>KK121121.1:164766-232854 GCA_000611955.2 Stegodyphus mimosarum | reverse complement strand
CCCTGAAAAAGGAATATAAAAAATCTGTCGATATATACTGTAAAAAATTTCTCTTTTTTTTTTTCTCCCGGCTACTCACCTTGCACTGTTAATTGAATGTTCATGGAATCTTCACCGTAATCGTTAATAGCGGTGCAAGTGAACAAGGCAGAGTCTTTTCTCTCAGCTTTTTCGATAATCAATTTCGTTCTATCTCCATCTCCCAGCTCTTCGTTCATCATCCTGTACCTAATAAAGCATAAAATGGTTAGATGTATGCAATCACTGAGATATAACAGCAGTGTTAAGTGAATATTCGAAATTTTTTACACTTGCATCTTTATCGGAGAATAGTCAGTTTCTAAACACTTTGATAAATGTTCAACTCGCTATTAATTGGATTTCCGATAAGGTTGCTGGATGTGCATAATTTAAAATTTGGAGTTGTTGTCATCTTTCTCTTTTGGTAGGTTTGTGTAAATAGCAACATAAGGAAAAGAACTTTTAAGTGCCGAGAGAAATAAATATAACAGCATAATCCATATTACAGATATTTTAATTGTGGTTTAAAACTTTCGAAAAAGGCCTTCATAAATATTTATAATATTGTTACGGATTTCACATTTATTTGACTATTTATTTAGAATTGTAATTAAAATTGCTTTATATTTCCCATGCAACGCAGACGATTTTTGAAGAGAAAGCTACGTCGAAAAAAAATAAAAATAAAAGAGCGCGTGCATTTAATGTTTAATAAATAAATATCACGTAATTACTGTTGCCATCCAGAAAAATCGAGATTGTTCTAGTGATAATTAAAAAGCTTATAAAAGCCGAATTGAAACATCTCATCTCAGTTGTTGTTGCTGTTATAGTTGTAGCTGTTTAAAGCAAACTGCTGTTTGTTTACTTTATTCTGTAGCAATTTCGCTGTGAGATAGAATTATTTTATCTATTTTGAATTGAGTTTTGCTAAACGTTTGAGATATTGTGATATTGTGTGAATATCTCTGAAGAAATATATCAGCATTTTGATTTATTTCTTGTGGAAAGAATAAATTTTTGTTAACTTTTTAAAGACTTGTGCATTCAATCCATAGCGAACCCGTACGCACGCAACAATTTTATTCTGAATGGCACATACTTATTTTGATATTTCGTCAAATTTACGAATTTAATATAACAAATATCATATTTAATATTTCAAATTCAGTATAAGAACATAGGAGACATGAATTCGGTTAGATATTAGAATTTTATAGCAAAGAAGACGGGGGCAAAATGCAAAGCTATGGAAGCAGATTTAAATGTAACTTAAGCATTTTGTAAATCTGCACCTCTTAACAACGAAATATCGCCCCAAATTCCTCATTTGAAGTAAAAGATATTCTTAATTTTATAGCAGAATCCTAAAATACACTTTATTCTAGATTTGGAGGAAATTCTAATCAAGAAATAAAAATTTTTTGTCATTAGAAAAAGTGTTTAATAGACAAGTCCATAAAAATGCGGTATACGGTATTTTTTCCGGTTTTTTAACCAATTTTATTGTCCAAAAATGGAGAGAGAAAAATTATGCTAGTAACCTAATTTCCGAAGTGCGCTGTTAGAGTAAAAATATAACAAATGAAAAGTAGTCAGGGATAATCTACTGGTAACTATCGCAATCTAATTTCTTTAAAGGAAAACTGCATTCTAAAAAGAACACATAGTACTGTGAACTTCACAATAGCTGACGAATATTGATCCGACATCTGATGTTAACTGAGGCGGACATACCGCACTCTGAGTAACGTGTCCAGCTGTTACCTGGTAAATCCCCAAAGACACCTGACATAAATTCCAAAAACCGAACACATCAACAGTAGATAGGTCTAAAATAAGCTGGAACGTAAGTAATAGAAGTAAGGTTAAATCACATGATTGAAAAGTTTCTTAAGTGTGAGATCATTTATAATTTCCGAGTAGCTTAACAAAAGTCTCTGTAAAATGCGTTTCAAATAATAAATGCAAGCTAAAAGGAAATGAATGAAATGCTAATACAAATTGAATACAATGAGCAAAAATAAAAATCATCAAATGAATACAAATAACAAAACAAAAAAAAAAGTCCATTAGAGAGAAACGTAGATGGTTTTCGCCTCAAAGGGTTAATATTTTGGAAAGGGATAATTAATGAAAGAGAGGAAAGGTAAATTTATGCAAATATTTTTTTTTAAATTTTATCTGTAAAAGGCTAAGAGGGAATATGCTAGCAAATGCGATTTACCCATGAATAATTTTTCTTACGTAAACAATGAACATTGATTTTATGTAATTTGCTTTATTTTTCTAAAAGCACTTAATCATTTTAAATTGTTTTTTAGTTGAAATATTGTGTTTAATACGGTTTTTTTGATATCTTAATTCTGTCAAATCTTAGTTTCTGAGAAGACATGAAGCAGATATCATTACAGTGTTCTATGAGTTAATAAAATACACATATCCAAGAAACATGCACAATAAATGTTAATAAAACATTCACAAATGCCTTACATTTTCCAAGACTTTTAAAAAATTACCAGTTATCTATAACTGCGGTGGTTTGGAGAATGATTATTTATTTTACGTCGATGGTTTCTTGTCTTTAAAAGATTTAAGTAAATAATTTTTCGATGACTTAGTCATATAAATAATCAAGTTATATTTTTCACACATATTTAGATTTAGGAAAAATTTAATTATCTGAAAATTCACAAAGGAAATGTATAAAAATATGTTACATCATCCTAGAAGATCACAGTGGAAAGAAATAAAATAATCAAGTCTAAACAGATCCGTTACACATAAATAGTGTAGTATATATACTTAGAGAAGTCTAACTTTTTCCATAAGCATGGTAGATTACTGGAAACTATATGCAAATTATTTAACTAATATTACTATATGCAGCGCTTTGGAAATAAAAATATTTATCATGAAAACTCATTAAAATAACTTCATAAAATTATCAATAATTTCAATTGCTGAAAATACGAGAAATGTATGTACTTCTTATGTACTTTTAATCTTGTTTATGGAACACTATCTTAAAAACCAAACAAATCAAAGTTAAGAAACAGTTACACAGTTAAGAAATTTTACCGTGGTTAATGAAATATTTTACTCAACCTATTTTAACACTTTCAATCAAAACCACTTTTAAAAACTTAAATTTTTAATACACGGCTTTGGTAATGTATCTGTCAAGTCTTTTAAAACTCATTTTGAACTATTATTATTCTGAGAAAAAATAAATAATGTCTGTAATTTGTAAGGAAATATAAATCAAAGATAAACATACATTGGATGAAACAATCCTTAAAGAACACTCTGCAGTTTAGAAATTTTGCAGACAATGATTAAGCAAATTTTCAGTAAAATTAATGAAATCCTTATTCATAAATTGAGTGTCCCATGTGATTTTTGCAGTTGTTATGCTTTGGTAACGTGATCTCGAAGCCGCTTATTGGCTTATAAAATACTCCGCTTTATAAAATGAGGTTTATAGCATGCCCCAGACTACAGTAATAGCAATTTCTATGAAAATGTTTTCTACTTTAAACTTTGAGAGCGATACGTAAAATGTCTTCCTCGTCTAATATTTTGCAAGTCATTGAAATATTTATCATTAAAATTCCCACAAATTTCAGCATGAAATCTACTCTCCTTAAGCTCGCACGCTTTTTGAGGAAGCCCGATTTTTGAATATTTTATAAAATACAAGATAAAATAATAACGACGTTAATAATTTAGAGAGAATAATTATTTTTTTCTTCTTGAAACATATAAGCAATTAATTTTTTTGAAATTTCTTCATTTTTATTAAGGAGTGGCAAAAAAATGCAAGTATATAAGTTAATCACATGCAGTTTTTTTTACTGAATTAAGCTAGAAAATAGTTGCGCACTAAGCTTGCAATTATAATAAGATAGTGTTTTTAATTATATATAATATTCATTTATGTTAGGATAAATTAATGCCACTTTCGCATAACGAAACTCGGCACCGTCAGAAACAAACGAGCGCCAAATGATATATTGGCGAGAGAGGGTTCTACCTATGTTTTGAAGTAAGAAGTCTTAAAAAGATTTTACACCTGCGTTTTCGGCTTCATTCTTTAAAGCCATGTTACCTTCTTTTATGGAATATACTCCTGTTATTATTGCCTAAGGTAAGCCTAGATATATTTAAAACTTATTTGTAAGTTTTAAATATATCATATTTAAATATCATATTTAAAACTTCATATGTATTTATAAGTTTTAAATATACTTTTACCAGTTCTTTTTTCATCACTTCAATATAAATGTTTCTGAAGACAGTTAACTTTGATTTGAGATATATTTGAGTTAAGCAAATTCTCTAACTTGTTAAATGAACTTTTCATAGTTATTCTAACTTACGATTCTGTAACAAAACTGCGTTAAAAAGAAGACAGTGTACGTAAACAACTTAACTGTGTTAAATGCGTAACATATCAATTTAAAATAATTTTAATAGCGTAAGGTAAATTAATACATTCTGTTGAAGTACTTAAAACATAGCAATTACTAATAATTATTGAAAATTTGAATTATTGTTGTTAGGTTTATAAGGTATTTCTAGCGCTTTCTATCGTGCCTTCGTGGTGTAGTGGTCAGGACGCTCGACGCGTATTCGAGAGGTCCGAGGTTCAAGTCCCGGTGAAGGCGTTGCTCATTTTTCATGTCTCCTGCTTCGAAACAACCTAATGTCTCTACACTGCCGCCCGAACTAAAAAGGTGGTGGAAGATGATTCTTCATTACCGGGATTAGGCGATTGGGTACCCAAAACACCAGTCGCCCTTTAAAAGGGGGAGTACATAAGGTCTTTCTCCCGCCTTCTTCGCCTGCCTTCGTGTTGTAGTGGTCAGCACGCTCGACGCGTAACCCAGAGGTCCCTGTTTCGATTCCCGGCGAAAGCGTTGCTCATTTTTCATGTCTCCTGCTTTCAAATAAATACCTACTATCTCTACAAGGTATTTTTCCCGCCTTCTTTGCATGCCCTCGTGGCGTAGTGGTCAGCACTTTCGACTCGTATTCGAGAGGTCCATGGTTCGAGTCCCGGTGAGAGCATTGCTCATTTTTCACTTCTCTTGTTGCAAAAAAATCCTAATGACCTTATACAAGTGGCGCCCGAACAAGACAAGGTGGTGCATAATTATTCGCCATCACCGGGATTTGGCGATTGGGTCCCCTAATCCCCAGTCGCCCTTTAAAAAGGGGAGTACGTAAGGTATTTCTCCCGCCTTCAGTGCATGCCTTCCTGGTGTAGTGGTCAGCAACCTCGGCTCGTATTCGAGATGTCCGTGATTCGAGTCCCGGTCAGGGCATTGTTCGTTTTTCACTTCTCCTGTTCCAACAAAATCCTAGTAACACTAGACGTTTATTTACTATTATCGGATTCTGTTATAAATTTCTAGCATTAAAATTATGGATGCCGTATAAGAAAATATAATTCTTCACGGAAAAATAACAATCTGAAACACCAGCTTTATTGAGCGAATTAAAACTTGAAAAATATGGAAAAACATAAAACACCAAATACAGTTAAAACAATACAAAAAAATTTAATTTAAATTAAATTTTGCGCAAAAATAAGCAATTCGGCTAGCAAGCAAGAATGTAGATATTTCGGTGCACAAAACTAAATGTTCCCTTTTGGTCCCACTCGGCAGAAAGACACTGAAGGTGCAGAAAAACTGAATTCACTAATCTACTAAGTTTCAAATGTAAACAATTAGGGCTGCTATAGTAAGAAAATTAGGCTTCGCAGCACATAAACAACTATTAAATTGTTGACAATTTTACAACTACCACATGCAGATTAACTAAAGGCATAGAAACCTTTCGGAAGATAAGCACAACATAATTCAATAACCTTTTAAAGCAAAAAATGCACAATTTAAAAACATATAAGAATAAAAAACCTGAACTCTCTTTCTCTATTTATATATATATATATATATAATAATATTTATATATATATATAATAATATTTATATATAATATTTATATATATATATATATGGGGGGTGTACTTTTGGTGCTGCCGACTGCAACCAAAAGGGAGGAGCACAACTACATGTTATAGCAATCCTATATACAAAATTTCAACCTTCTAAGGCTGCTCGTTTTTGAGTTATGCGAGGTACATACATACATACGTACATACGTACAGACGCTACAAAAAATGCTCTTCTGAAGCCATTTTAAATCAGTTTTATAATTCTTTTTGTGAGCAAGAGTCCTTTAGTTTGTCCTTAAGTAGAGATGTCACGCCAAAACGTCGCTTAATTTCATTCAGTAGCTGTCAAAATGGGTACTTTCGTTGAACTATGATACCCGGAATTTTTCTTGATTACAATACTTCCTTTACTTCGTACAAGGAAGTAAAAAAAGGAATTAAAATCTTATTATATAGAACGTTTTCTCATTTTTCATTTTTCATGCATTTATAAGCATTTCTCTTTTAAAAATTCTATATTTTATCTGAACATTAAATTTTATGAGTTTCATTACAGTAAACGAAATGCATTTATATGCATAATGAAAAGACATTGCGAAGGGAAAGTATTTGGGGAAGTATGGTGGTGAAACTTTATAATGAATCTATAGTTTTTCAATTTGGAACCGAGTATTTCTCATTTGAGACAATCAGATTGTTGTTACATTTGCTAACATTATTATGCTTTCGAATCTTGTGTCTACAAAATCGCAACTACAAAATTTCATCTACAAAACTTTAGCGTTTTTTACTCAGCATAAAATATACAGAAATCATAGAAAAGACTGTCTGGAATCTTCGAAATGGCGTTAAAGTCACATTAAGACATCTATTTGATCACGGAATTTATACAAACACTAGCAGGCTGTGGCCAAAGCAAAACTTATACATATTCCATGTACACATGAAAACAAAACACATAAAAACATTTCGATATACATGAAACGAGTTCATTCTTTTCAAGCAACATCCAATTCGTAAATAATTATTTTTTTAAACCTGAAAACCTGAAAACTTTTCACATTTACTTTTAATGCGTATGACGTCATGATTTAAATTTAATGTAATATGATAATATTTCCTCAATACCAATCAAAGAGTTAACGTGGCAATAATATATTGTGCCAATTATAACCTGAAACAAAAAAGTTGCCAGCAGCAGCTATTTTTTAAAATGCTGACATTAACGAATAAAATCAAATCTGAAAGGTTTCAGATTTTAAATTGCATCCAAAAGGTGCGTTTTTTTAACATTTTATGTGTTACCTTATTTATTAAACATCCTGTTCTTCGCCCTTAAACCATAAAATTCAGTTCAAGAGCAATATCTCAAAATAATTTTAAATTGAGCATATCTTTAGAATTTCCGACGCACAGTCTAGCGCGCTGGAGATAAAAATGCTTTCCCTGCACAACGCTATCATTACTCGCTTTGACATCCTTGAGTTTATTAATCAAAAATTGGTTAAAGTTTTACAAAATATGAAATCGATAATAAAACAAATTCCAAATTCCAAATTTCAAATTTGGGCTTCCAGATGCCCATAATCGCAGGAGGATTGCGTTGTTCAAAATTTGTTGGCTCTAGGTACCATTGTTTTATCAGAATGAGAGAAACATGCATACATTTCTGCAGATTCTTTATTATTTAATTCTTCATTCATAATTTCTTCATTCTATAAATATAATACAGAGCGATAATATTTGTGGCAACAATTTGAAGAGTGACAGCAATTTGAAACGCTTGTAGTGAATCAAATCAAAATGCCAAAACAAGATTAATAGTCCTTCAGGTCAAATTGCCCGTTTGGACTGAAAATGTTCCGACTTAAAATGACATCACATGCAGTAGCGGGCTTTCTTTAACGTCAGAATGTGACCTTATATAGTGTAACGGATTTTGTGTTTATTTAGCTATTTATTTAGAATTGTAATTAAAACTGTTTTATATTCTCGTGCAACGAATTTGAAGCGTGTGACGAATTTGAAGAGAAAACTACTCCGGAAAAGTAGAAATACGAGAGCGCGTGCATTTAGTATTTAATAAATAAATATCTAGTAATTGTACTGTTTTTGCTATTCAGAAAAATCGAGAAATAAGATTTTACGACAATATTCTCGTACCTGATAAACATCTTATAAAATCGGAATTAAAACATCTCGGCTCAGTTGTTTTTGTTTAAAGCGAACTGTATTGCTTACTTGGTTGTTATTGATTGTAGCGAATTAGCTGTGAGATCGAATTAACTTTCTCTGTATTTTGAATTGAGTTGTATTCGACGGTTCAATTGTTCAAAATATAACTGCTGCGAGACACTGTGATATTCTACGATTATTTCTAGGGAAATATTTCAGCATTTTGTTTTATTTCTTGTGAAAAGAATAAATTTTATTAACTTTTTACGCAGCAGTACTAATAATATATTAAATGTTTGGCAGTGCTATTTTTACTTCACATTTTGTAAGACTTTAACAAAATTTTTATTAACAAACTCTACAATTTGAAAGAGAGCAATGGCAACACGTTTCGAAAAAGCAAATTTTTATCTCCAGAGTGCGAGGCTATTTCCACTCGGAAAAATGAGGGCGAATTTTTAATTAATATCTCGGTTGATTAAAGTCGTACGAAGATGAAAATGGTCGAAATTACTTCTCGTGAACTTTTGAAATCCGGGAGGTACTTTTCTCGAAACATAACTCCCCGTCGTTTCGAAGGAGATAATGTCCTAAATAAACAGACAGACAGACGCGAACAGATTTTAATGGTGCAGATAATTCTATATGCATACAACCTAGCATAGTATATGAACATAAATCTTATACAGAAGATCGATAAAAATTCTTGAATTTAACAAATCTATATATTTCATTTCTATTTACAATTTCCCATTTTTTGATAAGATCTATTTTGTTTAAAAAGGGAAGGAATGAAGTAGGTAAACCTATGTGAAATTCACAAATTTTTCACTCTTCCATTGTTGCTAAATTTTAAACATTTTAAGGAAAAAATTTGGAACAATTTATCAGAAGGAAAACATTACTTTGAATGAATGGAAGCTAAGGAAACGTAAACTCAGAACATAATAGTGCACATTTCATTTAAGCTCCATTGATGCATGATTATACTTGAGCTCCAAAACATTTTTCTTGGCGACAGCTTATTTTCTTTATAAAAATTAATTGATGAAAATATTATCCTTTGGAGTAAGTAATGAAAAATAAAAATAAACTGTAAAATGATGCATCAAGCACTCTCAAAATTCTAAAACATGCAAGAAACTTGAGCTGGATGTACCCTTCTTTTATTGGAAAACATACAAGAAAAAAATTATGTTTCTTATTTTTTTCTCTCTTTTCACACAAGAAGTTTTTCGATTAATTTCAATCTTTTATGCAGGGGTTAAAACGCTTTTTATGAAAGAATATGTCAAGTCCCCACTGGTATGCTTGTATAAACATTGATTAACACAAGCGATAGCTTTTGAATTATTCAAGAAACAAAGAAAAAGAAGAGAAATTTTAACTTTAAATTGAATCCTTGGTGTTGTCACTCAAGCATAAATATCTCGAGAAAGTGAGGTCGAAAGTTTTTGCTCCAATTCTTTTGCATCCTTACGAGAAAAATAATTTCCTGTATTTTCTTTGATTTGGGACATTTTTAATTTAGTTTTGGAAAGGGTCTTGAATAGTTTAATTATTTCTTTAGAATATAACTAACTCCCAGCAACACCATAGGGAACTTTCACGCCTGAAAAATCAAAAATGATACAACGTATCATTCACAGATGTGAGTTATCTGAAACATTTTATACATACTCAACAATAAAGTTATTTGAAAAATATTTTATTGTTAGTGTTTCTCTTATCACGTATGTTCAACGTTTATTTCTTTTTCCCTTGAGATTTATACTATTTTTTCTTCCCATGAATAATAAATCAGAAGCTTCTGTAGCTGCGTTGATAATTTGTTTCACTAAAGATTTATTAAAAATTAAAATTTTGTACTTCCTTACATTTTCTTGAAGTTATAATGTATATGCTTCACATAATATTTTATTTTATATGATTCCTAATACAGTAGAAGTCCAGAAATCCGCAATGCTTAGGACCAGAGGTTGTGCGGATTTCAGGACAGAAAAGATAAATCATAATATTCAGACTTAAAGTGCAAAATAAATAAAGTACATTAGATACATTTAATTATATTATTATGTACAATAATATACATTATTACATTAATTATATGCATTAAATTATATATATATTTATTATATTATATTATTCATTTATATTAGTGATTACAGGAATATTTTAAAGCATTAAGAACATATACAATAAGGACATATAAAAATAAGGAATATTAATAAAAGCGTAAAATATTTCATTTTTTTAACATGTTTCAAACATTTTTCTGACAGAGGTTTGTTTTAAAATTTTATGGTGCTCTAGAGTAAGTTTTTTTAGTAATTTCTATAGAGTCATAATCGCTTGCTCTGCTCTGTGACATAACTCCGTTGTTCTAAATATTTTAAGTATTTTTCACCATGTTCCGAACCCTCATTAAAAGATATTTTCTCACTCCTATCAAATCCACTATCTGTCGTTTTGTCTATTTCTGTCTATCTGTCGGTGTCGGAATCGTTTTCTTATTGTGGCGAGTTCAAAACAGCGCCAATGATTTCATCATCGGAACTTTTGATATGCCAGTGTTGGCTCATCTGAACACATCATCCATATTAAAAACCTCTTCTGGGCTAAGCTTTTTTTCTGGCACTAACACAGAATCATTATTATTTGGTAATTATGACATCATTATTGGATAAATATTTTTTCTTCAGTATTTCATTCTCCATGTTGCGGTTTCTGGAACCTATAAATTGAATGTTTATATTTTGAGAGGTAATGCGGATTTCAGGTCGGCGGATTTTCGGTATTTGACTGTATTTTAATTTATATGTATGACATTAAATTTTTACTGCATCGGTGTAAAGCAATTACTTGTCTCTAATTTTCAAAGTAATAATAAATGTAATCATTAAAGAGATTTTATAAAGAAATCATACTTAGGGATAATACTAAAGCTTTCAAAATTTGTAATTCGTAAAGTATTTCAACATCCTATTAATATTGTAACGAATATTGTCTCTTCGTTAGATTCTTAAAATGGCAACATTAATCAAATTATTTTCAACAGATTTAATTTGTTCTATATATTTGTCATAACTTTTTTCACTCTTTTCTTAAAAAAGATAGTAATATCCGCTAATCCTCTATACTACTCACTACAGCAACCGCAAAATCCATTATACTCCCTTTACTGATGCTAGTTTCACAACGCACAACTTATAATATACAACCTTTTCTTAAGATTACTCCGATTCCAAGATGCCTTTTGGATTTTCATAAGTATAAATTTTAACCTGATTGTTATCCTTTGTCAAATAATTAGCCATTCGTTTAGAGAAATTATGAAAATCACATTTTGTTGGCAACATTTATTCTTCCATCAGTTCTATACTGTTGTTCTTCTTATATAAGAGCGCATAAATAACTAATTAGTAGCATAAACAATTTCATGTATTCATACAATAGTTTTTATTTCTTTACTTAGTATAAACATACCTTTTTACAAAACCTAATATTTATATGGATATTTTGATAATGATATTTCCAAACTTTAGGGCTCTGATGTGTCTAGAAGTGTCTGTTGATGTCCTGCAAGTCCTACTAGACTAGAAACCAGTTGTCTCTTGCTCTAAAAAATTCATAAAGTCTGAAGAAGGCTAAAATTATCCTTTTATTTAATTCTTAACAGAATAGAAAGCCACAATTTGTCTGACAGACGAAACTCCGCTACTTGCCAGAATTTATCTTAACATACTATAACGTTAAATTCAAATGCAGATAACGTAGTCTGAGAACATAACACAAAATCAACTACTCAAGCTGGGTAAGACATTTAACGACGTGTGCTTAAAAATCGGCTAGCTAGATGTTAAAGCCGGAATAAATCTCGGCAGAGTTGGCTTACTAAGTAAGAGCAAGACGAGGCTGCCTGATTCTCTAATTCTAAACATTCAAATTCTCAGCTTAAATACACAAACAAATAATTTGCATTCTTTTGAGGACTACGGAAAAAAATTACATTTACATTAAATTTAAAAAATTACATTACAAGTTTTAAAACCTGAGAATTGGTTAATTAATATAAAATAATGTTATAAATTTATCATATGTGTACCTTTCGTACTGCATCGATAGTGGACGTCACCGTCACTTGACCCAGAACTTTGTGAATGTTTATATTTTCTTCGATTTTACAGTATCATATTGATCCTCTTCTACTACATTGTATTATATTTTGTAGTGTAACCAGCTTATGTATTTCATTTTGTATATCTGCAAAATATTGCACCTCACGTTCATCTTGATAGTCGTGCATATCACGTGATTACACACCTGTTCATTTTCTGATTTATCTTACGTATCCTACGGAAATTTTTGTAATGTGACCAAGTTTACAGATTCGATGACATGTTCTGCTATTATTATTAAGAAACTTTATTGACTTCGTACAGTATTTTTGCCAAGACATTATGTATTTTTCCAGACCATCGCGTTGGAACCTCTCAACCAATACGATGCCTTCCTGCATGCACGTGAGTGCAGATCACGCCCCTCCCTTCTGCTAGCCTGTCCTGAGGACAGACTCTGAAGCATTGAACACCTGAAGCGCTAAGCAATATAAAGAAGACAGCCTAAACAAAGTATGCATAACAACATACTAATCGCGGCAATAAACTGGAACGCTTTCCAAACATAGCTCGATTAGCAACAAAAAGCAGCTGATTTAGCAGACTTCTGTAAAGGTCAAATAGTTATGGCTTGGCGACTGGGAACACCAATATCAGAAACGGCGCGTTTAGTGAGCTGTTCACGTGCAGTTTTTGTGAGCACATATCGAAAGTGGTGTATGGATGAAACGATAAGTCGAAGGACCAGCAGTGTGTCGTCGACGGCGCATTGATTCCAGAGGAAAGCGGAGATTGCTACGCATTGTTCGCTCTGACGGAAGAGTTAGAACAGCCGAATTCCCCCCAGCTCACGTTTTTTGGTCCATCAAATCGACAGACATATATTAATACGCCGATTTCCAAACGAAACCTTGGTTTCCGGATGCACAGTTGGACAGAGACAAGCCGGTGGTGGGAGTATTATGGTGTGGACAATGTCATCATGGAACACATTAGGACCCATAATCCCCATAGAACAATTCTTGATATCTGTGAGCTACGTGAACAAAGTTGCAGAACAGGTTCACCCATTCATAACAACAGTAATTCCGGCGGGGGTTGGTGTTTACTAGCAGGATAATGCACCATGTCATAAGGGTCGAATCGTCAGGAAGTGGTTCGGGGAACAGTCCAGTGAACTGTAAGTCATGTGTTAGCCTCCAAATGCACCTGGCACTTGTTGCCCCACCTGGAAAACCGAATTCGTACTGCCACGCTACCCCGTCGCCATGTGGGAGAATAGCAGGACCAGTTGGTGAGCGTTTGGTATCATACGCCTCAGAATAGGCAGCATCACCTTATGGAGTCAATGCCACGCCGGGTGCTGGCAGTTTTGAGGGCTAAAAGGTGGTCCTATATTTTATTAAGGGGGTGGTCATAATGTGATGGCTGTTCGGTGTACGAATGCGGGAAACTAAATATCCTTAACTATCTATGTAGAATTGTACAAAAAATTTAGAATGCGTTTGTAGAATTATAGAATTGCACAATTTAGAATTGTACAAATAATTTAGAATTTGTAGAATTTAGAATTCTACAAATTATATACTATCTGACACAAGAGTTTTAAATTATAGCAATAAATTTTGCTTAAAAAATTTTCAAAACTATTGAAAACGAGTACTTTATGTATAACTGAGACACATTATTTACTGGTTTCATGTATTACTGACATTGATTACTGAAATGTTAAGTTTTTCATAAATACCTTCTTGATAGTTTTGATCAGCACTTCATTTCAAATACCGAAGACAAAAAAAACCTAAAATCATGGTATTCGTGTTCTTCTATATCATAATGTTACATAAGTTCAATGTTATAGCTTCAGGTACAGTAATTGATTAATGCTTGATGAAATATTAAAAACAATGCCACTATCTAATTTACGTTTTGATCATATCATAATTCTGTCACTGAAAGCCATAAATCCTTGCAAAACTCCGTCTGCAGCTTTCATTAAGCAAACAAAACGAGCTTTTGATTTTCGTGTACCATATCTGTTTCGTGAAGATATAAGTTTCCTACAGTATAATTTTTTTTATTTACATTTCAAACGCCAGATGAGATAGATGCCTTTAAAAGAATTTCAAAAAAACCAAAATGCAGTTTTTATTTTTCTTCAATGTATAGAATATTTTTCAAGACAAAATTCCTTGTTTTCTAGACTTGAATATCTGTTATTTTCAGAAGCACTACTTTGTTTCTATAACGAGACTCTTTGTCTGGGGATTTGCCATATAAATTTTCTCTTTTAAATCGAAATAGATTGGAAGGTTTCAAGACAAACTTTATAATTTTACTGAAATCTTACTTGGTTATAAGTATATATGATAAATCTTTGAGAATGCTTTTTCCATTTGATGAGCTTTAGGTCAGTGTGCTATTATTATCTATATTATTGTGATATTATATTTAGTTGTCTGAAACTATGGCCATAAGTTTCCTTTACATTAGATCAGCTTAGACTATGCTTTTCTCTTTCGCATACTTATAAATGAATAGAATGTAACTGTTTATATTCCAAAGAAAGTCTTAACACTTTTTTGGTGTGCGTCGTGAAGCACAATGAAACTGAAAACCTTAACTTTTATCAATGAACCTCATAAAATCTGCATTTAACTATTTTCAAAGCATCACAAAACTTAATAACATTTACCTTGGTTCGGTTATTGGCTCTATAATAACGCCTTGCCTTCGCCAAATAAAAGTCATTGGTCTGTTACCATAAGAACTGCACTCAATAATTGTTCTCTCTCCTCTTCTAGCTCCAAGTACTTTAAATTTGGACTGAAATTGAGGAGCACCTATAATAAACAAAAACAAACCAAAAATTGAAGGAATGAAATAAGCTGGGCAAATAGCATGAGATTATATAATTAAAATTATTAGAGAACGTTAATAAATAAATAAAGTATAATATTTTAATAAGAAGAATATTTGCTGATTGAAATCATGACTAACTATTCAGAATTAGAAAGTTAGTAATAACTAATTTAAAAATTATTGAGAGGAACTTCAGAAGCAAGTACATCATCTTAAACAGAAACCTGTATCTAAGAACTAAAATGACTAACATGTAGGCCTCATAATGGAGCCCACATCTGAAATCCTTTAACCGTCTCTTGATAAAGAACTACTGGCTTTCGAGTAGAGAACTTTACATCTTCTGGCTTATACTATATTCAAGACAGGTGTATAACTGAAAGTGTGATAACAAATTATGATGAACTCAAAGTTTTTTGAAGAATAACATTTTTCTTAACAGAAAATTAATCCTCTCGATAATATAGCTAGATGAAAAATATTTCTGCTAATATTCGTCCTTCACATACCCTAGAGATAATTTTATACTATAAAGTAGCGTTCGTCATAATTATAAAATCTTACAATATAATGAATAAATTATCATATATTTTCAAGCTTTTGGACTTAATGGCCGGATATCAATATTAAAAATTCTGAAGCGTTTGCAGAAAGTTTATTTGGTAAGTTTTGACAGGATTTATTTAGCATTTAGCTGAACAAGGCGAAGAAGTAAACATGAGCAATTAAATAACATGATAGTGATATATTGGCAATACATTCAAAAATTTCAAATTTATGAAATTTTAAATACGATGAAAATCCTCTTAAAATATTTTTAAATAGGCTTTTTTAAGTTTATCGTGAAAAATATTAGCGAATGAAATTATAGTTTTAATAAGGTGATTAAAATAGAATTTTTGCACACTCAAATATACTTGCCACATCTTACCTTTTTGATAACTGAAACTGAAGGCATCCTTTGTTTGTAAAGAGAATGAGAGTACTTAGAGTTTAGAGTAGTAAGAGATATCTTAATATTTTCAGAAACGTCATATGAGAACTTTTCTTTTAATAAGTGTTCCGTGCAAAGAACTTACTTAAAATGTGGTTTCCGTGCATAGTCGTTTTCCAGGTTAAAATGTTCTCTTTCTATAGTGTTTCAGTACAGCGTAGAGAAACATCTCGGAAAGGAAGACTGTTCAAAGACGATTCATAATCATATAGCCATGGAAGGTCGAAAATGTCTTTTCCGTTTTGTAAATGGTGTTTGGTGTACGGGCTCCTGCAAAATATCATAGCAGGAAACCATTGTTCGTTCACAGCGGCAGTAAGGTAGCCAGATATACAAATGCGGAATTAACTTGCATCTGGAATTATGCATCTTCCATAAATTGAACTTACAGAACTGCAGATTGTTATGGGACAGATGCCGCATACGTACAGCAGAAAGCTGCCTTATGAAGCTCTCTCCCAACTTGTAAGATATTTGCGTGACTGCCTCAGAGGCCATTTAAGACTAATTCCTACCGTTGACCTGCCTTGGATCGGGAATGATGACATCGAGGAGGCTGCGCTGCATCGTGCAACCAATTCTCTAACTGTCGGTTGCCTAGCCGATCTTCTAGTTTCCCCGTATAGAGGACCATGAACGATGACCAAGTGCATTTAAATCGCGTGGAGGGCAACCAGCTACTACAACCTCATAATTGGTATGGTACTGATTATAGGATATTTAATTATGGCAAACAATGCAAGGGTTATCTGCCTAAGGAAAGGAATGCTTTCATGGGGGACTTTCTAAGGGAAACTGGCTCGTATACACGTTGCACAAGGAAAAAACTACTAAAATGCTTATGCAGCCAGCCCGTTAGCCGGATTTGAACCCCGGATCGAACTACCAATTTTCAACGACTTTACTGCGCCGCCGCTGATAATTACCTGCACCGGACTTCATATTGTTGGCCTCTGCATACCAGTACCTTCAGAAAAAAGCGGCTAAACTCTTTTTTACCTGCTTCATGGCTGTTTACTGACTATTCATTCTTCCTGTGGGATAGTATTTTTAATACACAGAACCCATGTATGGACTGTCAAGAATCTACATGCTATACAAACATGAGCAGAATAATACCTTTTTGTAAATGTTTGATCCAGTAATGTCGTGGACTAATTAATAGGCCCATCCCTCTTGCCTATTCATCTGAAAGGATAGGATCAGGATATTTTTGGAGGAAGTATTGTCAGAATTTTTGAATGAGCAATACATCTAGCACTTGCTGCTTCATGAAATGAGGTTCCAACATGATGGGTCTCCACCGATATAAGCACTTGACATTTTAGAATTATACATATCACTGTAAAGCAATTATAGATCATTGTAAAACAATCGTCGATCAAACGTGGCAATCCCATTCCTTAGCTTTTATGACCGCCGAACTTGTCTTGATTACACATTTTTTTCTGAAGTCATATGAAATCTCTGGTATACGACACCACGTGTACTTTGTTCAGGATCTTGTTGCTAGCAATCCCTAAGATGTTATGGCTAGCTACTAGAAATTTTCCAGATTGTTCGTGATCCCATGCGCCAATAATGCCAAAGAAACTTGTGATAGATAATAAGGAATAAGCCGATTGTATTGTATGATATATATGGCGTCCCACAAACTCGGACATTTTTTATAATCATAAGCTTGGGTATCAGAATGCAGTTTGCACTAAAAGACATTTCACAGAAAAGCATCTCTTGTAGGGCATAATGTGTATTTTAGGTCAAATTTTCACCGAGAAATAGCGCTGTGCAGTTGATATGAAATTGCCAATATGAGAGCATTTGTATTCTTCTACAGAAGAAGTATCACATCTTAATATTTCTTATTCTATTCTTAGGATCTTCGCTGTCTATTGTTATGAAACTGCGCTATTTATTGATGAAAAGTTGAATTAAATTCGCTTCTTTCCCCCTCACCTCAAACAAAATTTACCTCTCTGATAAATCTTATTTGTGACAAATCGTAATCTGATACACCATTTTGTAGATTATGCATGTGTATATATATATATCCAATTTTATCAGACATTTTTTTTCATAATAGAGATTTGATATGACATGTGTATTATTTCGATAATTCTCTTAAGATAAAAGTATTGAGAAATGGTGCTCAAGATATGTTGCGACTGACAGTTTTTCACATTTGAGATTACGTTTACTTGGCTATAAAATGTTTCTATTCTGGCTTGCATATTTATGGTAATAATATGTAAATGTTTTTATTTTTTTCCGGTAAGCACAAACCCTGTAACTATAAAAGGTTTAGTATAACATTCTCAAACAGGTTCCCCTTTTTTCTTTTCTTTGTTTTCTTTTTTTCTTTTCTTTTTTTCTTTTCTTTGTTTTCTTTTCTTTTTTTTCTTTTCTTTGTTTTCTTTTCTATTTATCTTTATAATTTTCATTTTAAATTCCCAAACACACTCCTTATCTATGTCTAATAAAATTAAGAATTAAGTATTTTGGAGAAAAATTAATGTCAGTTGCAGAGATTAATAATTATGATCATAAGTACATTTTGCTGTTTTAAAGAGTGGTGCATAAAACCTTTAAATAAAATTATATTAACAAATTAATGACAAAAATAAATAAATAAAATAGCAAATACTTAGAAGTAATGCTGATATCGTAAAATAAATGCAGTTTCAGTCATTGCTTTACAAATGGTTTAGAGATTATTACATTTGAAAGCTCATCTTGTTTATTTCTCCCGCTATTCACCATTTGTTTTTCAAACCACGGCAATTAAATGATATTATAAAGAATGGAATTAATGCCGTCTTTTTATTAAGAAAAATATTAAAACTAAATTACGTATTTATGACAGAGGTTGAAAACTCATTTCAACCACAACTTCGGAAAAAAAAATTAAACTCTTTTCTGAAAACATCTCACCGAACGAATCTGCTGATTATTAAGTATACGGAAGTAAGCAGTGTGGAAAAAAATGCTTATGCAGAGAAATTTTATAGCACGATACTTTCTTTGCTAGAAGCAATTTATTTGCCTTTTTAAAAGAAAGGAATCCAAGGAAAAGTGGTTCATTTACTTAGGTAAAATTAAAACTGACCGCAGTTTAAATTCCATCTTCACTTCAATATTCCAGAAATACTTGATTCTCTGCAGAGTTCCTAAACTTAATTAATTTTTAAATAGTAGTGTTAATAATATAGATGATTATAGAATATAAATGGCTCAATCAGTTTAAGCGGACAATGTTTCTGTGCGCAGTATTTCTTATAAAATATTAGACAGTAAAATTTTCTTTAGGAATTAATATATCAAACAGTAAATGTAATTACTACATCAGCAAAATATACCATTGAGTAAACGTAACATTTCCTATGCTAAATAAACATCAAATTTTCGATGCTTTCGAATGTTTACTTCAGAGGAAAAGACAGTACCGAAATCATGGCAAATCGATGCAAACTCTATTAAGGACAATAAAACATGAAATTAATTAAGGAGATTTTAGAGCAGTCGCTGAAGAAAGTCACGCAAGTCTATCGCTTATGAATCAAGCCAGAGAGAGGCTAGTGCAAAAAGAGAGTGCGCTTAGGTCTCAGGCAAGCGGTCCAAGAGAGAGAAGAGCCCTTGGGCCACATCTGGCCTTTGAATGGCTTTCACCCGGCCGAATTACTTATGGACAAAAGTGATCTAACAATTAGATAATTAGCTACAAAGCATCGAATAAGAATTCTCAGCATCGGGAAAATTGCTTCGTATCATTTCTGCGCAGATTGTTTCATTTAACACTTTGCTGCGGTTGGCATTGCGAATGTTATTCCTCTTAAACGCTGCAAAGTTTGTTTTATTGTGTCGTTGTTGCTTGAAACGCTGCGACAACAGAAGATGAGAAGCTAGGCTTATAACTTAAGTTGCTTGCTGTGGTGCAGAAACAATTTCACAGTCGGTATCAGTATTCCATAAAAAATAGAAAAAATATTTCAGTATTAATGATAAATTGCGTTAATTATTATTAGAATTAGGTGAAAATTTGATTACAAAATTAGTGACGAAAATTGGATTACAAAATTAATGACAAGTCTGAGAGGAAGGTATAAAAGTTTTCATTCTTTTTCCTTTTCAGAATCCTTTTATCTGAGTAAAAACAAGCCCATGGAAATTAAAAAAAGAAAGTGGATTTGGAAGAAAGAAATTTTAGCGATGACTGGGCACGGACTTATTTTTTCACAAAGGGAAATGTGCTTTCTTAATTTATCAAGAAACCACTGCGAATCTCGTCATAATCAGTATTCCTCTTAATAGTAAGAGAAAATGATGTTGCATTCACAAGCTATCATTTTACAGCATCATTTTTCACCAGAAAAGTTAAAGAAAATGACCGAAAATGCCAGATAGCTATAAGGTTTCAAATTTAAGTACAGAAAAATGAAATCTTTCACCGATGGAGAGTTCTTGAAAATTATATTTGAAGGTAACTTATTTTTTCGACCGTAAAAAAACGGGATTAGTCTCTTCGATCAGCATATTGGCAGAAACAATAACAAGGTCATTTGATGTAATGGCAACAAATATCAGAAGTAGCTTAGAGTGCACGTTCAATAATGTGGAGTATTATTCCATTGCTCCAGATAAAGGAATAGATTTGAAGCATATTTGCCAACTTACAGTGTTTGTGAAAAGTGTAAAACAAATTGTGGTAGAATTTGTCCGATGGATTTCTATACATGTCATCAGCACAGGAGTAGATATGCTTGAATGCCTTGTAAGGTTTATCCTAACTTTATTAACAGTTATTTTAAGTTTTGTATCTTTCCTATCTTATTATAATTTCAGCTTACAATTTCCAGCCAGACTGTTAATTCAGAAACGAAGTTAATGCAAATGAGAAAACGTACTATTTAAGTCGTGACTTCACCGACTTCGAGAGAGAAAAAGAGAGAGTCTGATTCCTTGACCTTTAAAATAGCTTAGTTAAGACAGTTTTAGTTTGTTTAAATTATTATTATTATAAGTTCTAGCCCGAGTGGATGCCTTGTTTAAAGTTTCAAGTAGGAACTGATTGTGAATATACTGAAAAGTAAAGGGTTGTAAACCTTCTTTAAGTCTTACGTGTTCTGTTCACACACTTAAGCGATTATTCGCTTGTTAGTGTTCGTGGGGTTTTAAGTTAGAACTTTAGGATTAAATAAGTAAACCCCCACAGCCTAATTATGTGGAATACGGAAATTAATCTTAATTATCAAGCTTTCTGGAGTAATCACAGATGGAGCATCATCAGTGGCTAAGGCAGTAAAAAGGTTTGTTGTATTACTCTAGGAAGACGTCAGTACAGCTAAAAAGTAATCAAATTTCTTTGCATTACCTATCAGGAAGCATTAAGTGCAAATTTTCTGAAATTTAAGGAAATCAGAGCAGGTGTTATGAAAGCAGTAAATTTTATACTGCCAAAAAAACTAAATCACCACAATTTCATAGAGTTTCTAAACAACATTAAAGCATCTAAAAGACATTGAGGCAGAACTGGTGATCTTACATATTTTTCACATGTTCGATGGTTTAGCGGCGAAAATTTGCAGGAATGAGCGTATACTTTGAGAGAAAGGATTTCTACGTTTTTTGAGAGCAAAGATCAAGATCCAATATGTCTATTCAAGCTAGCTTGTTTAGTTAAAATTATGACTCACATGAACAGTTTGAATCTCGAATTTTAAGAAACGAACAAGCCTTTATTTAAGATGCTTAGTCAAATTACCGATTTGAAAGAAATCTTCGAATATGAGAATTAGAAATTATAAAAGAAAAATATTCTCAATTTAAATTATCCAAAACTACAACAGAGATATAGACGTATTTGTAAGCTCTATTAAGAATTTGAGCAGTGAGGTTTCCTCCCGTTTTGCAGCCTTCCGGCGATATGAAATCTATTGAAGTCATTTGGTACTTCTTACAAAACAGAAGTGGAGCAAATGAAAGAAGAATATCAGTGAAATTTAATTGATTTATAATGTGATGGATCTTTGAAATCCAAATTTCATTTACAATCCTCTGTTTACTTCTATAAAAAATATAAATTACAAAGAGAAAGGTATAAAAACATACTGAATTATACGAAAGTGATATCATTTGAAAGTATATATGGTTTTAGACAATATTTTTAAAAATGAAACGTACTAGAAGTCCATTAAGAACAAGGTTGAGTGACGACATCCTGGAAGATGTTTTGCTGTTGCCATCGGCAAATATTTCACCTGATGTGGAGAAACTACTGTACATAAGCAGGAGTAGGTGTATCATTAAATAATTTTTCCTGCTGTAAACGATTTTTGTTTGTGCCAATTAATTTGAACATTCTTGTTGATTATGCTTATGTTTAAATAAACTTATATCAGTTTCTTTGTTTTTTGTTCAAACCTTTAGGAATATATTTACGTTATGTTTAATAACACAATCCTTCTTTGAAAAATTTATAGCTGTTTGACATTTCTTCCCCAAATGCTAACAACCATAGCCTAAAGGAAACTCCACAACGGAAAGAAGGGCCATTAGTGAAGGGAAAATGGTGAAAGAAAAGAAAGCGCAGGGATCGGCGTCGACATCGATGAAGAAATCCGAATCCAAATTATTAAGTCGATCCTTAAGACGAAGATAATTCCAGCTTTTTGCAATGACCACTGACCAGCTCTTAAATTTACCTGAGTCGATTTTAGCCTTTTGTTATTATAGTTTTATGTACTCGTACTGGCATAATAAGAGACCTGAGCCAAAACTGGCACTAGAAACTTGCTTGTAAGTTTCATACATAATTACTTTTATATTCTGCTAAATCCTGTAAGAAGTGGGGTCGTGTTCTATCTTACACGAACACTGTATTTTGTTAGGTTCTACTAAAAAGGGTCTTTTTTAATACTTTTTTCTAAGACCGAATTTAAGTTAACTGGGAGACTAAGACGGGACGATAATGGGCCTAACTGTATACATGGAGCTAGAATTTAACACTGAGATGCATAGGTTCCACGCATAGTACTTATAAATATGAAAATAGGCTATAACTAACAAGAAAAATCTACTGTAAGTTTAAAAAAACTTTAAAAATAGCATAAAATATTGAAACGGAATGGCCAAGAAAAGCATAAAGGTTGAAAATTAAGATTACGCTTGTCCATGTTAACTTTTTGCTTAAGTTAACTAAAAATAGAGAAGCTAGATAAATATAATTACCCTTCGGCTCGCTTCGCGGGCTTCAATACGATGACATTTTACAAATCGTAAACAATAAAAATTTAGTTCTTAGTCAGCTCTTAATTAAACGATTTTGCATCAAGTTTGACTAAAACGTTAAGTTGCGAATTCTTTATGCATGCAGAAATTGCATTAAAAGGGTGATTGGCAAAACGGTAGGGTTTAAACACTAATATCTGCTGCTGCAAATCAGTTTTTCAGCTACTGTAAGTGAACTTTCACACCGGAGGTTCGTTATTTAAAGGGAAAAAGCGTTTAAATATTTGTGAAGAATAACTGGAAGTTGAAGTAGTGCAAACTGACTAAAATCAATCATAAGCGTCCATAGAGAGCTACATATACATCAAAATATCCGCTCTAGATTGTGGAGACAATTTTAGAGATAGAAAAAGGTTTTCGACATCCATATCAGGGCTGTTCCCGGGGCACAACTACGTCTGAAAACAACTTTGCTTATAGGCCACAAGATAGGAAAAACGAATATTCTTCATTTCTTCATCTATCGGGAAGCGTATAGTGAGATTTAGCTTTAATAGAAGAAACTATGGATGAAAAAAAATCTACGAATTTTTGTTTCACTTCTGCGTGAAACAGCCCCGATTTGTCTTCCTTTCACGAGGCAAACTCTCTCAAGGCATATCAAGAGGCAAACGTTTGAAATAGTACTTGTAATTCATTTGAAATAATATATGTAAGCATCGGAACAAAAATCCCTGTGAATGGAAGTGAATTCTCTTCTCCAACGTATAAAGATTTTACTTGAAAAAAAAGGGTTCTAGGATTCCAGATATTCAGAAAGAGTCAATCAAACGATATATTTTTATCAGCATCATAAAATGGCACTAAACAGCATTAATTAGATAGCAAAGTTTAGGCATTTTGTATGAGGAGTTTCATAACTGCTTAGAAGCACAGGAAAGGGAATAATGGAATCATATATATCATTTTAAAGAAGCTATGTAGATTTAATATATCTTAATAAAAGTAAAGCTTGACCTTATTAAGCAAAATTTATATCCGATGGTCTTGGAAAATAATGATAATCAAGGATGTTAATCAAATTGCTCACTCTCGGAATTTAAACATGATGGAATATTTTTGCTGCACCTTACGGCACAAGATTATAGAATTCAACATTTCGCTAGGAAATTTAGGAGTACAAATATGTGGATTTAAGGAACAATGCAACTTCCCATAGAAAAGCCGTTCAAAACACTATGAACAATCACTGTTAGTTTCGTGTTTCTTTCCAAATAAACACTTTTCTTGGAGTTTGTGCATTTATCTTATCTATAGTTTGTTATTACTTATTCTATTATTTTTGTCCCGTTTAAGATATAGTAATTACAATACATAATTCTATAACAATTATATCTGCATTTCATGAGTTATAAAAGTGCTCAAATCCTAGGCAAATTTCATGCTTCTAGTCTGGAAGTTGAAAGTTACATCTATTTTTAGCAATTTCATTTTAATATACCCAAGCGATAAAGTATTTCATAATTCAATGAAAAATGTAAATTATTAGGTTAATTTTGTAAACAAAGGTCTGCATAAAATCTACGACTGTAAATATTAACGAAGAAATAAGAGTTCAGAAAACGCATTCCGTTTTCTTTAACTTTATGATATTAAATCAAATTGGGTAAGCACCAAATGGCATAAATTCCTTCATACATAGTTAACTGGCTAAAATAATTAATAATTTACTGCATAATTTAATTTCTGCCCTAAAAAGAAAGGAAAAAATTGCTATAATTAAAAGCACTAATAGGGAATTTGGAACATAAAACAAAATTGAACACCTTCGACTTTCTCATATTTTATGCAACCAAAATTAAAATCTTTATAATTCAAAAGAACGCAGAATCTGGTATTTAATGTAAAAATAACAAGAAAATTTAAGTAACATATAAGTAGGGTATCGCTTAACATTTGAACATCTGTGCTTTCTCAGAACCCTAGGGATCAATTCGAAGCGGCGATGAAAGTTTCTGCCGATCGTCCCGAAATGATGCATGAAAAATCCATTTACCAAATTACAAGAATGAAGGCTAACGCTTTAGAATCACTTGTAACCAAATTTATCGAAATTCGATTAGAATTTTCTGAGCTCAGAACATTCGCGCCTGCGGATTTAAACTAGAACCCTTTCTGTGGTTCGTGTAAAGTATCGAAAGAGTAAATGAAACAGTAAATGATGTTCTTATTATCCACTCTCAGTCGGATTTCTTATGCAGTGAAGTAAATTTGAAAAAAAAAAATACATTTCGCTTTCTTAAAATAAAATACGATTAAAAAAAGTTTTCATCCAATAAGCTTTTGTTTTAAATGGATATGATAATTAATGCACTAAAAGGGAAAAATTAATTTATAATATAGTTTAATGGGGATAGTAAAGTAAATAATTCCGTTTACTGAAATCATCTACAACTTTATATGGAGAATAATAAAATCATAGGGCGTTTATGATAAATTAAAAAAGATAATAGGTTACATATTTGACAATGCAATTAAATTAATAGATTTTGTTGGTTAGGCTATATTAAGATTTTTTTCTCACTATTCGATGGTGCAAACAGTAAACTTCTGATATACTTAGTTTTTTTATTAAACGAAAATATATGTGAAAAGTCGTTTAAACATTAAATAAAGAAATATTAACCGAATTCTGAAAAAATTGCATCATTGCTTTGTCATCGACAAACAGTGTGTGTACAAAATTTGAATTCGATTTCTTATCAGGAAATAACTTAAAAATCGATGACGAAATTCCACGCATAGTGAAATATTATGAGCGAAATAAAATAAAAGCTAATCTACTTATATAAAATTGGAAAAGGTTTCACAGATAAATAAATAGTTTAAATTGAAAAGGAATTTAATACCAAACTATGTTATAATATGTTCTGCTATTTTTTAAGTGCTTCTAATAATTTATTTAAAATTCAATGTGAAAACAAGTTTAGCATTGGTCACTACACCATTCATTAATAAGTGCCTAATTTCACAATCAGTTGTTTCCAAAATCACTTTAACACTTTCGTATATTTAAATGCCAAATAAATTTCAGAAAATTTAAAAATCTTTCCACCACAGAAAAAGTCAATTGTTGGTACAAAATTTCACAGTTTCACCATACTTCCTAAACAAAATTTACTCTTCTTAAGATAATAGATATTACTAAAGTACATTAATGACGAATGTCTTCCAGGCAGATGTGGACTGGGATTAATAAGAGAAATTTCTCGAGGCATTGGCGGTTCTAGATCCGCCTTGTAATCTGACATAGAACAGATTAGCATTTCATAAGGATGCCAGCACTTTTATGCAAATCGGAGCAACTGTTCAGCAAAAGAGCTGACATTGTTAAGAGGCTCTGAATTAAAAGTACTGGCACCTCGACGAAAGGTGCTTTCTTCAAGTTCTAAATTGACCTTCTTAGTAGTGTCGGTACATTGATGAGGAGATTTCGTCTAGATTCATAATAAAGATTCTCTGACATAAATGGTACCAGCACCTCCAGGAAAGTCGCTTTCTTCAACTTATAAACAGAACTTTATAATGGTGCCGATTTTAAAAGTGTGCGAATAACCTTATGCCAGAGCACCTTTGGCAAACAGCAGTTTACTTGTACAAATGTTATGGCATCATTATAAAAGAGAGTTTACCAACAGAGAAGAAGCATCATAAAGGTATGACACTTTGACAGAAGTTGCTTTCTCTAAGTTATAAACTGAACTTCACCAGTTTGAGGGAACCCTTAAGAAAGCCGATGATTATTAACTGAAATAAAGATCTGTACATGGGCGTCTCGGTATTTTAAGTTTGCATTCCTTATGATCTAACTTGAATTGCATAGTTTTTCCAGACATTCCTTACGGCTTTATCATTGGCTAATTTTGATAATGTGCCGGCGATTATTCACTTCGCTTTTAACATGGGGTCCCGGAATCTTATACTTCATTGTACACATTGAGCTTAATAACGATTCCGGTATCGTTGTGTCTTAATGCCGAATCCCCCTCGTACCTTGGCAAAGAACGTCAACTTGCGGGAAGCTTCATACAAGATAGCAGCACTGCTCAGACCACCCTTATTTTTCCGTGCTTCCAGATTAGCCCAATGTAAATCAATGGAAGGAATACAGCGATCAAGGCCCGGACCTAAAATCTCACTGAGTTTCCCTTATAAAAAATGTCAACACAAATATATAATTAACATTTATTTAATTAAAATTAAGCAATTAAAATGATTTGGAAACAAAAAATCTCAAGACTAAACAAAAAACAGCTTATATCTAGTAGGCAAATATATATTAAAAAGACTTGTTAATCTGTCATTTCTGATGATTTAAAAAAAACTATTTTCAAGTTTTCTCTCAATGAAAAACGATAAAATTACCTTTGGCCAGCTTTGACATCTGAAAATCTTTCTATAGCTGAATCAATATTAGCGTTTCTAGCTATTGCATTTTCGACAGAAAATATATCCAAGTCGTTAAATCTTACTTGGCTCATTGTTAGTAGAAGACGGCTTTTAAACAATTTCAACGCCGAAAAGCTTCTCTAGCAAGAAGCATCTGAAACACATATTGCTCGAAAGGTCTGTAGTCTAAAATACAAAGGGGCTCATTAGGCTAAAATTAGGGGAGTCCATTTCATCAATAAACTTTAGATTTTCAAAGCAGACCACTTTTTAGTTTAATTCTTTTTCACATTATTTTAACTTTGATACCCTTCCTGAACTTCTCAACTTCCTATAGTATTTTCTCACCAGGATGTAAATTTAAGTGAAGTGAATATTGAAACGGGTGAATCACTGAGTTTATTTACAGCGTGTTTTCGCTAGTCAGGGCACGTTTCGTTGCTATTTCGCTGTTACGCTAGTAAGCCTCTTGACTCTTTCCGATTACCGTCGCGCCAGTTAGGCTTTAGTGAGTCAACCTGTTAGGTTTAATTTCACGCGCTAATCCAGCACTAGTTTTTTTTTACATTTCGACTTGAATTCTGTTCTACGTTTTTTAAGTTCACCGCAAGTTGACGATGTTTTTGTATTGCACGAAGATCGTGCCTTTCTGTTAAACTTTGAATTAATAAAGGGCTATTTTTCACCCTTATTCTGTGCTGGTAATTCACTTACGCCTGTACAAGAATTAGCCAGGTTCATTGTAGGATCTAGAATTAGTTTATGTGGAATAATAGAGACAGATCTAAACATCTGAAGGGCCGGTGCAGTCCTTTCCCCTTCTGGTTTCCTAGCGATCTATCAATAAAGTTAAAACCTGAATTTCACGTTTAAGTTGAAAGAAAGTAAAGACATTCTTTTCTCGTATGCTGTCGTAATTTAGAAGTGAATGTCTGTCGTATTTTATAGCTGAGCGTCTGTCTAGGCATAGGTGGATGTATCCATGGCGATGGTATAGTTAATTTTACATAAAATGTCTATACAAGCAGCTAATGCCCCTAAAATTTGATGATAATTTTTAAAAAAATTTTCGGAATTCTTGTGCGACGCATTTATCTATTTCATTAATAACATTGCTGAAACATAAAGGCCCAATGAAGAAATTTAAGGCAGCAACATTATATTTGAAAATATTAGTATTGAAAATGTTTCAACTTGTTAATTTTTAGTTAATTTTTTTAAAGAATCATATTTAGACCAGCAGAAAACAATATAAATATGATGCTAATCTTGTAAAAATTTTTAACATTATAAAAGACGAACTTCATAAAATGCGCTTTATTGGTCTGAACATGATTTTAGCATTTAAGTATAAAAACGTAGTACAGATTTTTAAAAGTTTTTCTATTTGTATCTCATTTTTTGTTTAAAGCAAATAAGAAGAATTTACTTTTATTTGAATAATTTATAAAGCTATCGAATGCGTTTATTTAATTTTCCATTTAGAAGTAAAGGTAATCACTGACTGATGTTCATAAAACCGTTTCTTTGACTAACACTGAAAATTGACGCCATGCGAACTAAGCTTTGATAATGACTAATTCACTTTGCTTCTAAACCTGTTATTCATATAGATATATAAAGAATAGGAAGTGGAAAAAAATCTGCATTTGGGATCAGTTCTTAAACTTCGATTCAAATTCGTTCGTCGAGTTGACGAAATGTTTTTGCCTGATAATTTGGACTTCTGCTGCTTATATATTGCTGATTTTCTTTCCCTCTCCAGGTTTTAAAAAGAATGAAAGAATTAAATTCGGATTTATTTATTTATTTTCTTTTCTGCTTTTCTTACGAGAATTGAAGCCATTGTGAGCGGCGGTGTTTCAGACAAGCCGAGAAATGAGACTTCAAAAGTGATTTTCTTTTACTTCCGGATTTTTGTGGATTCTTCTGCTTTAAAACTGAGTTTGAAACTTAATTTTTACGGTACCTTAAAAAAACTTACTTAATAAGTAATACGTACTTAAATACGTACATTGTTCGCCAAGTTAGGAACATATCCTTAAATAAAAAAGGAATTGCATATTAAAAACAAGCTACTACACTTTGAAAAAAATATGAAAAATTATAATGTGTTGCAGAAGACATCTGACTTATAAACACGACAGTTCCATTAAATGATTTGTTCTCTTAAAATGTTTATTACGTCTCGATACGGCATCCATAATATTTATCTGCGGTTTCTTGAGCTAAAATTTAATTAATACTAGAAATTAGATGACTGAATAATAAGTGTCTACTGAATTCCAGATTTAATTTCAAAATTTGAATGTGAAGCTTTCTTGAAATGCGTGTTTCTTCTCGTAAAATAAAAACTGAGGATGCTTTCAGTGTATAATATAGCTATCAATCCACAATTTTAATACTACAGAAACAGTAATTCAAAGTAGTTAGTTACCAAAACCTAATCTTCTCTCAAGAATATTTTACTGCATAATAAAAGTGAAAGCACTACAAATTGTGCTCCTGGCGCCACCATGTAGAAATGTTGTAAAGTCAAAATATTAAGGGTCTGCTATACGCTAAAATGTCGATGAAATAAGTCGCGAGACACGCTGCAATAATATAGAAAAACCTTGAGTAGAGGACGAGTTATCTCGTACCTCACGCATAGCAAATATTCCTGGAAGACGAATTATCTCGTCCCTCGCGATGAAAATGTAAACAAGACCTCAATTTTTAACAATTCAGAAGGGATGGCGGGACAGTAAAAAACGTATGTAGTTCTTAGTTCTGTGTCTAGGCAGTTACTGTAGGTTTTCCTACTTTCTTTTTCAATGTTCAACAACAGTTCTGACAATCGTTTTAGTTATAATTGAATCTCCATTCATATTCCAATAAAGCACCAGCTTTATTGGAATTGAAAGTTCCTTTAATATATATTTGGCCATGGCATTTGAGGCCGAAAGTGAGGCATTCATATTATTCTTATTTTTGAAATTTCGAGCCCTGAAAACTGATATCATACTTAATAGACTAAAAAGAGAAAGATAATTTATCACGTAGTTTAATGAAAATGTGAAAATACTAGATTAAATAACTAGGTATTTATAAAATTCACCCAGAATTTTATATCGCGAATAATTAAATTGTGGTATTTACAGTATAAATTAACAAATGAAATAGCTTATACATTTGAAAATGCAATTAAATTAATCGAAAATATTATAAGATAATGCCTAATGCATTTGATAATGCAAATAAATTAATAGATTTCGTTAATTAGGAACCGCATGCTTTTATTATTCGCGATACAAATTTGTAGTTGAATTCTGTAACTGTGTAAAATTATTTAATCTATTATGCCCATTAAACAATGTACTAAATTATTGTTCATCTTTTAGTGTATTAATTATCATAGTGATTTGAATAAGAACTTATTATATTAATGCATCCACTTTAAAATGATAGCAAAACTGTTATAGGTTATAAATCAAATATTTTTTCGAAAAATTTATAAAAATTATTTAAAAATACAACTTTTAAAAATAAATCATAATAAATGGGCGAATTTTATTGAGAATGAGCCTAAATTTCGAAATATGAAAGGAAGAATCAAATAAGTTTTAAAAAAGAGATATTAATAAATATATATCAAATTCAATTAACATGGAGGAGCTAAAAGTTTGAGAGCCAATTTTTTAAAAATCTACGCGTCCGATTTTTACAAAACTTGTCAGTTTGGCAGAATTTGAGTCGTAGAATCGAAATATAGACAAAACTTGGCATGTCATTTTAAAGAACGTCCGATATTGTGTCAAAATACCTATATTAGAACAATGCTATATATAAATCTAATACATATCCTCAGTTGCGCTTTTGAGATATGAAAAAAGCAAGTTGAATTTCATCATTCGGCCCAGTAGAACGGGAGATATAGAACTGTGACATTTTTTTCTCTGTGTACTACGGATTGAATGTCATTTGTAAACTTTGCTATGGAAGATATAACCAATATTTTATTCGTAGAATTTTATTTTGAGTCTGTTAGAATACAATAGTAAATTAAATAAAAATGTGCAACAGTGGATAATAAGCAATATTTAGAAATAATACTTGCATATATATCACGGTGAAAATACGTGCAGAGCAAATTTTGAGCAAATGTAGGTATGTGTGAATAATTATATTAACAACTGGTATTTTCTTGTAGTAATTTTCAAGGCAACAATTCTTAAACTGTGAGTCACGAACAATCAGGGATAATTGAATTAAAAGTAATGGCCAACTAGTATTTTATAAAATTAAATTGAAAGTCATTCAGTTACGCGATGAGCGATGTTATGTAAATGCATCCATGTTAGAAGCACAAAAGAATTTAGATGTAGCAGAAAAATTTCGACCTCTTTAAATTTTAGATTTTTTCCATTAAACTATATTTTCAAAGAAAGTTAATCCGCTTTAATAACAAAGACTCGTTGGATTTATAAGTGTTTCTGTATGTAGTTTAACATATTTTTCAAACGATTATTGTGTAAAAAATTCCTTTTAATTCTTTTTATTACATTTATGAAAATATTTTTCATTCGTTTCTGAAGCTGTTTATAGGAATAGGTTTAAAATAAAAAAAATATGTGAATGTTTCAAGAAAAATATTTAATGCATAATGGAAGTAATATTGTACAGAGCCAGATTATTAGCTAATATAAAACGAATTGAAGACTAAATGCACTTTTAATTCAGCATTTTAACAGCAGCAAAATATAAACTCTCTCTCAAAAAATTAGTTCCTATCGAGATGTAAAAATTTTCAAATGAAATCATTATTTACGCATTAGCATGGTAACGAGAAAAAGCTTTTAAGTTATGGCTAAAGAAAGGTCCCTATTAGAATCCCTAAACATTCACTTTCGCTTTTCTTTTCTTCTCGGAATCATATGTGGTAATTTTTGTCGAATACTTTTCCACTTCTTTTCCTTAATATCTATGGTAAAAGGAAGGTACCAGTAATAACCCCGTTCAAAGACATGAGTACATAAAACTTTTTCTTAAAGGGAATAACAGCATGATAGAATAAAACTTGGTCTGAAATTTGTGCTTTCGCAGCACTTTACTTCTTTTCATAAACTGCACAGTAAGGATAAGTTAATATGAAGTATTTATTAAAATAAAATGCATTTCTTTTCCTTCAGACTTTAGCAATGGGAAGAATTTTTGTCTGCAGGCTAAATTATATGCTTCTTTGGCTTGAAGAAAGCGCGTAAAACCGATTCGTTTGTTTCACTCAATAAAAAATCTGATTTCTACACCACATGACTTCTTTGTACGGAATATTAAATTATATGCATTTTTTCTTGCATTTCATTTAAACTTATTGGATTCAATAAAATCGACTTCGTGGATAGCCCATAAACCATAATAAAATAAACGTACTTTTCAAAATTTACTACATTTTTTTACCATAGCGACACTCTGGCGCTAAGTTCACTTAACAGCGTTCCATTGCACTCATTTTGTAACCCAGAATGCCCAAAAATTATATCATATGAAGAATATCTAATCTTTGCCACATGTTCTATTTGAATACTCTAATAAATGTAAAATGATGTATAAAAGAAATTAAACAAACAAGTAAAAAAAGAAAGAAAGAAACAGTGTTTTACAGATGATTCTGTATTTATCAATCAATTAATTCAGTTCTCACTTCGCGACAAGGCACAAATAAGTAAACACTCAAAATATCTATATTAAAAATTTCGAAGTTAATCTTAAATAATTATTTCCTCGAAAAAATTCCAAAATGGATTAAGCATGATTTAATTCGCAATAATAAAAGAAGGCGTTACTTTTGTTGTTGCGAAGCTTAATTTTTCTAGATTGGCAACAAATCCACTATTCTCCTAAGTTTCACATGTAAACAAATCTGGCTGCTATGACCAAAAACATTAGGCTTAGCCGCACTTAAACAACTTCTAAATTGTTGATAATTGTACAAATATTAATGCAAATTTATTAAAGGCAATGCAGTATAATGCAGATTTACTAAAGTCATAAAATGCTTAACCGGAAGATAAGAAGAACATAATTCAATCAATTTTAAAGCAAAAAATGCGCAATTTACCAACATAAATACACAAAAACTGAGCTCACAGAGCCGCGTAATAGAGTATATATATATATATATATATATTGGGCCGATTGCAACCAAAAAGGGAGTTGCACACCTACATGTTCTAGCAGCCCTATACATCCTATACATAATTTCGACGTTCTGATGTTAGTCATTTTTGAGTTATGCGAGATATATACATACATACGTAAGTACAAAAAACACGAAAAAGTCTCTTCTGAATCCATTTTAAACCAGTTTTATAATTCGTTTGGGAGAAATAGAGTAGTTTGTTCTGTCCTTACGTGCAGATGTCATGCAAAAACATCGTTAAATTGCATTCGATGGCGGTGAAAATTAATATTTTTTTTCAAATATGGTATTCAGAATTTTTAGTGATTACAATACTTTCTTTACTTCTTACAAGGAAGCAAAAATCTAGTAATTTTCAAAAAGAAAACCATCCGATGCGTAACCCAAATTACTTTATCAATAGTGAATATTAAAAGTGTCTTTCAATAAAAGAACGTTTTTTATTTACTGATATTCTAGCGGTATTAATTTAAATTAATAATGACGCTTTAAGATTAGTTCATGCCTTTTCAGGTTCTAGAAATTTTTCACGAAAATATTTTGCATTTATGAATGTTAAACAAAGAATACATCTCTTGGTGAAATAGAATTCTGTTTTGCCTGATCAATTATCTACCAGAGCAATGGCTTTGCAACTTACGCTCAGGGGGCACAAAGGTGTACAGGCCATATTTTGGTAAATGTATAATTAATTTACAGGACCTTAATTTAGGTAAGGACTCTCGAACACTAAACATTCCAGAAAAATATGATCCTGTTAAGATGGCTGTAGCAATGAGAGGATTTCTAAAGTTCATGTGACACTGCTCGAACTTTTGACAAACCAGAATTGTTTTCGTCTTTTATAAACAAAAATACTAATAATTCGGAGAGTGCACTTCGTAGCCGAATGCAGATTTAGCTTCTTTTCTTGAAATAAAAAGGTTCTTGCAAATGTAAAATTTATTAAGTTAAAACATACTCACTTTCATAAAATCGCTTCATGTGAAGACTGTTATGATTAAAAGACTATTACGATATCAGAAGTCGTAAGTTCTCATCTCAGAGTTTTCTGTTTTTGTACTATATAATGTATGATTGTAATATTCGTTTTGTGATTCGCCAGTTTTAAGCAATTTATCTTTCTCGGAATTATATTTTTTGTTAATATTTCAGTTGAGGTTAAATACATGGTTAGATATATGCTTAAATGCTAAAATGTTTGATATGAGTTTAGATTAAACAGACCACCACAGAGAGTATTCGTCACAAATCTCGAGCTCTAAACTCATTAACAAAACAACAAGATCGAGAATGCGAACAATGTTATTATTAGAATAATCATCAATTGATCAACGACAGACACCAGTCTCGTGTGGAGTCAACGACCTGTGCTCTCGAGCTTAGTGAATCGAATACTTGGCCAGCAAATACATCATATTTGTCCGATGTTAATCGTTGGTGATTTGCCTTCAAATTGAGAACATTGTCATTTCGTATGATCTGTTATTTTAACCTCTCCCCTGATTTCTCCGATTTACTTAAGGATAAGAAAACCATCATACAGTGATTCACCCGAGTATACTCGGTGTCCTCAAACGCTTAACGTATGATTAACCAGAGCGCTAGAAGTAAATACCTCTAGTTTTCTTTGCGAAGCATATTTTCCTTCCCCCCCATCAAAATAACCGCTAACCGTCAGCACTACAAAACGATTTTCAGCTTCAGGGTCTCTGTTGAAGGAAAACCTGTCCCTCTTCCTCTTTTTTTTTTTTTTTAATGCTAGCGACACTTTAAAAGTTCTTTGGGTTTAGAGACACAATAAACTTTCAATTTCGCAAAGAGTCAGGAATAAAGTGTCAGATAAGGAAACTAACTGCATTACAAGCGAGCGATAACATGTTTCAAACCAGTGTTTACTGTGAATATTTAACAGTGAAGAACGAAATTCATTTCATTGAGCTGCCATTTAAGGATTTAACATGGGAATTTCTCCGTTTTTTTCCGCCACCCGATTTAATTCGCAACTATGGGAACAACAACTGCGGAAAAACCGTCGAGTCGCTTAGTTTTCTACTCCTTTTCATCTCCGTTTAGCGTGTTTCGCTTTACGGAAAGCACATAAATAAAAGCAGACTTAAACCAGGCTCTTAAATGACACGAAGAAAATATAAATGCTGTGCTGCGTGGAAGACACGAGTTACGATTGCAAAAAAAGTGACCTGAAGGAAAAAAAAAACCTGGAGGTGCCTATTTTAAAATAACAGGCATTGTGGAAGTTGTACTTGACATCTCTGCCTATATCCTGATTGTTGAAAAATCTATTGTTTTCTCTGATCAATGATCCGTTTTTGCATAATCTGAACAAAATGTTCATTTTACAGATCTACGTTTGCCATAACTTCTTCATCGAAAGAAAACTGGACCTTTACCACTGGACCTAATAGACAGCTGGGACTAAATGATTTTTTATAGGATGATTATATACGCCAGCATAGTGTTTTCCACCATCAAATAAAATCTTATACTGTTATTTCTTATAGTTATGTTTTTGTTTTCAAAGTCAGCATCACCCATAAAAAAATAAAGTGCGTCATCTTCTTTCTTTCTTTTTTATTTAAATAGTTTTTCTACTAGCTATATCTCAAATTTAAGAAATATTTTAACGCAGCAGAAGTGATTGATAATGAAAATATGTTTTCTCTTTGAAATTATGAAGTTGACGCATACGTCTTTATAAAGAAAAGAATTTGGTCTCTAAAATTGATTCACTAAAAGCGTTGTTTCACTTTTCAAATTGTTGCCACCAAATATTATCTCCCTGTATTATATTTAAAGAAATTAAATAATGAAGAATCTGCATAAATGTATATATGTTCTCGCACTGTGATAAAACAACGCTACCTAGAGGCATCAAATTTTGAATACTGAACGTTTCCACCCCGGATATGGGATCTGGAAGCCCAAATTTGAAATTTGGAATTTGTTTTATTATCCATTTCATATTTTGTAAAACTTTAACGAATTTTTGATTAAGAAATTCAAGGATTTCAAAGCGAGCAATGGCAAAGTTGTACAGAAAAAACAATTTTATCTCCAGCGCGTGAGACTGTGTATCGGAAATTCTAAAGGTATGCTCATTTTAAAATTATTTTGCCATATTGCTCTTGAACTAAATTTTATGGTTTAAGTTCAAGGAGCATGATATTTGATAAATAAAGGTATTGGACAAAATATTAAAAAACGCCCCTTTAGGCGTAATGTAAAATCTGGATTTTTTTTTTTTTTTAAACGGGCATTTGCCTTTCTAGATTCGCCACCGAAAGTGGTGGCTCATTTTATTGTGGAGGCACCTAATAGGCGGCCACAGTTACCTCCTATGAGGGAACAGACAATTTACATCCATGCCTTCTGGGGGATTCGACCCCTAATCATTATACCGTCTGGGCGGCTATAGGTGACAATATAGCTATAACATAGCTAAAACACTAAAACTTTCAGTGCATTATATTAAAACTGTGTGAGCTGAAATAATATTTTATGTATTTTATACTTTTAATATACAGAATGCAGTTATATCAGGTTACATGAATATATCAAAGCAAAGGAGGACTGCCGGCATAAAAGAAAGGATACCTTCATGGATGTCTTTCTAAGGAAACTGACTTGTACCCAAGTTACACACGAGGAAAATCACAAAACCCAACCCAACAGCAGGCACCCTCGCTCGCGAATTCTCGAAACCGCTTCCAATTGCTAGTATTCAGCGGTCTGAACCACTCGTTCATTGATCGAGACTTACAGACTAAAAAAACATATTTAAGAAAGAGAAACGAAGAACAAAATTACTATTTTAGATTGTAGAAAACTTATTCTTTCTAATGTGATGTAAAATTACACTCATTGTATTCAAACTTATGTTTAATTTAGAAATATGATTTCATCATAACTTAAATGAGCTTCTACCAACGAAAAATGGTTTAAGAAAGCCTCTTTGTGATAGTATCTATATCATAACGAAAGACCAAGTATTCTAACAGAATAAGGCTCATCCCCGCGTTACTGAGATTTCAGAATAATATTTCTTCTCATTCTAACGCTTGGTTTTATTCTTAACAATTCTAATGTGACTATATGACCATCAAAAGGGCTGTAATTCCAGATAAATAAGGCTGTTTTTAAGAAAACTAAAATCTTTCGCTTTTTTTTTTGTGAAAATTAGATACTATACTTTTACATAATTTTCTCGCTTCTGTTCAATTGTGCGGCACCTTTGTTCTGAAACTAGTGAGAATAAATGAGAATTAAACTGTTTTCATTTAATCACTCTAAACCCAAAACAATATTATTTTGCATGGTTGTTTCGCTTAAATCTTTTTATATCTACTAGCTGCCAGACGACCAGGATAGTGGTTAATGACTCTGACTGCCGTATTGAAGGACCCGGGCTCGAATCTCGGAGAAGGCATTGATGTTTGCAAATGTATAGTGTCTGTGCGCCATTGGGTGAGCCGAAAGTCCTCTGAGGACCTCTGAAGTCCTCTGAAAGTCCTCTGAAAGTCCTCTTGAGGTTAGTTGTAGGGGAAGAGGTGTCGGAGACCCTCGAACCAATCTCCCCGGATGCTCTCCATTAAAATTGGGGGATGGATTTGAGCAAAGTCGTAGTGGTCACCGGTGCTCAATGCTCTTGCCAACGACAGGCTTAATCTTGCACTCCTTGCTTCGACGAATTTTGTGGGCTTGTTTTGATGTTACTGTCAGACGAGTGCAATAAGTCACAACAACATAACTACTAGCTTAAGTAGGTAACACCTCTGAATATAGGAACTGTGTCTGATACTTGATTCCTGAAGAGACAGAAATCTTATACAAACTTTGTATATATAACATTAGACTCAAAGTTCTTATCTATGTGGAAATCTACGAAGTGCAAGCTTTCTAGATTTCACAAACTGCATGGCAAAGAACTATACTTTCACATGGTAAGAAATTCTGAAATTTCACATGGTGAAGTTTGTTATGAAAAAAAAATTATTATAGTTTCACTCAAAAAATATTTTGTTTGCCAAAAGTAATTTGAATTTAGTAAGTTATTTATCATCCGTGAAATAATAACCTACTAAGTGAATCTAATATTATGATTGTAACTATGAGGCAGATATGACAGACCTTATGATAATTGTGACCAGTGCTACGATAACCATTCGATAGCCATAAGATACATGACCATATGATAATTATGGCTAATAATATGGTAAGAAGACCATATGATGACATATTCTATGACCTATATGATAATTGTCGAATAAGGTATGACAATAACAAAAGCTTTGAAGTTAATTTTATAGCTCGATGTATTGACTTACATTGTTTAAATTGAATTTTCTCTATGACCATAAAAGGTCCCGTGGGAAGTATACTTCCCACACCTAGAATTTAAATATAAACGAAAAATTTGGCAAAATAAAATATGTTTCCTTAAACGCTATTGTTTAATTGATAATAAAGAGTTCCGGTAGAAATTCAAAAGAGAAATAAATGGCCTACGAAGGGATTAAATACCAATTATATGCATTTGTTGAAGCTTACTAATACGAAATTTTAATGTCCACATTATTATAAAATTAGGAGTTTTGATAAAATATGTTTAAAATGATGCTTAATGATAAATTTAGTTCAATTTTATTAGTTCAGCGTTGAAAAGTTTTACCGGCAGAAAAGTGTGCTTTTTTAAATATTTAACTGATTATTCTTATTGTAAATGAACTGGTCAAATACAAGTTAGGTTCGCATTTTGATTAATAATAAAAGCATGATTTTAACCCATCGAAAAACGATTTAAATAAGTTTTTTATTCATTTGGCTCATTAAAATGTATAATAATGTATAATCCTCTTGAAATTTATATATAACCTTCTAAATGCTATGTTGATCGCTTTTATGCAAGAATTATTAAGTAGATGTCTTGAATAATATTAGGATTAGTTGGTGCTTTAATCTAATCTCGCTAGATGTACTGCATTATAATAACATTTTAATCATATGGTTAAAGCCTTAAAAGTTATTGGATAGTTTATAATGTATTTTCTCTTTCCGCATGCTTTCGTAATGTAACTGGAAGCATAATTCACGCGTATTCCAGGGCCAGGAGGTATATAGGGTATTTTGTCTCACCCTTCAACAAGCCTATCTGGTGTAATTTGAAGCATACTCGACGCGTTTTCAAGAAGTCCATGGTTCGAGTCACGGCGAGAGCATTTTTCTTGCCTCCTGCTTCAAAATAACCTAGTGGCTCTACAAGTTGCGATGTCCTCTATAATTACTGCATTAACAACTGAAACATATAATATTTTCATTTTACACGATGCTGCCTTTATTTCAGTTAACGAATATTATCTTCAAAGACGTTATTCGGTGTCTCAAAACGTTTTGCATATTTCTAGCTTAGGAAAAGTAACGAATTTATTTATAATGAGCATGAATACCTTTAGATAAATATCTGAAGGCAAAGTATTTACATTTTTTGATCAGCCAAAAGTATTTGCACTAATTGTATTTGTAGCAACCAGTTGTTACTCATCAGTTGTGCAATCAGTGAGTCAGGAAAATATTCTCATATAACAAATCCTTTTAGGACAAATACGTTACAATACGTGTTGAAATTTTTAATCTTCACTTTTTCTCACTTTACTAAAATGTCTTAAATTTGACATTTAATAGCTTGTAGAGTCATTAGGTATTTTCTGGAAGCTTACACCACGAAGACATGCTGGAAGAAGAGAGAAAATACTTTATATATTCCTCCTTTTAAAGGGTGACTAGTAATTAACGGATCCAGTGGCCAAGTCCGGAGAAGGACAAATCATCAGCCTCCACTTTTCAGTTCGGACGCGAGTATAGAGCCATTATTCTTTTTAAGCAGAAGATGAAAAATGTGCAGTGCCCTCGCATGGACTCGAATACGCATCGAGAATGCTTCCAATTACACCACGAAAGCAAACTGGAAGGAAGAAAAAATACCTTCTAAAATATTCCACACAAATCTGTAATTTCTATATGAAAATGCATAAAATGAATTCTTTCTGCGACATTCACAAAGAATACATTTAACTAAAAACCATTTTTATAGAAATTATCTCACTAGGTTTGTCTGAAACTTTGTTTTTTACAATCTCTAATTTCTTGCACTTATATCAAAAACAAAATTGTTCGATATTAATTAATTTTTGCGCAATAATTTTGGAAAATATTTTAGAGCATTATTTTATGGAACGAAATAACAGAGGTGAACCGAGTAAATTAGGAAAGAACTTTCCATTCAACTAATTAATTTTTTTGGTTTTATTAATGATCTCTTAAAGTAAAAGATTTTCCATGCATGGAAATGTAATCAAGGAAAATGAAATAAAGAAATAATTAAAAAAAGGTTTTAAGGAAATTGAAATTTAATAAACCGCATGCCCTAAAAATGGTACCGTATTTTCTCAAAATTAAATTAAAAGCTCATTAACTTTTCCGAAGAATTTTTGAAATGGGCAATTTTTTGCAGAGTAATATTTTTTTTCTTGGGGTAGTTCTGGATATTCAGAAACAAATAAAATTATATGGATATATTACTTAAATTAACAAGAGTCAGAAAACATCTTGATAATTTTATTTAACTTGTAAGTATTGAATAGGAAATCTGTTAATACCTCATAAAGCATTGCATGTGCTAATCTAGGATAATGGTTTTGCAGAAAATAATTTTTAAAACTATCTGTAGCATTTCAACTTTAATCAGTCATATGATATCTATTAGTTATTAAAAGAGAGAAACCTGTGAAAGGCAAACACCCTTGTTCAATATTATTTCATTGGAATCATGTCAAATAAAATGTCTTATTTTTATTTAACAGCTACTTTTCAGACAGTTACTTTGAAAAAGAACAAAATTCATTTTTTGACATGTTTATGCTTACTTATTTTCAATGGCTTTCCTTTTTCTCTTGCTGTTTGAACAGCTAATTTTAAATACAATGTTTTATTTCTTTAATTTCTGAGAACAAGTTCGTTAACTAGTAAATCTACCACTTAGCTTTAGTTGCTTAAGTTAAGGTATGTAGATTGAAATTGAATTAATAAAAAATAATAAAAAATTAATAATATTAATCCTATTTTAAAAATTATTATTATATCATATTTTTAATAAAATTAAATTTTTAAAGTTTTTCTTATGTTTATAACAGTAACTGAACGAGAGTCTATAATAATTATAAATGTTAGAACAGTATTTAAGAACCCAAATATATATTTGTTTATGGTAAAAGTTTACAATTGGGTGCCCCTTGTTTTTAACGATTCTATTTTGATGCCAAGATCGGCGCCAGGAAGGCACAATTTCAAGATGGCCGCTACACAAAATCGAAATAAGAAGTCAAAGAATTTCACAAACTCCGTGTCCATGTACACATCGACTTATTTTCACTTAAAAAAACATCAGAGAATTGCATAAACTAGTCATTGCACACTGCTTTGTCCATGTACACATCGATTTATTTTCACTTAAAAAAATCAAGAAGCTAAAACCAAGTTAAAACTCTCATGGTAACCAGAAATGGGGTTTCATCGCCAAACCTGAACAAAATTTTTCGCCAATCGAAAGGGCACCCAATTCTACACTAGAGCCTTGTTTATTTGTTCATTTTGCAAATTGCTTTTGTTTGCTTTTATGCCTCCCACTCTGTGTGTACATATACATACAGTAAAAAATACTTAAGGAAGTTAGGAAAATTGCTCTGATTAATTGCTGTTAACGTTTATAAAAGGATTATGTACATATTATGCATATATCACTGCTTTCACCTTTTCGTCATTTTTAATACGAAATTAAGATTTTATAAGCATCATTTCAATTTAAATTGCATAGAGCATGGGAGGTAGTTTTCATGTTGTATTTGTTATACGTAATGCATTATTTATAATATATGTAATGCGTTTACAGATTGCAGTACCAGTATAACGGGATACCAAATACCGATATTTTGAGCCATTTGTACAATTTTTTAATGCCGGTATTCACATGTTTAAATATGGTTTTTTCGGTATTTTTAGAATTTTTTTAAAATTGTCTCCACTGTATGTTCAGGTGTCGCCAACATAGCAATATAGTATACGTTTTTGTTTTTATGCCTGCCTATTGGTCGAAATTAATTAGACTGTGAACACAAAGTTGCATCGTACAGTCTACAGATGTGATACAATATGTGAATCATCCAAAGAGGCAGGCCAAAACTGGAATGTCCTATTATAGCTCAGAGCGATACTGCACACAGGGTTGTAGTTGTGACAAATGTGCGTAATATTTAGAAAAATTTCGATATTTTTTTAAATTGGTGAGTTTGTTATTCACGTTGTATTTGCATATCATACTTTTGGACTCTAAATATTTTTCAGATTTATTATATACGCATAATAGTTAAACCCGTAATAATGAATAAGAATAACTTCAAAGAACATAAAAATTCTGTTGACAATACCTTTGTTTGGTTTTATTTTTTATATGATGAAAGGAATAGGGTGGCACATTGTAAAAAATGTTCAAGAGTCATTAAAGTGATGGAGGACGTACAAGCAGACTCCATAAACATTTAAAAATGAAACATGATAAAAATTTGTGAAGAGAAAAGCATCTAATTGCGATGAAGATACAAATTTAAGCACAGTTTCTAAGCACAAGCCATCAGAGATTTTAGATTATTTTTTTTTAAAAAAGATAATTTGGATGAAATTATGAGTAAAATGACAGCATTTGATGTGTGGCGATCACGTGGTTCAGTGAAGCCTGGTTAGTTGCTTGCTCGTGTCGCCATCTATATTCGCCAGTGAGAAGGGCTGCGTCGCATGAGCGGGACTCGATCGTGGGTTAATTTATTGGGAGTCGAATTCTTTACCGCTAGCTCAAAAGAGCTCCGCTGTGCTAGGTTCAAGAATTCTAGCTCTTTCAAATTCGTGATCGTGGAGTTGTTTTGGAGATCGGTCCGCCGCAGATGGTTTGCCATTTTGAGGGTTTTGCATTTCTAGTGAATTAAGGAAATCATTATCCGCCAGAGGTTTTAAAAATCTACTAACATCGATTAACATTATGAAAACTGTTATAAACTACAGTAACGGTGTTTGCAATGCTTTGACACACGAGTTAATACAATTAAAAGTAAATGGTGAAACATTAGTCTTACATAGAAGTGTAAGAAATATACGCTTTTTTAAATATAAATATTCATTCAGAAAAAAAATTTGGAATATAGGACTTGCACATGTCTCGGGAAGTATGCCAGCTGGAAATTGGAAAATGCGTGGAAATGCTTAAATCTAATTTTGAGAAACATGGATTATCCCTGAGACAAGATATTGTATCCATAACGACTGATGGAGCGATGGTTATAAAAAAAGTTGGAAAGTTGATTGGGGCAAATCAGCAATTGTGCTATGCTCATGGAATTCTATTAGGAGTAATTGGTGTATTATACCAAAAAGATAAAGAACAGAAGACCCAAATACTGTGGATATAGAAACTTCTGATTCGGACTTTGAAGAGTGTGAGAGTGATATTGACAATGAAGATAATGGCAATGTAATTGTTGAAGAAGATATTGCTAATGAGGATGAAATATTAACTCATCAAGAATTGCTTCCTATAATTGATAAAGTCCGAAAAATTGTTAAGATATTTAAACGTTCCCCTACAAAAATGCCTTATTACAAAAATACATACTGAAAATAAAACAGAAGATATGTTAATATTAGATTCTAGAACACGTTGGAACAGTTTACTACTAATGATGGAACGATTTTTGAAACTGAAAAATCCAATCCAAAAAGCAATTATCAACTGAAACCTGCAAATTAATTTTTCCGATAGTGAATTCGACTTAATATCCCGAACTGAATCAACTCTACTTCCAATAAAACTGGCCTGTGGAGGCATTATGCCGGAGAGATTCTAATTTATTAACAGCTAATGCAATAACGAATTTCATGTTGCAGTCATCGAAAGAACAGCACACATCACTACCTAAAGAATTATATACTACACTGAAAAACCGCACAGAAGAAAGGCATACCGAAATAGAAAATGTCTTACGGTATTTAATAATTATAACGATTTTAAAATTGAAAAGAAAAAAGAAGAAATGAGACTAATCAAATCAAATTTGATCAAGCATATAGTAAATTTTCATAAAATGTTTTACCTACAAACCTATCCACATTGAGAAGAATTGGTACAGTTATCGAAGATGAAGATGGCAATAATGTCAATATCGAGAGTGAAAAGGAATTGTCTCTTGAACAAAAATTAGAATTAGCGATAACTAATAAAATTTCAACAAACCAAAATACTATACAGAAATCAGTTATATACAAAACTATCCGACGAGAAATCGATTTATTTGAAGATGAGAGATATAGTGGTAAATACTTGGAAGAAGTATATTGCGCATTGCTAACGGTACCACCAACTAGCGTAGATGCTGAAAGAGCGTTTTCGACAGCTGGTAATTTTTGTACAAAACTACGCTCCAGGCTTGATGCCAGACAGTACACTTGATGCATTATGTTTTTTAAGATCACATTTCAAAAATTTTTAAAACTACCACAGACTAAATAGTGATATTTACACTTTTTTGTGATTTAAATACATAATACCTTGTTTCTTTATTTTTGTGATTCTTTATATACTGTTATAATTTTACAAGTTACAAATGATGTTTTGTGATATTTACTCTCTCTAATAAAACTGGCAAATAAACAAAGAAATACCTGTGTTTTCTTTTTTTTTCTAAAATTCCTACTACCGGTATTAAGATCTAAGAAATACCGCATGCCGGTATTGAACTTCTGGTCCGAAATTGCAATCCCTAAACGCGTTATATGTAACCGGTTGTAATTATATACTAGTGTGTAAAATTTAGGCAACAATGTAACTTTTTATCATATAACCATACAAATTCAGAAAAGGTGTTCTTGCGATTAGTGCTACGAACGTTCTATTCAGCAGAAAGGTATTGGGTATGCAAATGTCAGGAACAAAACGTGACAGGCGATGTGAGCGTACGCGAAACGCTTGCAGTCGATGCGCTCAACTCAGGACTGCAGTAAAAGGAAGAACGGAGACTCAGTTAAAGACATTCGCTGCAAGTGCAAGTGAGTTCTTTCGTAAAATATGGCTGGAAGAAATCACCTGGATGACTTCACACGCGGAAGAATGATCGGAAAGCTGCAGGAAAGGCATAGCATAACTAGTGTAGTTGAAGAGTTCGGAATTAACAAAAGTGTCGTTTCGCGCGCTTGGAAAGCCTTCCAGACCATAGGTTCAGCTGTTAGAAAGGTTGCTGGTGGCCGCCCCAGGAAAATAACTGCAGTGGATGACCAATATATCGTCATGCAGGCGAAAAGAGCACGAGACCAGTCAGCAAGCGCGACAGCTCAGCAACTGTGTACAGCAACGGGGAGACAGATGTCGCGGTTTATTGTGGCTAGACGTCTTCACAAATTCTGCTCGCCGTCCTAAACGCTGCATCCCTTCGAAAATTGGCCTTCGGCGCCACCGTTTAGAGTGGTGCAAGGAGCAGAGAATCTAGATATCTCATCAATAGAGTCGTGTCCTCTTTATGGATGAGAGTCATTTCAGTGCCACAAGCGATTCTCAACGCCAGTTGATTTGGAGAGAGATCGAGACACAGTTTTATCCCAGTAACATCACGGAAAGAGACCGTTACGCTGGTCCTGGAGTTCTAATCTGGGGAGGTATAAGGATGAACGGGCGGACAGAGCTCCACGTTTTGACAGAGGTTCTGTAACCGAAGATCTCTATTGTCAGGAGGTGATTCTCCTCCACATGCTTCTGTTCCGAGGTGCCATTGGAGCAGACTCTGTTTTTATAGATGACAATGCACCGGATTCCTGATGTTCAAAAGCTACTGGAAAGTGAAGATATCACTCAAATGGCTTGGTCAACGTACTCTCCTGATTTAAATCACATAGAACATGTGTGGGATGCTTTGGGCAGACGCCGTGCGGCCTTGCATCCTCGGGGAAACCCTCAACAACGTAAACAGATGCTGATTGAGGAATGGGCATTTTTACCTCAAGATATGTTGAACAATGTGGTGCTGAGTATCGAGAGACTGTGCGAAGGAACCATTGCAGTAAGGGGAGGGCATATCCCATACTAAGGAATATGTGCTTGTTGTTCTTCCTTTTGTACAGCCAATCATGTGTAGCGATACTATGAGTTAAAAAAGCATTTTTTTGTTTGATTCTATACTGTATGCACTGTATTCATTTTTGCCCACCTAGGCTTTCGCCATCGTTTAAACCATCTATATATCTCATCCGTCTATAATTTCTGAATTTCATGTCTCTCAGATGATTTCTCTTGGAGTCATGGCAAAACGAACACCTGTTGCTTAAGTTTTGCACACCAGATTATTCCAGGAATCGAAATACATTTGTATTTCAAAGACTCTGGATACGATTTTGGTGAATTTCAGTTTCAAGTTTGTTATGATCTTTAACATCTTAAATAAGATAACAGCACTTGTAGAATTATTATTCGATCAATGGACATTAATTTTCAAGGAAAGAATTTGAAAATTCTCAAAAGTTTCCTTAATACTACGTCATATTAAAAAAATCCACTTAAATAACACATGGCGAATATAATTTTGTATCATCTTAATTTTTTTTAAATCCCAAGTAAAAAAACTTGTTTAAGAACAGAATATACTAAGGATTTTGATTCTTTTGATGACTGCAAGTTCATATGCTCAAAATATAATTACCTTTGGTTTTATATTAATAGATAATGTTATCTCTTAAACTTTTAAGCATCCTTTAAGATAATTAAATCAAATAATAGGGCTGTTTGTGAAAATAATTTACTTTTTAGTAGGAAGACATTTATGCTTCATAGTTCGAAACCATAAAACGCAAAGAATTAAGATTATAATCTCGAATTTCCTTTATTTGCTTTATGTAAAAGCCTTCATGATAAGGGATGTTTGACATTTTATTTTGATATACGATACTTTTGGAACAATTTACGAGTTAAGAGGCTTAAAAGCTCAGAAGAATTTCTCTGTTATAATGATGAGCACGATAAGATTCTTTTCTTCCATCTTTTTCATTGAAAGTAATATTTTTATCAAAATTACCTTTACATTTTTTTTTGAATTCCATTTGTTTACCAGCGTTTATCTGCTGCTGAAAATCTCCTGTTGTACCTTCCATATGATACATCGTTTTCTTGAAGGCAAACATTTTTCATGCTCCATTTGATACATAAAACCTTCTTGTTTAAGAAGTTATAAGGTATTTTCTTCCTCCTTCCAGCATGCCTTCACTGTATAGCAGTAACACATTTGGTGCGTACTAGAGAGGTACAGTTTCAAGTTCCGGCGAGGGTATTGCACATTTTTTGCTCTCCTGGCATAAAGAAAAAAAACTATTGGCTATACCATGTATATATATGCTAATTGCCGGCAAAAGGTTAAATCAGAGCTGAATTTCCGCATTTATGTTTTCTTGCAGACATTATATGAAATTTTCTTCTAGTTCAGGTCGGTTCCCATTAAAAAATATCAGTTAGATTTGGAGTAAAAAAAATTCATATTTATGAGTTTATATTCATCTGCATTTGCTGTGATCATTCATGCTTAGCAAATAAACGGTAAATAAATCAGGTTATTCTTTCTGCTGTGTATATCATCATATCATGGTTTTAATAGTAAAGTTTACCTATTAAAAATAGTGTATAACATAAACTTTACTGATTAACATAAAATCACGCATATGATATCATGCATCAACAGCATTATGAAATGTATCTTTTCAAAATGCAAAATCTGGACTGAGTCTGGCTTTTAGTCTCTTAAAGATTGCTTTACTTTTCTGGCATGAGCATTTGTGGTTTATTCTTCTTTCCAATCATTTGAGGTTTATTATCCCTTTCAGACACTCTAGGTGTTGCTTTCTCAAGTTATATGTACAGTGAATACTCCATATCCGAATAATTACGTCTTTTATAAATGATCAGTCTTTACACATGAGCTCACATAGTTTGTTTCTAATGCAAAGGCCTGCCATTTATAACGGTAGAAATGTGCTACGGATGTAACAAGAACGCTTTCTCAGTAGACGAATAAGACGAGTAGACTCAGTAGACAAGTCTTTGAGTCGAGACACAATCTTTGAGCGCTTACATTGCCAACTTTGTGAAACCATTTCTTTTGATGCCATCAGGCAAGAAACGGGTTCACTAAAGGCTGTACAACGTCCAGACGTGGATAATTCCATCTTAAACCTCGCAGAAGTTCTGACCCGGCACAAGTATAAGACACATCACGAAGTTGTGTGTGTAGATTATTAAACTAAGAACGATTACACCGTTCCATTTTCAGAAAATTCGAGCTTTGAAAAGGAAAGATTCGCCCCTGCACATGGAACTGTACCAGTTTTTTCAATATTCAAAGTTGTCATGTGTGGGTAACATCAAATTCGCATATTATGCGTCCACATGGCAATCCAAGAATGATCTTCTGTGAATGTCTCAAGGGTACTCTGAACGACTTCCTGCTTATTCTTCACTGCTACGAAAGCGACTCGATAGCAGATGTTATAGTATTACCGGTAGAGGTTTTACCAGAACTGTTTTAAGATGTTAGGATTGCTGTTTTTGCTGTGTGGCTACAGCATAATGGAGCACTGGCTCTTTCCGGCATACATTTGCGCAAATACCTGTAATCCATTGTTGGAGCGCGAAAGACTGGCTTTTGTGAGCCAGTTCGCTGGCCAGTCTTGGGGACTGGCTCACAACGGACTCCAGCGGAATGCCTAGATCGCTCTTTTGGAGACATCTTAAGGTTCTCGTTTATGAGAAACCAATTGATTCTGTTGAGAATTTGAATGTTGCTTGATCGAATATTCGTTTTGGCTGCATGTACGAAATAATTATTTAACAACTTTTAATTTCTACTCCAATTACTCCAACGACGCTGCGAAAAAGAACTATTGCTGTTAGTTGATCAATTATTGCAAACGTTGCTGTAAAAGAGCCCTCCTCAACGATTAACTATTTAAGTTTTATGTTCTTATTTCTTGTGTTTGTGGTTCGATTCCTCACTAACTTCCAGACATTTTGTACACAATTTTTTTTTTTAGTTTAACGCACTTTAAAAGTCTTTAATGTTTGTCTCACAAGATCTGAATAACCTTGCATAATATATTGCAGTCAGTTAACTTTTTAATACCTTAAAAAAGTCAACAAGTTTAACTTACTAAACGTGTTGTAATTTTTAATTTACTCAAAATATAATAGACTTTTAATATTTGTTCGCTCTATACTGAGCTCGGGATTCCTGAAAATGTTATGTCTTTTGATTTATTTAAAAAGTTGGAATTTTGTTGAAAGTTTCTCCCGTTGATCAGGAAAATTAACTGTATACATGTTAATATCTCATTGCTATTACTTTAGCTTAATTAAATATATTGACAAACATTTGGCAAACAGTGATAGAAATATTAACTGCGAAAGTTTCTTGTAGTTTATTTCAGTCAGGCAATGTCTCAAACACTCAAAACTGTCACACTTTCAGCCAAACAATGTCTCAAAACCTTTTATGCAGTATAAGGTGTCATCATTATGCTGCCTACACATGTGCAAATATCCATAGTATTTATACTTACTGAATCCTATATAAAGTCATTTAAAAATTCTGTTCAATCTGTTTTAGTAGAAACTGCAGTTATTTGCAATTGGCAAGCTTGTAGCAAACTTAGCTGTTTTAAAAGATGTTACCTGTTTATCATTTTTCACTGCATCTCTTCTAGTCTGCATACAGGGTGTCTCAGTACCAGGATTACAACGTTGTAGGAGGGTTAGTGTGAAACCAGACGACTACTGATCATATAACAATGCAGAGTTGGAAATGCCTTCCGGACATAGAAGATGTAGTTAGTCCAAAAGTTCTTCAAAAGAAATTTATTTCACATACGTGCGCAGATGTAGTAGCATGAGTGATTACACGAACACGAGATTAGCCGATATGATACGAAGTTGCGTAGCGTAAAGGGCGAACATTACAGCTGTTATCCGAGTAAAGTTATTCGATGTGGCATATTTCCGTCTTAGCTCTTCGTAATTCTGTAACAGATGTTAGGGCTCCTTCAAGACAGCTGAAATGAGCCAAAAACGATTGGTATGGATTTCGGACATGGAGAACACTGTGCTACATGATGTACAAAACACTTCAAGATCGAGTACAAAAATTATGGCATACGAATTATGATTTCTCATTGCAACGTCTGCAGGATTCGTGAAAGAAATTAAATGCATGAGAAACATGTGAAGGCACTTCGAAAGCGCAATTTTGCACCTCGGATTGCTTTCGCACAATGGTTCTCGCAACTGCCTGCTACAAATCCTATCTTCCCTGCATCTCTGGTGTTCGCCGATGACTCGTATTTCACAAGGTAAGGAATTTTCACTTCACATAACGCCCATATATGGGAGGTTACAGACGTCCATGGGAAACAAAGTCGTGCAGCCCAAAGCCGTTGCGGGATAAATATTTGGGCTGACATTGTAAAGGCCACCTCATTGCACCTTGCTCCTGTTGCCTTTTTAAGTAACCAAGAGAAGTTTCTGCAATACGTGTTGACACAGCTTATGGATGACGAACAGCTCTTCTTCATCGATTTGATTTGATTTATATAGTAAGGCAAAGCTTCGAGGGCTATCTGCCTAAGGGGAGGAATGTTTTCCTGGAGGACTTTTTAAAGGGAAACTGAGGTAACACATGGAGAAACACTTGTTCAGCCAGCTCGTTCGCGGGATTCGAACCTTGGTCCGAACTACCAGTGTTTAACGACTTTGCCGCTTTACTGCTGGTGGGCTCGCTCTCTTCAACGAAGCAGATGTGGCTTCAGCACAATGAAGGCTACACCCATCATCTTTTTTGACTCCTATTACTTTTGTGAAACAATATTTATTAATTGAAACGCATGTTCACTTACATATTGTCGATTCATTTCTGATGTTTTCTGTGTACACTACTGCATGCACATGACATTTCCTTCCATATATTTGGCTTGATAATTTCGAGTTATAGGGGTGCACTGTACCTCCCTTAAGTTTGCAAATCTATTTCTGACACCCCCTATATTTAATTAACAATTGATACATTTATTATCATATGGCACAAATACATTCTACTTAAAAGACTTATTTGTAATGTCTTGGTAGACAAGACTGTGTGTGAAATGTACCCAAAACATAATTTTATAGTTTTGAAAGTCTACGTCACTAGATAAATAACCAATTACTAAAACTTAAACTGCGGAGTTTTGAAAAACAATGTTTTTTTAGTTGGTGAAGATATGTTAACTAAGTTATTTTTTGCTCATCTTCGGGATCTGCTTAATGATCATGGTAGATATTATAAATTTTCTTCCAAATTTTTCTGTTATAAGTTAATAGCAAGAACTGATATGAAAACCTTCCTTATAGTCTTAATTTCATAAGCCAAATGTTTAAGTTAATTGCCTTGCAATATCTGTTCCTGTATAACAAAATTAATTAAAAAAATATTCTTCAATCGATTTCTGGGAAATATCAAAAGTGCAATTTTGACAATAAAATTATTTTTCATTTCTGCGTATTACTCTTTTAAAAGTATCATTTTTATTTAAGTTCATTGCTCATTTGTAAACATGAATTTACAGAGAAGTAATTCTAAACAGCACAAAAAAAAATAAAATACGTATTTATCTCCGTAATGTTTTGTATATGAAATGGTGTTTAAAACATTATTTTTTACTAAGAAATATAAGATCTACTTAAATAAATTTTAGGTGCATCAGATCAGAAATTGTGGTTATAATATTTACTATGCAGTAGTTATTCTAAAGCTTTATCTTTAGAAAGACTAAAATCTTTGATCCATTGTAATGCGGGATTATTTTAGTTAATGCATTAGGTTTAGAACTTTAGTTAAGATGCAGAAACAACGTTCGCTTCTAGAAAGTTGAGCGTTGAACAAAAGATACGTTTTATATAAATAAAAAGCAAAGAAATTGAGCTGACACTTTCATACTAGCCCTGCATATATGTTGCTCGAAAAATGCATCTGAAAAAAATTATGTTTTCTGCAAAATACCCTTTTGTGCTTTTTCTCATCAAATATTATGCATTTTGCATCATATTCTAAAATACATAAGCTCTCTCCAGCTAGCAAAAACGAGTATTGTTCGTATCTATTCAAAGGAGATACGTTGATGCTTCATGCATAACGCAACGTATTTTTTTATGCAGTTCTACTGTATCTGCGACAAAATTATATCTCCTCTGCTAAATATTTCTTTTTCTTGCTAGTGTAAAATTTATGAAAAAGTTTTGCAAGCAATATTATTCCGGCGTAATATAAGTGTTATCTTTTGATAAATATTTGCATTTCATGGATGGCATAAATATTAAATATGAAGAAAAATTTTTATATATGAATAGCATTAAGATTTAAAGTATGAAATACTTTAGGTAATAATTTTCTCCGAATAATATACCTTACCAAAAATTCCGAATCATAAATGTGCTATTTTTACATATAATGTTAAAAATTCTTAGTAATATTGGGTTACGTTAAGTATATATCGTAACTGCAAATATTTAAAATATTAAATACAAATTTGTTATGCATTACGTCTGAAATTGTCTTTCAAGATTAATATACAGAGGGTATTTACATATTTTAGAATGAATTCCATGAAGAAATAAAAAAAAGTGTTTTAGACTAACTTTTTGGTAATAACTTATTATTTAAAATGAATAATATCATCTGCTACTTTTAAAATTCTTCTTCTTTCTGATCCTCGCATGTAAACATGCTGTAGATTTAAAAAGATATTTTGCAACTCCGAAGAGAAATATTCCCAATTCAGAAACGTCGAGAAATGCATGGTATTAAAATTTCTAAGTGAATCAGCAACATCATTAATCGGAAAGGGGAAAACCGTCAATCATTACTTCTTCATGAAAAGAGAATCATGTTCTTAAATTTAATTGTTGGTAATAAGCGAAAATCGGCGGACGCAAATTTCAAATGAAAAATCTTTAAATACATCTATAGAACCAATAAATAAAATAATGAACTGAAATTTACGGCTTAAACAAGCTCAAAGCAGAACAATTTGTAGAACCCTGTATGAAAACTGTTTAGCAGGAGATAAATGGAAATACATTGTGATCTTTCAGGAAGCATGGGCTTGCCTAAATGAGTGGAGCAAAGAAAGGTGTATTTACTGTCGAAAACGAAGAGACAAAATCTGCAAACTTGGTTCCATTAATGTAAAAATGTTTCAGCAAGGATTTATGATTGTCACGGTTCCCTTAGAATGAGAAATTAAAAATAAGGCGAATGAAAACAAATGATGAAATCAACAGAAACTATCAAGAGAAAGTTTTACATCCAATATTTACAGAAGAAATTCCATTTCGTTACCCCAATGATTTTTAAAAAGTGAAACCCTATAAAGGCAAACCATCAAGTCATACACGGAAAAGTACCACTACATTCCGTAAGAAAATGATGACTGGCACAGGTATTGCATATAGATACTTTTCAAATGTTCCTGATGCTGTAAAGCTCCTGATGTTTCACATATAGACTACCTTGCCTATGGTCTCTTTAAAAGGGATCTTTATAAGTTCAAATCCATCACACACCTTCTGTCATGTTCTAGACTTATAATCTATTAAAAAAGGCTTTCAGATCGGACATATAACAAAATAATCTTTACATTTTAAACATTAATTAGGCGGTCCAGAAATGGTCATAAAAATGTGTAAACACCATCTGTTAGAATTAATATGCTTCCTTGAAATGATGACAGTATTTCCACTTCATAAATTCCATATTTTAAGAATTAATTTATTTTTTATCAATATCTTACTATATAGGTTTCTGCACCGTAAAATAAAAATGAAACTTACTATGCACTGTAAGACGAACGACTGTACTAAGGCCTGGTCCAACTCCATTATTTGCCTCGCAGAGATAATATCCCTCATCTGATGGCTCCACGCTTGGAAAATTCAGTGATCCATTCACCAAGATATGCACATGGGAACTGCTTACAATTGTTTTGAATTGTTCTGGCGGATGACCTGAATGAGAAAATAATGTGTTTTGAGCATCACAGTTACTCATCATGAAACAATGCAGTGATGTGACTACATTTGCTTTTGAACTACTTATTCATTTTAATTGCGTTTCCAATTACAACAGAATAAATTAAGAAAATGAACTTAAGCGATAATGTTTCTGGAATTCACCGTTATTTTAAATTAACAAAAAATGAAATAATATTAAAAGATTATGAATTCACGATTTATGTTTCATAATATATCAATGTCAGTTATTTTTTTAGACTTTCGAAATTTTTACTACATACATCACTTGCGCAATCAGAATATATAGCATTATCATTTCATTTCTGAAAGTAAATGGAGTTTGATATATTCATATATATTTCGTAGATTTAATGATTTTATTTTCGAATAACATGTTTCAACAATTACCAGTGAGATTTAAATGTTAGTTTGGATACGAAATTTTATGCAAAACTATTGGGTTTGTTTCCCAACTGTCTGTGATTTCGTTTATCGCTTTTATTTTTATACAAAGCTATTTGAAGAATATAAAGAACTACGAGATGTAGACGTAACAGCTAGAAATATATTCTTTATAATAATGTAAATTCACAATTACACAAATTACACTCTGTATAAACACTATTTCAAGCTACGCATAATTTCTCAAATAACTACAAACTACGGGAATTTCATGTATAAATAATAATAAAAAACACTGCAAGGTTTAAAATTTTAATGGTCTCTCAAAAGGATTTGGTAGGGTTTCTCATGCTCTCACTGAGTGTGCAGTCTAGTAGTCTGCTGTTACAATAACTTCTACTAAGCCTTTTTTTTTCTATATTTAACTTTATTAATCAAGCATTATTTTCTCCCGAGTTATGCCATATACCTTTAACAGGAAAATTAAAGATATTTTAAAAGCAGCATAGCAGTATAGGTGTAGAATTCCCAACACAGGGTTAAATGGTGGCATACATTTCTTTTCTTTTTGTTTTTTAAGTCTTTTCCCGTTTTCTCATACCAATGTTCCATTTTCTTGCTAGGATAGCTTTACAAATCTTTTTTTGCCTTTTTATTGTTAACGTTTTTGTGTTTACTTTATATACTAAAATATCAAGTTGTTCGAGATTACGCCACATAAAATTCGATTCAACAGCAAAATCACGAAATATTAAAAAACAGCATATCTTCCGAATTTCGGATAGACAGTCTCGCGCATTGGAGATAAAAATGTTTTATTCCGTATAGTTTTGCACTGCTCTCTTTGAAATAGCTGAGTTTTTTAATCTAAAACTTGTTTAAGTTTTACAAAATATTAAATATATAGTAAAACTAATTCGAAATTCAAATTTCTTGCTTCCAGGTGCCCATTTTTGGGTTGACGACTATGTCATTCAACATTTTATGGCTCTAAGTAGCGCTGTTTTTCCACAGTGCGAGAAACATACATACATTCATGCAGATTATTTATATATAATACTTTTTCTAGAAATTTCGTTCTCCTGATGAGGAGCGACCTGTAGCTGCCCTCGAAATCGATTGAGTGTTTTAATAAATGTACAAGGTTATTTCAGCGATTTTGACAGGGCGATAATATTTGGTGGTAAAAATTTGAAAATTGATACAACGCATTTAAGCGTTTCAATGCAGAATGCCACTTCGAGACTAATATCCCATTTCCTTTTGGGTTAATGGAAGCTCTCAAAACTTCATTAATAATATTTTCGTACAAACATAAAATTACTATCGAGAATAATCCGACTCATGCAGTTGCATGAATAAAATACTTACATAGAGGTTTAGAATTTTTAACTGTAAGTTCAACATGTACCAATAACAAATCGTATTAGAGGAATATTATGTCTACAAAAGCCAGCCAGTGATGTTGGAAACAAACAAATAAGACGCAAATGATTGCGAAGAAATTATTGCAACATAATTATTACCTTGTTACTTCCTTGTACGAAGTAAAAAGGAAGTATTGTAATCTCGAAAAATTTCGGGTATTATATTTCAACGATAATATCCATTTTCACTATCATCGAATGCCATTTAAAGATGTTTTTGTGTGATATCTGAAGGAGGACATAAGGACAGTCTGAACATAAGTCTGAACATTAGTCTGAACATAAGGACAGAATAAAGGACTCTTTTTCCCCAAACGAATTATAAAACTTATTTAAAATGGATTCAGAAGAGATTTTTTTCGTGGCGTACTAACGTACGTGTGTATGTATCTCGCATAACTCTAAACAAGTAGCTTCAGAACGTTGAAATTTTGTACATAGGACTGCTATATCGTGTAGATGTGCACCTCCTATTTTGGTTACAATCGGCAGCACCAAAAGTATATAAATATAAGTATATATATATCCACTCTGTTACTCGGCTCGGTGAGCTCAGTTTCTTTATTCTTATATGTTTGTAAATTATGCATTTTTTGCTTTAAAATGATTGAACTATCTTGTTTTTATCTTCCGGTTAATATTTTTATGCCTTTAGTTAATCTGCATGTTATAGTTGTAGAGTTATCAATAATTTAAAAGTTGTTTAAGCGTGGCTAAACTTATATTTCTCTCCGTTCTATTAGACCGATTGAAGAAATTCAGCTGGCGGTTTTCATCTCGAAAGCGCTACTTTGGATATGTATTAAATTTATATATAGCATTGTTCAAAAAGTATTTTGTCACAAAATCAGCCCATTTCTGAAATGACATGCCTATTTTTTTACACATTTCTATTTTACAACTCAGGTTAGAACAAAGTGCCATGTTTTGTTAAAATAGCAAGCGTAGTTTTTAATAAATTAGATTCCAAAATTTTAGTTCCTCAGTGCTAAATGGATCTGGGATATATTTATTAAAATCTCTTTTTTATTAAACTTATTTAATTCATTCCTTCACAATTCGAAATTTAGGTTCAGTCCAAATACAATTCGCCGCTATTTTCTGATTTCTTTTTTAAATTTATATTTTTTAGTAATTTTTATAAATTTTTTAAAAACATTTTAAAGCTATAACCTATAAATATTTTGCCAGCATCTTAAAACAGATGTATTTCCAACAATACCGTAAAAACAAAGAGCGTTTTATTCAAATTTTTGTAAGATATATATGAGTTTACATATTGATGCGTTTTAAAATTTGGTATCTGTGTGTTAAAGAATAATAACCCCAAAATGTAGTTTATAGATTCGTGTATAATCAAAGGGAAAGGGAAGTACGTACAAAGGTTACCACAAATTAAGAATTTCGACAAGTGAATTATTTTTGGCACAAACTGAAATCGTTCACTAAGACATTTGTTAAAATTTCTCAGTAAGTGTTTCACCAAATTTTTTAGAATTTAATATTTAGACTTAATTTGCGTCACAGTATCGGAATATAGAAAATCGGTAAGTCAGTTCAGAAAAAGTCAGATTTTGTGTCAACATGCATATGTTAGAACAATATTGTATGTAAATCTAATACATATCTAAGTAGCGCTTTCGAGACATGAAAAACGCGAACTGAATGTCTTCAATCGGGCGAGTAGAACGACTGATATAGACCTTTTTTGTGCGCAAAGTATACTCTTGGAAGTTTACAAGAGTTGGCCAAAGACCCTCCTTGCAATAGTAACACCCATTTCATACTGTCAATGCATATATCGGCAACTGTGAGTGGAAATGCTAGGCCTATCGCAATCACATCCAGCTATCTCCATGGTCGCTGGGACAAGGTCAGCAGGAGATTCATGAAGTATATAATATAGCAATTCTGTGAGGTATCCGCACCGCAAGATATTTATAGCACTTATCAATGGCAAACGCGCTACCAATGCATTTTAACGAAACAGCAAATTCTGACACTTCCAGTTGGTATCTCCTGGCATGTGATTATGTACTTTTTTTTCTGTTTTCAGTGAGAAGAAAACAACTACAATCATTTTTAGCTAAGTAATCATATTCTTATGTACTACCCATTGGGAAATCGATAATTTCAATAGCATTAATTTCTTATTATATATGATGGTCTCTAGACATTAGAGAGTGATAGTTGGAGATCTGTAAAGTGCTATGGAAGATCAAATTATGTTCCATATTTAATACTCTAAAATATTACATTCCATAATGATATATATTTATGATCTTAAAAAGTAATAGAAATGACTATTTTAGAGTACTGCAGAAATACCTGTGTGAGCAATGTATCCTTAAAATGTTTTGAGATATTTAGATTTTGCAGTCTAAGACTTCTTGTTTTCAAAGTCTAGTTTAAATCTAGGCAGAAATTTCGATCCTTATTACATTCTTGGCATCACATAGTATTCGCTTGTCACTAACAAAAGCTAAAATTCTAAGTCACCTACACGTGTTTTCTTCACGTACATTTGACTTGCGTAGGTAGACTGCGAAGAAAAAAGGAGCACAGTTCTATATTTCCCGTTCTACTGGGCCGATGAACGAAATTCAATTGCTTTTTTCATATCTCGAAAGCTCGACTTAGGATATATATTAGATTTATATAGAGAGTAAATGTAACATAGGTACTCTGACACAAAATCTAACTTTTTCTAAAATAACATACCTATTTTTTTCCACATTTCCACTCACTCACACGATTTCCACTCACTCCCACACGACTCAAATAAATATTAAATTTTGTAATTTTTAGTGTGAAATTTAAAAATTTATCTTGGCGCATTTTTTTCCAAATTGCTCAAAGAAAAATTCACTTGGCTAACTTTTTACTACATAGCAACCTATTTTCCTTTCCTTTTTTTAATTGTACACGAGCGAAAATACAGTCATCTTTCACACTTTCAAGTAATTTTAATAAAGTGCATAAACCACATTTGGCGTTATTATCTCATATATCGAATATGTCAAATTTCAATACGCGGCAATATGTAAATTCGTGTATATCTTAGAAAAGTTTGAATAAAAAAGTCTAATTTTTTGCAGGTATGCTTAGAAAAACATCTAATTTAAGATGATGATAAAAAATTTGTAGGTTATAATTCAAATTTGTTTTCGAAAAGTTTATAATATATATTTAAAAATACAAATTTTAAAAGTAAGCCATGAAAAATGGGAGAATTTCATTTGGAATGAACTTAAATTTCGAAATGTGAAACGAAGAATCAAATGAGTTAAATAAATAAAGAGATTTTAATAAATATATATATCAAATTTTATTAACATTCAGGAGCTAAAATTTTGAGAGCTAATTTGTTTAAAAACTACTCGTGTGATTTTTACAAAACTTAGCAGTTTGCTATAGTTTAAGTCACAGAATCGAAATATGGAAAAATGTTTGAATGTCATTTCAGAAAAGTCCAGTTTTGTGTCAAAATACCTATATTAGAACAATGCTATATATATAAATCTAATATATATCCTAAGTCGTGCTTTCCAGACATGAAACACTCAATTTGAGCTTCGTTAATCGGCCCAGAAGAACGGGAGATATAGAACGTCCCCTTTATTTTTTTTCCGCATTGTACACATTTTGTAAGATTAGTACTATATGTTAAGTGCAGTATAAATTTTAATTTTTGGAAATTAAATCTGAATGAACATGTAATCCATAAACAGAGGTAAACATTACGATTTACAAAAAAAAAGGGAAAGTAAAAAAGAAAAAACAACCTAAGAGCTTACGTGAAAGTACGTGAAACTTTATTAAAATATACAATAGTCTAAAATAGTACATTTTGGAAACTAAAGATTATATTCTAAAACTCTAAAAAATGAGTCTATGTTTAAATTATTGGGCAACAGACCAGTTCCTAACGTATGAATAAATTCCGCAGATTCCATTGTGCATGAAATTCGTAAATTTCGTGCACCTTCAAGCATATTGAAGTTTATTTTTTTCATCCTTAAACCTTAATAATAGTAATATAGAAGCATTATACATAACGTTACTTAGCCCGTATTTGCATATCATTCTTTTTTTTCTGACACACCCTCGAAGTTAGATATATATTGTCTGTCAACAATACGCCTACTTCCTTTTCGACCAAGTTTATCTCCTGATAATGATGCTTTTTAGAGGCCATAAAGGTATCGCTTGTTATCATCGGTTTCTATGTTTGTTCTAGGATCTTTTTTAGCCCTCTGCTAAAGCCACTATCCAATTACATATTATGTTCAGAACTTCGACTGTAGCAAAATAATTCTTATACATATGAAAGATAAAATAACAACTCGAAGGGTCTTATTTTTATATTCAAATTGAATAACTGAACTATTGTTTTTGGTTGTATCATTTAATTTTTCGAGTTCTCCTCTTTATAAACAGCATGTTTGTGTTTATAAATGCTGTCACATGTATCAATATTCCCTTGTTAATTTTTATAGATGAACTGAGTGTCTATTTTCTCATTACAGAATTTATAAAGTAAAAGTATTTATATTGAAAGTTGTCTGCTGATAAAATGATATATTATAAGATTCGTTTACATCGAAAGACTTCGATCAAACAGATCAGAGTACCACATTCTAGTATAAAACATCCGTATGTATTGGTAAATCTAAGGAACATGTATTTGAAATCTCCACCTTGGAAATTTAAGAATGGAAGGCAATGTATCTCATAAACATATTGTTACGAATTTTGTACATAGATAGATAATTTTAGTGCAATTATATGTGAAATTATATTCTTCTGTGTAAAGTAACATAAGAAAAATCTAAAAGAGACAAGTTATGCCGGAAAAGTAAGAATACAGGGCAAGTGATTTAACATTGAATAAATTAGTATCTTGGAAATTTGGCGAGATATCGCCAAGCTGACAATGATTTTGGCGACTTATTTTGTCATTAAATTTGATGAAAAATCACCAAATGCCGCCAAACTTGGCGATTATTTGGAGACATTTGGGTGCAATTTCTTAATCACCGTAATAGATATTGTAATTGAATAAATGTAATTGATCATTAAATTAGCTGCAACCGTAATTCAACCCTCATATTGCTTTTCAGTAATTTCCAGAAGCAGAAAGTCCCAGAAATATCTTGGCGGTCGATGAAAACTATATGATGCCGAAGAGTGTATCATCCATAAATTGCAATAAATAATCTTTGAATGCAAATTAACATTGTCTCTAAATAGTACAAATTATGGAAAATTAATTTAAACACTTCTTTTAAGTGCTGTGTTGTGCTATATAATTGGTACAAAATCACAGCGAGAGTCTGGGCCGAGTCAACGGATATTAAAATTGGTAATGAAGTCCTCCCAGAGGCAACTTCTTATAAATACTTGGGAATCATAGTTGATCAAAACATCCTTTTCAAGGAACATATAAATGAAGTAACTAATTATGAAAATTTAGCTTTCATGACAATCTACAGTTTAAATGGACGCAAATCAGAATTAAATATCTGTACCAAAAAAACTCAGTACCTCACATAAGAAGGCCTATTATCCTCTATTCAGTCTTAGCTTGGGCAACTGCAAACAAGACTAAACGGCAAAAAAAATTAATGTTTCATAAAACAAGATTCTAAGAACCATAGTAAATGCACCGTGGTTTTGTTAGAAATTCAGTCTTCAACGAAGAATTTTAAATTAATCCCATGCATGGTCAAATTCTCATTACGGCTCATAATTTCTTTGAGAAAGCTAAAAATCCCCCATATGCAGATATAAAGGAATTAAGTAATTATGATTCTATAGTTGAGAATAGAGAGAAAAGACCGAGAACAATTCATCATGATCCGCGTTTGTAGTAAACTATAAATATTGTTGCGAAAAATTCGGCGGTTGCGCCTATATGTAAGCTTCCCGGCATAGCACTAGGGTTGCCATAAAATAGTGTATGGGAGAGTTGCCAGATTGGCGACTTTATCGCCCATTTAGCGACCAAATCGGCGATATCCCATGGTCCAATCGGGAAGCTTCTAGAATAACTTCCTGTCGAGATATTTCTCGAAACGTGTGGTACATAAGGAAAAGCTATATAAACCCCTGCGTTTCTGAGAGCCGCCATTGTGAGAATAGCTGCTTACTGTGAGTGCTAAGCTACGCGAGAGTTTTCTGAACGGAAAGCGATCGGGATAGTGCTTTGCCGTGAAGCTACCGTTAGAGTATAGCTTGACAGTGTATTGGTGATTGTTCCACGGCGTTTATTATAAGTTTAGTGTTACCGTGAAGCTACCTTTACAGTTACAGCTGGAAGCTGTGTTGCTGATTGTTTCAGCGTAATTATTGTAGATTTTCGACGCTTTTAAAGGTAATTTTGGAACTGTGCTGTAAATAGTGATTCTTGTAAATAAATTGTACTTTTTATTGTTCTGCATCGTGTTTTCATCGGGTACTCTTCATCGGATACTCTCAAATCCACGAACCCGTATAACGCAACAACTGGTGTCAGAAGTGGGATTTGAGAGTGAATGCCAGTCACCCGTCTACAGGAGAAAGCAATGGCGGAGGAAATGAAAGCTTTGATGGACATGTTAGCAGCTCTGAAAGCTGGACAAGAAGAGATGAAACAAAAAATGAAAGCCGGACAAGAAGAGATGAAAACCGGACAAGGAGAAATAAAAGCCGGACATGAAAAGCTCCAAGAGCAACTGCGACAGATGGAAATGAAGCAAAACAAGATTAGAAGCGACATCATGGAGCTTAGAGAGGAAACCGAAACCAAATTACAAGATATGAAAGAGGAACTGAAGGAGGAAGCTGTAACTAAAATAGCCGATATTTATGGAAGAAAAATTTAGGAAGTTTCGGGAAGAGGTAGACATGTTGAAAGAAAAACGAACTGAGCCGAAGAGAGAAATTGAAGATTTTAAGATTCTCCCAGGTTCTCCTCATACGGCAATCAAACCCAGTACGTACGACGGAAAATCGTCGTGGAATGTGTACAAGACCCAGTTCGCCATCGTGGCTGACACTAACATATGGGATTCCCAGATGAAGGCATCACAGCTAGCTGCAACACTCCGAGGCGATGCTGCAGATATCCTAGGAGTTCTACCACAAGACCAGATTTCTAGTTTTAATGCCCTCTCGAACGCACTAGAACTCAGATTCGGATAAAAATGTGTAAAGGACTGTAGCCGTCTCCAACTCAAAAACCGCCAACAGAAAACGACTGAAAGCCTCCAAGAACTAGCAACTGATATTGAAAGGCTGGCGCACCATGCATATCCGGACTGTCCACCTGATATCCGTGAAAATCTGGCCCTTATGCATTTCGTCGATGCAGTCAAGGATCAGGAAATTCAGAAGGCTCTCAGGTTGGCAGATCTCAAAGATCTGAAATCTGCATTAATCTATGCAATGAAGTTTGAGTCGGCTCAGCAGGCAACTCGAAAAGATCGCCATCCGATCAGAGCGGCTAAAGTAGAAAATGAAAATTTTGATGTCAGAAAATTTAAACAAGAAATGTTAAGAGAGATTCGGGAAGCGCTAAATAAGCCAAATAACAGAAACACCGACAAGAAAGCAATGAAGTGCTGGAATTGCGGACTCGAAGGACATCTGCGCAGGAACTGTCACGTGAGCCAAGACCGGGAGGCAGCTCCAGGGAAACTAAAATGCGGCAATCTCACGGGGCGGAGGTTGCCAGGCAGAGATGTAGCCTCTCTGAAAGTTCTTCAGATCTCGTCAATGAGCGGCGGAGATAACGGATTGTTCGTCGAAGGATATGTGAATAAACACCCTTGTAAGATGATCATCGATATGGGAGCCAACGTAACCATCATCAGAACAGACGTAGCGCGGAAACTAAACGAGACTTTGCGCTGGACTCCGCCCTGTGTGACTCTACAGACAGTGACAGGTGACAAGATCCCCATTGAAGGTAAAATTAGCATCACCATGAACCACCTTCGGAAATGAGACTTACCAGTACTTGGCATTCGTCGCTGACATCGCGGACGAATTAACACTTGGACTAGACGTTTTACGGAAATATGACTTTAGACTGGACTTTAAACGCAACGCAATGCACTCTGCGAAGGAAGATATACCCGTGTTTGAAGTGAAGAGTGATATTCCTTCAGCTCACCAAGTAATAACAAAAACAGACGTCACGATCTCTCCGATGACAGAATTACTAATATCCGGCTGCATAGAAAACAGAAATACCTTCAAGTTTGGAATAATTGAATATCCCGAAAATAGCTCGAGAAGTGTATTAGTCGCCTCTACATTAGTGGACCTCTCCAAAAATTTCGTCCTCGTGAGAGTGGCGAATATTAACCATAGTCCGAGAACAATCCAGAAGGGTAAAGTGCTAGCAACCTGCACGCCGGTTACGTGCGTTTACAAGGCCCCACTTGAAATGCCCACTGAGTCAACAGCGAAATTAATTGATGAACTGCTGCAGAGTACAAACTTAACCGCCGAACAGAGATGTGCGGCAGAGAAAACAATTAGTGAATTTGAAGATCTATTTTCTAGAACATCCAGAGATGTTGGCCGCACGAAATTGACACAACATCGAATTGACACGGGTGATCACTTACCGATCACGCAACATCCCAAACGCCTATCATTCGCAAAGCAGGAAGAGGTTGGAAATCTTCTAAAGGAGATGCAAGAAAATGACATCATCGAGCCATCGACAAATCCATGGGCATCTCCTATAGTTCTTGTCCGGAAGAAAGACGGCTCGACAAGATTTTGTGTTGACTACCGGAAGCTAAATAATATCACTAAGAAAGACAGCTACATGTTTTTGAAGAGGTTAATTAAAAGTTCAGGTATTTTGTACTCTGGTTCATTTTATTTGATAAAGACGCCCGTTGAATACATTTTAAGGAAAAGACAGTGAAAAATAGGCAAAATGCTTTCACTGTGTTCTGTAGAAATGCCTCTTATAAGCTCTTTTTTCATTTACAATTATATATCATATAATAAAAAACAACAGTTTTCTTTCAAACAGTACAATAGCTTGACTGTATAATTTATTCTTTAACAATTCAGCTTAATTTCAAGAAAAAAAAATCTTTCATTGCAGCTTAATTGACTCATTCGCAATGGTAATGTTCAAAGGTAATGTTTCATAAAAAAAAGTCATGTTAATGATAATGGAACTAATTTTATTTAGTGACAGAAACATCTGACTAGGAAGATTCAGTATGTAAACATAATGTAAGAAATTTAACTTTTATGAAAGGCTATAGAAATTTTGGTTTTTTCTTCAATTCGGGTTGATTTTTTCTACCTACTCGCTGAAGGAAACGTATATTTCTAGGATATATATATTTAATGGTCTGACTTTTATATAATATATAAAGCTATAAAGCAAATAATTTTTTTTCCAATCACATGACTGGCGTTAGAGCAATACATGAATCTTTTTAGCAAAACTTTATAACAAAATTGTAAGTAAATGGTATATAAGATATTGTTTGCATATATTAACAAATGGCTGAGACAATTTTGGTTTTAAGCATTCAATGCAACTGAAGCAATACCATAAATGAAGTGCTGTTGTTGTTGTTACTTACGTGCACTTGTCTGACAGCAACATCAGCCCAAGCCCATGAAATTCCTCGTGGCAAGAAGCGCTTAAGGTACGCCTGCCGTTGGCAACAGCCTTGAGCACCTCACAGGTGCCACTGCGATTGTGCTGAGCTCCGCCTCCAATTTGCAAGCAGAGCACAAAGGGGGTGAGAAGGGCCCGAGGGTCTCCCATCCCTCTTTCCTTCCACGAAACCACACGAGAAGACTTTCGGCTCGCCGCATATTTCGAATGCCGCCAAGCCGCACCGACACTATACATTTGCAAACATCCATGCCTTCTCCGGAATTCGCTAACCACTATTGCCGATTGGGCGGCATAATTTAACTGGTTCTGTTAAATCAACAAACACATGTAATTTTTCTCAGCCTCTGAAGACATCGAAATAGATGTAAGACTAGCTTGATTAGTAGACCCATAATAGTTCATTTTATAACAGTGTCAATAATGTACTGATCAAGCCTGAGAATAATAAATAAAGTTATTCATTGTTGATGAGAATAGATAGTGTTTTAAATGTAATATCAGAGAGCCTTCATTCATGAGGAGAGAACAGTGTAAGGCAGTGTTTTCCAACGTGGGACCCACGCCCTACGGGGGCAATACGATTGTTAAGGAGGAAAATTCGGGCATAAGGGGGAAAATCGAAAAAGTACTCTTCCAGAGTTTAAGGGGACGAAGGATGTTCAAATTCCCAAATTTTCTTCAAAAGTTCGAAATTTTTCAAAATTTCATTATTTATTTCCCAAAATAAAGAATGATGTAAGTGATTTTTACATAAAAAAGTTTCTAAATTGCGGTGCATTTTAAATATTGTATATAAAATTTTCTCTGTAGATACTGGTATTTAAATGCTTAGAAATTTCTTCCGAAAACCTATCATTCAACTTTCTTTCGTGAACATTTCAATTCTTGGATATTAAAAATTATGTATATGCTAGGGGGAGCATAAGAATTTTAGAGAAGATTAGGTGGGGCGTAGCACAAATATGGTTGGGAAATGCTGGTGTAAGGTATGGTGGATGAAGTTCAGGGATGAACGTTTAATGGAGAAATATTTACCAAAATCATATTTAGTTGATTCTTTACCTTACAATGGACTTTTCTTTGAAGACCGTATTTCATGATCTTCAAACATCCATTCCATAACCGTACCTCCAGAATGATAAAAATGGAAAACAAATAGCGAATTATTGATTGATTAATAAGATTAATTTAGAAGTGATGAAATCAGTATCATAACTAGGAGGAAACATCAATGTAAAAGCACGAGGTTCGGCGGGTATCTGGGGATCCTTAAACAGACTCTAATGGGTTTCATCGCACATTTATTATTATTTCTTCGTTAAAGAGATAACAATTCAAACCTTGCGCAGAGAATATGAAAATCTAGCTCTGCCTTGGGTGGAGTGTTAATTTGATAGAAGATATGAAACGGCATCATATGGATATTCTAAGTTTGGAGGG
>KK121121.1:138814-164745 GCA_000611955.2 Stegodyphus mimosarum | reverse complement strand
GAATTGCTAAATAGATATTATATATTGAAATATCACCAACTATTATTCGTGTGCTACGCTAATCCCTTAATTACGGAAAACGCCTTAAAACATGAACTTGGGAAGGTTATTGAACACGTAATGCGCGATTAAGATTTCAGCGTTAATTGAATATGTAACCGAAGTTTAACATTTAAAGTTTATCTTTGGAGTACTTTGAGAAAGATATTGCTGCTATACTTGACCTTTTCTCTAACTGATAGATTAATTTGTTACTAATTGTGGTTGCGAGGATATTTTGCAGGTGGAAATTGAATTCTGAGTAGCTCACTCATTACAAAATTGTAAGAATTCCAAATGAGTTTATATGCATGTAAGTAATGATAGAATGTTTAGTGAAATGCATTTTTTAGCTCGCTAATTTATATAGTTCCAAACCAAATCTGATGTGGACATCACATGACCTTCTTGCATGGCCCATTTAAAGCACACACATTTTTTTTGCACTTTATTTAAATATATTTAAACAAATTTCCTCGAATTATTCTAAATTAGTTAGCAGATCTCTCAAGGCAAATTGGAGGCGATAACAAAATTTGCAAAATTTTGAAATTAAATATATCGGTCAATTTTTGTCACTCGATAGACACACTTCTTCTAATTTTATTTTTTCATAACGAGTGTAAAGCTTTCTCAGATATAAGTATAGAACCAGGAGATCGCTTAAAAGTTATATTCCGTTATTTTTCTAAAATTAATGTTTTTTTTAAATTTGGCACTGCCAAAACAAAAATATTTTCGTCATTTCAAACCCTTCTGTAATAGGAAATATACGACTACCAGCAACGATTGCGAAAATAAAGCCCGGGTAATATATATATATATATATATATATATGTTTGGTTTTGTGCAATAAAAAAAGAGAAACTAAATGATACACAGCTAGATGTTATAACAGCCCCATACACAAAATTTCAAACTTCTGTGGCTAATCGTTGTTATATTGTAGCATTCATTATTTTAATTAACCAAATTATTTTTAATTTGAACTTTCCTATCGATATCTCAAAGTTTCAGTTGCTGCCCGAATTTAGCGCGAGCGAGATATTTATGCAAATCGCATATATCTGGTAGCAGTTTAAAAGGCAGGAGTTAACTAGGGGAAAAACAGAGTCTTGGATTTATCGCCGTAAGGCTGTGCGCGCAAAGATTTCCTCTGTCTACTGAAAGTTCGCCTTCATAGGCATTTGCAATTACCAGTGTTTGCTAGTGAAATTCGCATTATTGCATTTCACTAAGAGTTAAGCTTCCCTCGCCGTCCTACTTAAGCTAAGTTAGGGAATTGAATTTGTTAACACACTTTATTTTCATATTATTTTAGTTCAGCCCAAGTAGTGGCTTACTCTCAATTTGAAGAGTTGTAATTATTTGAATTAAAGGGTCACTTTTAAACCCTCCTTCTGACTTTGTAGTTCTTCAACACTAAAGGACATAGCCTAGATTTGCTCACTGTCCTCCACATAGGGTTTCACAGCTTATGCTCACGAAGAAAGTCAAGAGATTGAAGGAGAAACCTTATAATGTCGCCCGAACAGCTAAAATGATGGAAGGAAGTTGGAATATGCCAAGTACATCCCAAAATCCAGCTGCAATGCCTGATGGATTTGGATTCATAGTGGAAACCATCAGAGCAGCCATGAAGCCGGCAGTAGTTTTTGATGCCAGAGGACCTGTGAACACATTCCTGGAAAAGTTAGAAGCGCATTTTTTGCTGTATCCAGTTCCGGAACATCAGAAGGTCATATTAGCGACAGGAGCATTGAGGGGCCAAGCAGCGACCTGGTATAAGTGCATCGGAAAATGTCTGCTGGGAGAACCAGGAACGCCGACTTACACGTACGAGAATTTTAAACTAGCAATTTTGAGAGCGTTTCCTGTGGTTAAAGACCGTGCGAAACTCGAAGCTGAGTTGTTTAGCAAGTACCAACAGCGGGTGGATGAACTATCGGAATTTATTTTGAGAAAAATACAAGTCTTTAAATTATTGTATGGCACGAGGCCGGACCCGGAGATTATCCAGATAATCCTGCCCAGATTGTTACCATCGATACAAGATTTCATGGAGTTAAGAAATCCCGTAACGCTGGACAAGCTGTTTGAACTCGCCGTACAATTCGAGAGCCGGCGAGCGGCCGAAAATCAACGGAGACAATCGTATGAACAGCGGCTGCAGGGGAACCAGAATGCCGAAGGAAGAAACAGACGATGGCCGAGAACTACTGGTACCAGTCAAAATGCGAGCGGTCAACCGCGCCAAGTACAGCGCCAACAAAATAATTCCAACTACGGAAGAAAATCATTCTCCCCAGGCAGAAGCCAGCAACAGAAGAAAACACCCGCAAAGCATTTAAACTACTAAGGAATATTGCGGGGAAGGGGGTGCAATGTTCCGAGGAGAAGAAAAATCCCTCTGAAGTACAGCTAAATACGGTCATGGTGAGAAACATTGAATTACCGAGACTGCAGTTACTAATTAACAACGTACCCGCTACAGCTCTGTTGGATACCGGCGCTCAAGGAAGCTGTTTGGCAGAAGAATTTTTTAAGAAGCACTTTCGTAGATATCGTCTGCATAGCGTGGAAGGAATGAAGGTGGTAGCAGCCCAAGGAAAAACGTGTCAATGCATGGGAAAAATCGAGCTGTACATCAAAATCGGCGAAGAACAAAAAAAAATTATGTTTCTTGTAGTGAAGAACCTCCAAGCATCGGTTATTTTAGGAACAGATTTCTTTGCAGCTGTGGATGCGAAAATCGATTTTGAAAACTCCACCTTGCAAGTAACCATGGACCCAGTTAAAAAGAAATCAACACCTCCCCCTGAAGTGGATTTAAGCCATCTAACGCCCGAAGAACAGGACAAGTTTCGGGAGTTGGTAAGTAATTTCGCTGATTTATTTGATGATATTCCAGGATTCACCCAGATCGTAGCACACGAAATTAAATTAACTACGGATGAACCTATACGTCAGCGTCCTTACAAGTACGACAAAGTTAAGGAGGAAATAATAAAATACCATATTGATGAAATGTTAAGAAACAAAATAATAACTCCTATTTCTAGTGCATATGCGAGTCCGGTTGTTTTATGTAAGAAAAATAATGATTTGCCGTTAACTGATCCATTAAGGTACAGGTTCGCTATTGACTACAGAAAGCTTAATAGTATAACAAAATTTCCAACTTACCCACTTCCGGTAATTGATGAAATTCTAAGAAGTATTAAATCAACAAAATACATAACCACCCTAGATTTGACATCCGGATATTTTCAGATAAGCATAAAGCCGGAAGATGTTCACAAAACAGCATTCATAACAAAATACGGTACATATGGCTTTTTGCGTATGCCTTTTGGATTGTCGGGAGCCCCGGCCACGTTTCAGAGGTGCATGGACAAAATTTTAAGGCCGGTAATAGGAAAAAGTACATTTATTTATCTTGACGATATAATTGTTACTTCAGAATCGCTGGAAGAACATATTAAAGACCTTCGAGAAGTCTTTACTCTTTTGAAAGATGCAGGACTTAAAGTGAACATTAAGAAATGTAAATTCGCGGCAAAAGAACTCAAATATTTAGGGTACAAAATTTCTCAAAGGGGGATCGAAACAGATAAATCTAAAGTTATAGCAGTGAAAAATTACCCAATTCCGAATACAGCCAAAAAGTTAGCGACTTTCTTGGGTATGTGCTCATATTATAGAATTTTTATTAAAAATTTCGCAGAAATTGCTGAACCATTGTTAAAGTTGAGAAGGAAAAGAGTTCGTTTTGCGTGGTCTTCAGAAGCAAACGCCGCGTTTGAGAAGTTAAAAGAATCTTTAATTAATGCACCGGTTCTAAAGTTCCCAGAGAAAGACAAGGGTCTAGAAATTTATGCAGACGCATCAGATTACGCAATCGGAGCCGTGTTAACACAAAATAGAAAAGCGATTGCCTTTTTTAGTCGTACATTGAATGATACGCAAAGAAATTATTCGGCAACGGAGCGTGAAACTTTAGCAGTGCTCGCAGCTGTTCAAAAATTTTGTGTATATTTTGGGAGTTCTCCCGTAACAGTATATTCAGATCATGCGGCAGTTACCAGATTATTTTCAGGAAAGAATCTTTCGCCACGCTTAATTCGGTGGACCCTAAAGTTGCAAGAATTTAATCTCATTATCAAACACACACCGGGAAAAGACAATGTAGTGGCCGACGCATTATCTAGAATAAAGTTAGACGAGAACGGCGAGAAAGTAAAAATAGCGATGCTTCAGGCAAAGGTCATTGACTCTCGAGAGACTGTAATAGAAGAAATTGCTAGGGATCCCGAATTCGGAAATATTTATAATTATTTAAAAGACCCAGATAACTTCCAGCATATAGACATTAATGCAATACGAAGCAGAGCACAGAACTATGAAATCATTGATGGTCTCTTATTTTATACTAAAGTTACGAATCAAAATAGTGAATACAGACCAGTCATCCCGGCCAAATTAATTTTAAGTATCTTGCAAGAGCTCCACGATTCGCCTGTCTCGGGCCATTTTGGAATTAGAAAAACAATACAACGCGTACGCGAGGCGGTATATTTTCCGCAATTACAAAAGATAGTTAAAAATTACTGCCAGACTTGTCACACGTGTCAGATAAATAATGACGTAAATTTCCGCCCGGCCGGGTTATTAACTAGTATTGAGTCTAGGTTCCCCAATGAAATAATTGGTATTGACCTCTTAGGCCCCTACCCCAGGAGTCATGTAAATAAGGCACGATTTTTATTAGTCATTGTGGATCATTTCAGTAAATGGGTTGAGTTGATACCACTTAAGCGGGCTTCAGCAAAAGTCGTTGCAGATTCGTTTTTGAACAAATATATTTTAAGATATGGATGTCCAGCGAGGGTGATTAGCGATAATGGTCCCCAGTTTGTAAGCAGTACATTTAAAATGATGTGTGACAAGTTGGGCATTAAGCATATGAAAATGGTACCCTACCGCCCACAATCAAATATAGCGGAACGGGTAAATAAGAATATTGTAAAATTGATTAGAAATTATGTGCAAAAGCACCATTCTAACTGGGATGACTGCGTCGAAGAATTTGCATTCGCCCTCAGAACGGCTAAGCACGAGACAACGAAGAAATCCCCCGCCGAATTGTTTTTGGGCAGGAAGATAATGACCCCCTTAGATAAATTATTTTATGTGAAAGATAGAGCGCCGGAATTTCAAATGGGTGAAATAGAAAAAATGTTGAAGGAGGCAGAAAAGTGCTCCCGGGAAGCGCAAAAGAAACAAAAGATTTACTACGATTCAAAAAGAAGAACCGTAGAATATAAAGTGGGGGAGGAGGTGTTGAAACAAGCCCACGCACTTTCATGCGCAGCAAAAGATAAGGTCGCAAAATTTTGCCCAAGATGGCATGGTCCTTTTGAAATTACAAGAATAGTTGAATGCCGTGCATATTTAAAGAATGAGAAGGGCGAAGAGACTGTGGCAAATTTCGATCAAATTAAACATTATTATCGAAGAGCTAATAATAATATTTTGAAAGACATGTTGCAGGGTCCAGCCTCACAGAATTTTTCTAAGATTCAAGAGCCCCAACCAGGTCCCTCAAAAACAAGAGAACCCAGTTTGAAAAGGAGGTTACCAGAAGAGAGGAAGCCGCAGCCGAAGAAAAGACCACCCCAAAAAGAAAAAAGGACAAACGCTAAGCAACAGTCTCAGCAACCAAAGCGTCTAAGGAAGGAACGTCCAAATGAAAACACTATGAAAGCTCCACCACTACGGAGGGAACAGAACGGCGAGAAGCGAGCCGCCGAAGGTGCCAACCCACAACGAAGGAGCCTACGAGTGCAGGAGAAGGAACGAGCCAGTCTGGAGAGGGAGCAAAGACTTCAGCACAAACGGAAAGCGCCACCCACCATTCGTCCCAACAAGGTGTTTCTGGAGGAAAGAAGATCGACAAAACGAAAGGCAGCCCCAGAGTTTCAATCTAGGAGTAACCGCCAAAGAGTGGCACATACTACAGTATATCCAACCTTTCAGGAATGGACAAAAAAACGCCTAAAAGACTGGCAGAAAGATAAGTAGATTCTTTATTTTCTTTTAAAATTCACACAGTTATGTTTCTGATTTAAGTGCAAGTTGCAGATTTAAAAGGGAAGTTACCCGAGTCAAAAGCCGGTTGCCGAAAGCGTAAAGGACACGCTTGAAGGAACAACTTAATTATGCAGCGGAAGAAATTCGAGAGTTCAGTTGAAAAACTGTGAGACTTCGTGAAATGTTCTTTGTAATCCAGAACATGGGATTCATCGATTTTAGTCAAAAGACTCTCTGTAAATAGGAAATTGAATTGTGTTAATTAAAAGCAACTAGTACGTAAGTTGTATAGCAAAACTGTTGTATTATATTTTTCTATGTATAAATAATGAATGCATTTAATGTAAAACTGTTTTCTATGTAATGCATGATTTGTTGTAAGCCTTAAGCACTGGTTTTGTTTATATCGAATATTTTGGAAAAGCGTAAAGGATACGCAAGTTAAAATTAAAATGTAATGTAAAAGCGTAAAGCGCGCTAAATTAGAAAGTGAATATATAAGTGTTATTTAACGCAATGAGCATTTAAAGAAAATTTGAATTGAAGATTGAAAGAATGAATTATATGTATGAAATGCAATTGAAATGTTTGAATGTTGTACGTAGTGTTCTCTGGTTTCACACAAAAGTTTAAAGTTCATTTCATGTTAGAACCTCAGGGCATTTCAGATTTGTTTTAGGGGAAGTCTGAGGTCTTGAAAGTCGAAGAATTAACCCCAATAGAATTGAAGTCAGGTGGTAGTTGTGAACACTTGACAAAGTAAAACTGCGTGTTTTTCACAAACACCACATTTGGCCAGAGAACAAGGGGGAAGTTTTAAAAATGAATGAGTGTAAAATGAATGCGTTTGGCGAAAAGCGCTAATAGAAATTAAAAAACGCGAATACCTAAAGCGCGAATAAAAGTCATTACGGAAAGCATCAGAGGAAGGGAATGTTGTACTTTTCAGGTGAAATGTACTTATAACATGAAATTAAAATTTATTTCCTTCCAGATTGGAAGGAACCAGATAGTATCCAGCCAAATTCCTGATGGATCTTTTTGATGTGAAGACGGAAAAAGATATTCTATGTTAAAATATCTAAGACACAAACAGAGAGTTAAACTAAATTTAAAACTTACAATTGTAAAGGATGGCGAATAGGAAGGAAAATTTAGATTTAGAATTTAGCATCTTCACTAAAAGCCGATTTTAGGCTACTTAGTTTCAGACTACTAAATTCTGGGAGCAACTATGTAGCATTCATTATTTTAATTAACCAAATTATTTTTAGTTTGAACTTTCCTATCGAATTCTCAAAGTTTCAGTTGCTGCCCGAATTTAGCGCGAGTGAGATATTTATGCAAATCGCATATATCTGTTAGCAGTTAAAAGGCAGGAGTTAACGAGGGGAAAGACAGAGCCTTGGATTTATCGCCGTAAGGCTGTGCGCGCAAAGATTTCCTCTGTCTACTGAAAGTTCGCCTTCATAGGCATTTGCAATTACCAGTGTTTGCTAGTGAAATTCGCATTATTGCATTTCACTAAGAGTTAAGCTTCCCTCGCCGTCCTACTTAAGCTAAGTTAGGGAATTGAATTTGTTAACACACTTTATTTTCATATTATTTTAGTTCAGCCCAAGTAGTGGCTTACTCTCAAATTTGGAGAGTTGTATTTATTTGAATTAAAGGGTCACTTTTAAACCCTCCTTCTGACTTTGTAGTTCTTCAACACTAAAGGACATAGCCTAGATTTGCTCACTGTCCTCCACATAGGGTTTCACAGCTTATGCTAACGAAGAAAGTCAAGAGATTGAAGGAGAAACCTTGAGAGATGATATGAGATATATTAATACAAACATACTTACAAATGACTCGAAAAAAATACCTTTTGAATCCACTTTAAATCAGTTTTACAATTCGGTTTGGGAGAAACCGTCTGTACATAGAGACATCACACAAAAGAATAGTATAAATGGATTCAGGAGAGGCTAAACTGGATATTTCTTTTGAAATATGACACCAGAAAAATTTCTTGTTTACAATACTTACATTTCCTCACCCAAGAAAGTAAATGCACGTCAAGCACATGATTAAAACAATTCCAATTTTGTAGATGTACAACAGACTTCTTGATTCCTCATTGGTAAGCAGATATGGATCTTCTTTAGCGAAATATTACAAAAACAAATTTATTATCTTCTATTAAATTCTGTTGAACAAAATTTTGGGAAACGAAATCTTTGTTGTGCCCATTTGATCATCATCACTTTATAATATTACTATCATTAATCAGAATTAAATATCGTTATATGCAATAATCAGCACCAAAAATATTAAAAAAACTTAATTCTCGAAAATTTAATAACTTATCTCTTGATAATTAATTAATTCCGAATGATAAGCATTCATTCAGAATAAAAATGGACCTCTTCTTTACGTGGATTGTATTGTAAATTTGAAACCTAAAATATAGTTTTTCCGTTATACCGAACAAATTTGTTTTAATGTTGCGAATAAATTTTTTTTTAAATAATTAGTTAATCAAAATGCATTTTTCCATTAAAAAATTTATTTCCGCTTAATATGGTAAATAAAAGTTAAGTAAGGCTGTGCCAATACAATTAAAAACTACTTCTTTCTCCCACGACAAAAATATTATAAAACAAACAAAACAAAAAAATAACATACGAAAAATTTGCATTTTTCCTTTACTGCAGTAGATGCTCTTATACTGTAGATAAAAAAGGATTTCAAGCAATTCAAATATCCTTAAAAACATTTTTTTGAGGAAATGTCATGTTTTCACAGCTTTTCAAAGAAAAAAAGAAAGAATATATATATATATATATATATTTAGATTTTATCATTCACGCGTGTATCGAAAGCAAATCTACTCAACGAAAATTCTAGCTCGTCATTTTTGTAAAGGAAAACATAAACTTTATTCAGGAAACCGTTTATGAATGCTTGCGAAAATATTTGCAAGTCGTAGATAGATTAAGTGGAGAGAGGATTTTCTCACGTTCTAAATAGCTTCTTTCGTTCACTGCTACTTGTATTTTAAACTTTCAAATATTTATTCACAAAAGGAAAACTGGCATCACTTCATAAGTTATAGCCAAGAATTGTAGATGTAAATGATCATAAGTGTTACCAATACTATGATCATAACAACTTTCTAATTTAAAGGTCTACATATTTCTTCCCTGGTTTTAGACTCATACGAGGAGAAAAATATTCAAATTTTGGTGATATACTAAAGCCACAATATACGTAACAGAAATTATTAAATACCAGGTATCTATCGATCTGCACGACTTTCTAAGCGGTGTAATGGAAAAGTTAATCAGAGAAATAATGAGATCGAAAATTAATTGTTTTTTTTCTGGTTGTGATAGCAATGTTGTAGTTTATTAAAACACACCTAAAGCATTACTATGCATAATTGTAATTTATCTGTTTTCGAAACAGATTCAAATACAGAAGTACTACTTCGAACTGGCCTCAGATAATAGAACATGTCAACATTTTGTTAGAACTGACATTAGCATTACGTGAGGCATTTAGTAAGATAAAATTTCCAATCATTAGTATCAGTGTTTGGTAAAGGAGCGAATAAACATAAAGGATACCTATTTTAAGTGGGGATAATTCTTAGAATATAATGTCTATAATTAAGCTGCATAAGGAGAAAACACCGAAAACGCTCAAATGTTAGTCGCATGGAAGAAACTGAGCTGTATACGAGGCTATAAAATTTTACAAGTGGATTATTGTTCTGTTTAAAATCATGAGGATAAAGATTTTCATTTTATAAATTTCTATGAGTTATGATATTGTTACGAAACAGTAAGATAACTTCCGCAGTAAGATAGCTTCCCCGCAAGGCGGATTTAGGGTTAGCAGAAAATGGCAAGGGAATGTAGGGTTGCCATATTTGGCGTGAAATCGCTCATTTGGCGATAGAATTGGCGATATGCATAGACGGATGGAGAAGCTTCTAGAACGAATTCTTACCGGTTTGGATCAGAATGTTCTCGAAGGCAACCCAAAAGCTATACAAACTCTGCCAGCACGCGAAATAGCAGTCAATCAGTTAATAGTCAGTGAGTGAGAGGCTAGCGAGTGACTGAGTCAGTGTCTGAGATTCTATCGAGCTGATCGCGAGTTAGTGTCTCGTCGAGTTTTGTCTTGAGAGTGTGTTGAGCTTTGAGAACAACTAAACGGAGTCGGGAGTTATACTCATGCTTATCGTCGAGTGAATCGCGAGTTGTAGCGTGGAGAGTCTTGAAAGTACGTAGAGTTCTGAGAATGACTCAACCGAGTCGGCAGCTTTACTCTGATGCTTTGCCGTGAAGCTGTTTCCGAGGTTATAGCCTGACAGCCTGAAGGCTGTGTCGTTGATTGTTTCAGTGTGCTTGTCCTGGCTTTTCGACGACTGTAAACGTGTTTTTGTATCTGTCCTGAGTAACACTGGCTAATAAATTGTGTTTTCATTCTTTATTAAGTGTTGTTGTTAATCACTTCAAATCCAAGAACCCGTAGTAGAAACGCAGCAATATAAAATCATGAATGTGTTTAAAAAATGTCTCGTGTAAATTGTACAAAAATATCCCGAAGTACTTTTAAATAAATTACGGGAAATCCCTATCTTACTATAACATGAATTGCATGGGAATGAGAATGGAACACTTAAAAGTCGAAAAAAACTTCAAATTTAAAGCAGTATACACATTTGAGACTTGGCGCTAAGATAAAACGAAATTAAATAATAAATAAATAAGGAATATTAAATAAAGATTAAACGAATGAGTATTAATTATTTTATTGTTTTATTTCGCAGCATAAGTTTGTCCAGCAATGAGCAAGTTAACAAACTAAATCAGCTCATGAAATTAATCTGGAAGGTTTATCCTAAGTTTATTAAAAGTTATTTTAAGTTTTGTATCTTTCCTATCTTATTCTAATTTCAGCTTACAATTTCCTGCCAGAATGTAATTTCAGAAACGCAGTAAATGCAAATGAGAAAGAGTGCTATTTAAGTCGATACTTCACCCACTTCTAGAGAGAGAGTCTGATTCCCTGACTAGCGCGTTTGCCTTTGGCTAATTTCTATCTTAGTTACTACGCTCGACCATACCTTTGGCCCTAGCTTGGCTTCGCCGATTTAATTAATACTTAGGGGCCAACTAGTTAGATTCCTGATAGCTTCGGCTATACCTTTCAGATAGCTTAGTTTAATTTAAATTTATTATTATTTATGTTTAAGCCCGAGTGGAGGCTTTGTGTAAAGTTCCAAGTAGGAGCTGATTGTAAATATTCTGAAAAATAAAGAGTTGTGAACCCTCCGTAAGTCTTACGTGCTTTGTTCACACACTTAAGCGATCATTCGCTGTTAGTGTTCGTGGGGTTCTAAGTTACAACTTTAGGACTGAATAAGTAAAACTCCACAAATCAAAAATTTCACTGTACTTATGTTTCTGAGTAGAATAGTTTTAAACATTAATAATTAACAATGCCCTAAAACGTAATAATAAATTGCGCTAAATTTTACGCTAAAGAACGTACTGTAATCTGATGCGATCAGCTCACCGTATGCAGAGAGGGAAAAATTTAGTTGCTTTTTCTCTTTGGGGAAAGACAAGAAGGAAGACTTTTTTCCCCTTCCTTTGAATTTTTTAGATCAACTGAATGCTTCCTAGGCTTTGTTCTTTCTATTCGCTTTTTTAATAAAAGATGCTGAAAGAAAGCTCTAAAATAAAAACAGCAGCTTGATGTTACGTATTGGTGTATACCCATTTCGAAGAAATTAAATGCTCGTCATGCTCTTTCTTATTTGGTACTCACTTTTTAATTATAACCACTCAGTTTTCTGAGGAAAATTGATAACCAAAAATACATTTATCTGTAAAGCTTAGTAAAGTAATTCGAAACGATAGTTTGAAGAAAAAATTGGCATCTTTAATTCTGATGAATTTCAATAACATCTTTTATTTAGAACACCTGATGCACACGTTGTTGCCCGGATGTTCCGCAGAATCAAAATGTTTTATCTAAAGGGATCGGGTAGTTTTTTTCCAAATCACAGGTAAACAGTGATTTTCTTCTAATTTTTATTTCAGGTTAACTCTGCAAAATCTTACTAAGCTTGAATAAAAAAGCAGAACAGTGTAGAATTAGCACTACGCCATGCAACCAGTTAATAAGAATTGATATTTGATTTGTTTTCTGTTATGTCTATTTCGGAAACAGGAATTCTGAAATGCAACATCCACTTTGCCTAATTTCTTGCCGTCCAGACGGGAAAATAGTTAACGAGACTGACTGCCTTACCTAAGGGTCAGGCTTGAAATCCTGGAGACAGCATGGATGTAAATTGCCTGTCCCTTCACAGGTGGCAACGGTGGCCGATATATTAATTGCCTCTATGATAAAGTTACCAGCCGGCCTTAGTACTGGTCAACGCCTATAACGGCTAGTGCCCATCGTTGGAAATAATAAAAAACAATTTTAAAAACTTCCCGTTTCTTTCTAAAAATTCGCAAAAACTTGATACAGCACACATTTAAATTCTGCTTTAAAGATTTTAGACTGTTCTGAAAAATTGTACGTTGTTCTGAATAATACAAGAATACAGCGTCATCTAACAGTTTTAGTAAGAACTGTTAGCAATGAGGGACTAAATGAGGGACTGATTTCAAAATTGAAACGAGTATGCACTTTATTAAATTCCACACTTTCATACAGTTTTTAATTTGTAAGCATTTATATTTATTTGCCAGTATTTAATACCTTCTTTATTTATTCTTATTCATCTGTAATTCTATGTAAATAGTAATTCGGATTCTATGAATAGTTTAGAAAGAAAGGAAGTAAGGTTTGTTAAAATATTTTAGAATCTAGGCTAAACACTTTTATCGCAAAGTGATCAATCTGGCGATATTTCATCAGGTTGAATAAATATATTTTGGAATCGTTTATATTAAAAATATTTTGTTTCTTTTTTAAAAATATTTTGTTTCTTTTTTAAAAATATATTGTTTCTTTTTTATGAATACAAGATTGATTTATCTGAGATTTTCTAGTAGTTTTTAATCTTCCTTCCTCATTCTGGGTGGACTATATAAATATTGCTGTCTTTAAATCATGCATTTATGCTATTTTCCTATCTATATAATCTGTATATCTAGTATCTATATGTCTATATATCTATTAATTTGATTTTCTTATGTTTGTTTCCTCTTTTCATACATCATTTGTGGTTTTTAGTTGTTTTGGAGGGGGAGTTTAAATATCACTGGCTTGAAGATCATGCAATTATGATATTTTCCTATTTATCAGTCTATATATAATATACTTAAATTAATTTTAGTATGTTTGTTTCTTCTTTTCATACATCATTCGCGGCTTTTAATTGTTATTTTTCTTCATTGGAGGGAGAGTATAAATGCATTTGGATTGAATTTATTCGATGGAGAGTATAAATAGAACTGCCTTGAGGGTCATGTAGTTATGTTTTTTTTTCTATTGTCAATCTCTACGTAGTGCATTTAATTTGGTTGTATATTTTGTGCATATCCTTTACGTTTGTTTCCTATTTTTGAGCGTAATTTGAGGTTTTTAGTTTTTTTTCCTCTTCTTCATTGGAAGAGGAGCAGTATAAATACCGCTTGGTTGAGGATTACGCAGTTATGCTATTTTACTATTATCAGTCTATATATAGCACATTTAATTTGCATTTTTATGTTTTGTGAATACCCTTCATGATTGTTTCCTATTTTTGTGCATCATTTGTGGCTTAGCCTTTCATCTTCAATTTTACAATATGCAGCTCTTGCATGTTTGTATATTACTGAAAATTCGTGCTTCATAAGATCTGGAGGAAAAAGCGGTCAATTAAAACATTTTTTAAATATGACCATACAGCATTCTTCCACGTGAACATGCAACAGACTGCCTTGTGCTTCAAAGTATATAAAGTATGCACCCAAGCATCTAGGTTTTGAGTTAGTTCGGAGTTAGTTAGACAGATATGCTTGTGCATGGATGTACTCTTCAGTTTAAATTTTCAGTGTTTCGATAAAATAATTTTTCACTCTGAAACAATTTTGCAATTTTTTTGCGTGTTTTCAATCTAAAATTAACAGACCTTTAAAAAACGTAAGGTCTTTGCACCATAGTTGCGTTTTATACTACTTTATATGATAGCTCATTAATTAAAACTTTTATTAAACTTACGGTTTTAAATAACAAAGGTGAATTTTATTCTTGTTCTGCATATGACAGAATAATTCGCTTCATTTTCCATTACTTGAGTCAGATCTACATAGAAAGAGACTTAAAAAACAATTACGTACGTATCATGTGTATGATATTCATTTGAAGAAAGATATTTAAAAAATTACATATGTATCACTTGGTATTCATTTTACATGTTTTCTTACTGTTGTTCAGCTTTCAATAGAGCTCAGATTTTATTTATATTTCTGAATTAAATAAGTTAGATATGTGAGATTATTTACCCCAGAAGTTTACTTTAGTGAAAGTTTTAACAATAATATAATTGCTTTTGAATACCTCTTAACATTCATTTTATATAAATACAGCGAATAAGAAAGATATATTTATTTTAAGGAACCAGCAGATGCTATTTTGGACATCTTCAAAACATAAAGTTGTTTCAAACAGAAAACAAAGCAGAAAATGTCAGAGCGTAGAATAAACGTTACTCTTTGTAATTATCTATGACACTTACACACGCTACTCCTATTTCAAAAGAAATTTCATTTAAATTTTCAGCACTGAAGCTTTTGTCACTTTAGAAAGAATTATTTTCTGCCAAAAAATTCTCTAACTCCTCTCGAAATTTCATTTCTCTCCGTCTTATGTGACTAGCTATTCACGATCACTTTAATTAAAACCCTGACAGCTTTAACAAATAAAAAAAGCTCAAACACGTTGACAAGTCTTTTTTCCATTCTTCATTTATGTCGTGGTTAAATATTTCATACTTCATTTTGTCGTATCATTTTTCATATCTTTCGCCTCATTTTTTTAATAAAACTAATTGTTAGTACGATGAAAAAGATAGGGGTTTGCAAAATTGGGTGAATAATTATCACACCGATGAGATAAATGAGTTAAAATACGACTTTAATTACCATACCGTTTAGCTTTCAGAGAATGAATTATTTTTTAAAACTTCGATGCTTTAAACAGCTTATTCATGTATTGGCTCTAAACAGACTGATGCGCATATACAGATTGCTCAAGAAAGGTGACTGTATTTTTTTCAATAGATATCGATTCTAGATAGCGGTTTGAATTAAAAGATTTTTTAAATAAATCAGATAATTTTATTTAAACACTGGACTGAAAATGTCCCTTAAAAATAAAGCTTGTTTTACCTGACTGTCCTGGATACAAATTCCAACTAATAGCGAATTGCGTGTGCATTTTTTGGAGAATAACTTGAAATGCCATGATTCGCCAAGCACAAGGCGAATTCATACCGTTTGGTGTATAGAGGATAAATGGTAAAATGTGTAGAATCATTAGATTTTTTTAAGCAAGAGACGTAAAAAATATGCAGTGCCTTCACCGGGACTCGAACCCTGGACCTGTCGCATACGCGTCGAGTAAGCTTTCAATTACACGACGAAGGCATGCGAAAAGGAGGTATAAAATGTTTATATACTCCCCTCTTAAAGGGCAACTGGTAATTAGGGGTCCCAATCGCAAAATACTGGTGGGACAAATTATCTTACACCTTCTAGCTCGGGTGTCACTGTTGTAGAGTCATTACTTTTTTGAAGCAGGAGACATGAAAAATGAGTAATGTCCTCTCCTGGGCTCGAAACCTGGTCCTGTCGAATACGCGTTGAGTATGCTTCCAATTTACGCCAGAAGGCACGAGAAACAAAATATCTTATATTCTCCCCTCTTTTAAAGGGCGACTGGAAATTAGGGGAACCAATCGCCAAATTCCAGGTGTGACAAATTATCATTCACCACCTAGTCATTAGAGTTTTTGAAGCAGGAGACGTGAAAAATGTGCAGAGCCCTCTCCGAGGCTCGAATCCTGGAACTCTCGAATACGCGTCATGTAAGCTTCCAGGTATGCGGAAACGAGGGAGAAAAGACCTTTTAAACTAACTGAGAAAATACAATGATGAGACTTTATTACTGCAGTGATAAAGAAATGAATGAAACGTGAAAGGTAAATAGAAGTACAAAATTCAGTAAAATCTCACTGAATTAGGTGCAGAGATAAAAACTATCTCTATCTCTCTTAAATCGATTGAAATTAAGTGATAAAAACTAGTCTCCTTTAAGTACCTACTCTTTAAATACATAAATTAAAATCAGTTTTATTACCGAATGCACGGTCGTGTTATATTACAGCCTTAAAACAGAGTTGGAGGTCTGTTAAAACATGGGAATTACAATGAATTACCATATTTCCTAGCTTATTTTCCCCCTCCCATCTTTATAGCGCTACGTTCTGAAAATTTTAATAATATTCGCATTATTGTTCCCTTCCGCTACTGTACATAGTTTTTCCCTCTGAGAGCTTATTTATTGATAAGTTGTATTATCATGATTATTTTTAATTCATTAAGTATATTCAAAATGTATCTATCTGCATTTTTCTATTACCATTTCATTTTTGTATTCCCACTGAAACTGTATTTGCTTTTCTGCATTTCACTTCATTTTGTATTACAGTTTTCGAGTTATATTTTATTTTCCATTTTAATTTCCCTTACCTTTATCTAATAGGGATTTTACGCAGATTCTTCGTCAAGCTACCCAGCCGGTACAGGTGTTCTTAAAATTAAGAAACTTTTTAAAGATATGATTACACCTTACCTCTATTATTTTCGTTCCAGCTCATTTCATCCCTATACATAAACAATCTGTTTATTTTGGGGAAAACTGGGTTTTTTATTCGCCCCCTTCTCCTTTCTTCTAATGTCCCTTTTGGGAAATTCAGTCAAGACTAATTTATGAAAATTTTATAAGGTAATTGAGGCTTGCTCGACTTGTCCGGCTCAATTACTCTCATATAATGTCAGTCACATATTGTAATATCAATATTATTATGTATTTTTATTGAAATGACGATTTCGTTTAAAGAAAAAATATTGTGACATTTACTAGTAGTTTATTCATGACTACTATCCCTTTATTATGTTCTAACTGTAACCGCGTTGATCAGAAATTAAATCACTCCCACAATTTCCCCTATCGATTTTCGGACGATAACGTTAGCTAATAAAAGAGGAAGAAATAAGCCACGAAATATGATAGTCGTTGAACTTGAGTAAGTTAAACGGAAATAACTTAAATAATTTAAACCATACTTTTACATGCAAATTTCTTTGTAACATTCTAGAAAGAATATACCAATTAGAATATTAGATAACGTTTCAGATTCTCTGAGCTAGATAATTCGAAGATTTTTCGACTTAATTTCAAGAGCATATTTTCGTGAGCAGGATCCATTGTTATTTGATATACATTGCATAAAATACAACTTCTTTTTAAATCTCTAGTTAGCCTTAAAAATAATTAATTGAAGCTTTCTGGATCTATCCTAAGGATGCAAAATTCTTTAAACTTAACTTTCTAAGGCTTGATAAATATTCTGCTAATATAAATATAGATATATAGATGTATGTATGTAGTATATACATATGTATACATACATGCATGCATACATGCAAGACTAAACTTGAAATGCAATTATTGGAGCTTAACTAGGTTTAGTTTTGGAGTTGACAATGGAAACATAATAAAGTTATCATATAAGGGTATTTTTGCAATCAAAAATAATAAAATTACATCTTAATTTCCCACCAGAAATTTAAAGATACAGCAGCATAATTTTCCATTTTCTTGGACTGGGTATCTTGCTGCATATTTGAAAGTCAAAATTAAATATTCATTTCAGTCTAGAATACCATTCCTCTTATATATAAACCAACCTACTTTATTCAGTGAATCTTCAAGCACAGCTGCACGCATACTTTTATGCAAGAAAAAGGTAGCCTTTCTATTGTATCACATTATAAAGTGATTGCTCTACTGTAATATTACGATAGAATCGATTCTTAGAGAGCGATGCGTCTGCATGTAAAGGATTTAATGAAGCTGCAATACTCCAACAGTTCTTGGCCTTCTAGCAATAGAGTATGTAGCATCCTTATCCTGCATGTATATTGATAATATAATCCCAACCCACACACGGAAATAGGAGAGGCATTATTCAACGCATGACTAATATTCTAACGCTACCTAAGACTAATATTCTAATACGTTTACATACCTTCTCGCAAATTTATATCAATAGAACTGTCTCTAGTTACAGAAACTGGGTGTGAGTTGTCATAAATTATTCTGAAGTTTCCTATTTTATTCGTTATCAGTTTATAAAGATGTATCAGAGCTCTGACGTTATTATGTCTTGACGTTTTAAACAATCTGCAAAGATAATAAATGTATTTCAGCATTATGGGATTTCATGAGTTTCTTTACAACTCTCATTTGGAGCTATCGGATCCGAACTTATCTGTTTCAATTATATAATGAAAGACTTTGTCCAGTCTATTCAAATCTTTTAAATAGAGAAATCTTAATTATAAAAAGAAAATCCATTTAAAATTTTCAGATTATTTGCATATGAATGAAGAAATTTTGAATTGGTAACTTTAACCGTACATTTTTTAAATCGTATTTCCTTAATTCTTTGTGAAACAGCTGAATGTTTAACTGTAGTTAAAGGAAAGAAAATGATGTAATTTAATTTTAAAATTCTGTATTGTGGATAAAAATATAACTAAATATTTACAGTTAAAAACTCAATATTTTTAGGAGTTCCGCTTAATTTTGTAACTAATTCATGATATTTAACCTAATATATCCACATACTTGCGGCAATTACAAGTGAATTTAGCCATATTAAACACGTATATGGCATTATATTAATTACATTGTAAAGGGGTTCGTACTCAGTTGTAACTGATTTAAGTTGCTTTCTTTGTTGATAATTTTGGGAACACAACCGAGCAAACTGCATCACAGTTATATTGTTACCAACTGCCCAGCAGCAGTAAGATAGCTTCTCCGCAAAGCGATTTTAGGGTTCAAGGCAGGGTTGCCATATTTGGTTCGAAATCTCCCATTTGGCGACAAAATTGGCGGTATGCCACAGACGGATGGAGAACATTCTGGAATGAATTCTTATCCGCTTGGCCCAGAATGCTCTCGAAGGCAGACCAAAAGCTATATAAACCCTGCCTTTACGTACAGTAGCAGTGTATCGAGTGTATCGCAAGAATGTACAGCAATATATCGGAGTGCATCGTCGAGTGTATTGTCGGTTTTTATCTTTGGTGTGTTGTGCTCCGAGAGCGATCGATCGAGTCGGGAGCTGTATTTAATGTTTTGCCGTGGAGCTCTCTTCACCGTCAATCGCCTGATAATCTGAAGGCTGTGTTGGTATTGTTATTGTTTCAGCGTGGTTATCGTAGTTTTCCGACCATTGTAAACGTGTCTTTGGAAATTCCCTGTGAAATACTGGGGAATAAGTTGTGTTTTGATTCTTCGTTAAGTGTTGTCCTCAATCACTCCAGTTCCACGAACCCGTAAGAACGGAAGAATATTTAACTTTTAACCGAAATATACCGTATGTGAATATATATAATGTGATCACGCTTGTCCACGACAGTTTTGATAACATTATCCAAATGGCAAATATTAAACGATGGAAAAAAGTACATCTCAGAATAGCAGGGAAATTTAATTCATTCAATATAAATATAACCAAAACTCTAGGTACTTTCAGAAAAGTTTAATTATCAAACAGCAAACACTTGTTTATAAACAGTTCAAAATGTCTTTAATGCAAAAGTTCAATTTTGAACTGTTCATTACGTTTCTGAAAATTATTTGACCGATGTTGAATCGCTGATCTCAATACTCGAAGGCCATCCCTCGTTGAAAGAGAACATGCCAATGTAAAACTAAAAATTAGGCAAAAAGAAATTATCCAAGTTAGGTAACTGCATGGATTTGTGGACTTTTCTTTAAGAAGCAAGGAAAAGGGGGAAAATTGTTTCGAGATTTTTTTTTTCTCTTCCAAAAGAGGAACCTGCTTCTAACCTCTACCAGTTATTCAAAGCAGATGGCAAATTCAGGTTACTTTTTTTTTTCGCGTAATTTAAAATGGTTGATTAAATCGAAATCGAGCTATTTTGTGACTCATTCTCTTACTTAGAGACATTTGTTTGTCGCTTGCCGATAATCTGTTTTGACTTTCTTTTGCTACATTTCTTATACTTAAAATGTTTTATTTCATAATACTGCGAATTAATATTAGATGAATTGTTGATCACAAAAAGCAAAGTATTTTCTATATTTTCGTTATAAAATCATACTAGACGCTGGCAATTCCACAACAATATCCAAATACCTCTTTCGGCCATTGGGTAACGATAACTGCGATCACATTAAACGGCATTTATTGTAATGTTTATTTCGATTAAATATTACACACTTGAGAACGTTTTTTTAATGTGAAATAAATTTCATTTGTTCATTACTTCCTACGCAGTGATAAATTTATAGCGCCTATTTTTAACCGAAGCGTAATCTTTATTTCGATTAAAGGGTATAACCACAAGTAAGTTACATTGAGCCTGAAAACTACATATTTTTTACTGACTTTAATTATAACATTTGAATAGGTACTGCTCAGCAATTAATTTTATTTTATTTTATTTTTTATTGAAATACAGCACTTATTGAGAAAATGCCATTTATTATTTTTTCCTCCCACGAGTTGTTTCCTAACAGTTATATCACATGGATTTTAGGGCAGCTAACAATATAGCTTGTTATATGTAAAAGGCTGCAAAATGTGACGAGTACAATACAGAAAAGTGCAATAGATATGTAATGCGTAGAGCTAGAAATTAATCAGATTGTTAAAATATTCTGCCTTGCCGAAGTTATAGTTCTTCTTCTATGTGAAAGACATACTGTTGGGAAGGACGTCAAATGCATTCTTCTGCTGTGACGGAATTACAATGTTATTGTCACTTCTATCATGAGCACGAAGCTGTAATTTATTTCAAGTGGGAGGTCGAAAATGGTTGAAATAATATTATATAAACGTATACATATACTAGCCTGGACGTTAATAATTGATGAAATTCAAATTGCTTGTAATGTTACCTAGAAGGGAAAATTTATAGGCCTAAAGAAGGAACATTGTGCAATTTGTCTATAGGAAAGCTTAGAAGTTTTTAAATAAAATTAAGTTAAAAATTTTATAAAACATTACATAAAACCTAAGTATTTCTATTATTTTCTTATTTATGTTTTGCTTTTTTATTACTCTTAATGTATAAATTTCATATATACCATTAGATAGGTATACGTATATGATCTATAATCTAACAAGGGTTTATAGCTTATAAACAGTTAAAAAAAAACAGATAAACAAGGCGCTTTTACAAAGTAATCGAAAAAAATTAATAAAACAATTGGTCAAATAGAATATCTGATATCTATACCACGTACGGAATATTAAATTATATGCATTTTTCGTGCATTTCATTTAAACTTATTGAATTGAATTAAATCTACTTCGTCAATAGCTCATAAACCATGCAAGCTTTAATATTCACTATATTTTTTACTATTGCGACATTCTGGCACTAGTTTCAATTAACAGCGTTACATCTCATTCATTTTATAACTCAGAATGCACAAAAGTTATAGCATCTCAAGAATTATCTAACTGTTGCTAGATATTCTGTTCAAATACAAATCTGAAACGATGCACAATAGAAATTAAACAAGGCAAAAATACCTAAAACCTCAAAATATCTTCATTAAAAATTGAAAGATATAGAAAAAATAAAACACCAGATACAATTAAAACAATAAAAAATATTACATTTGAAATTTTCAACGCAAAGCAAGCAATTCGGCCAGTAGGCAAGAAGGCAGATTTTTCGGTGGTGCACAGAAATGAGTTTAATTTTGATCTCACTAGGCAAAATAGATGCAGAAGGTGCAGAAACTGAATTCACAGGTCTGATAAGTTTCAAATATAAACAACTATGGCTGCTATGGTAAATAAAAATAGCTTAGCTGCACCTAAACCAACTTTTAAATTATTAATAATTCTACGACTATTGCATGCAGATTAACTAAAGACAATAAAAACCAAAACCGGAAAATAAGAACAACATAATTCAATAATTTTTAATGCAAAAAATGCGCAATTTATCAACATATAAGAATAAAAAAAAAACTAGGCTCACTGAGCCGAGTAACTGAATGAGGATGTATATATATGTATATATACTTTTCGTGTGAGCGATTGCAACGAAAAAGAGAGTTGAATATTATAGCAGTCCTCTATACAAAATTTCAACGTTTTTGAGCTATGTGAGATACATACATACATACGTACGTACAGACGTCATGAAAAAATATCTTCTGAATCCATTTTAAATCAGTTTATAATTCGTTTGGGGAGAAAGAGTCCTTTATTCTGTCCTTACGTACAGATGTCACGCAAAAACGTCCTTAAATTGCATTCACATTGAGAATGGTTATTTTCGTTGAAATATGATACACGGAATTTTTCGTAATTACAATACTTTCTTTACTTTGTATAAGAAAATAAAAAGAGATAGAATAAATGTATGCATAGAAAAAGTGACATCTCAACTCTTCTTAGAGCCAGTTTAAACTGATTATTTTATTATTTGTATGTCAAAACACCGGATTACTACTTATTTACTGAGAAGACTTCAACGTTTTATTATGTAATTATAATCAGTTATCTTATGTTTTGGATCTTTACTGACACTTCTTCGTTCTCTTTTTCAGCCTGAATGCAAATTATCTCCTGTGTATTTAAAAGCTGAGTGTTTCTAGACTGTGAGGCAGAGCGTTTTCCTCCTCTCAAGGCCACGTTACTTAGTTGCTACTAGCTTAGATAAGATTTGTAATCTTTGGCCTTACATTATAATTGCCGATATTTGAATATCTACGCCGGTTAGATTTGTGAGCCAACTTCGCGTTAAATGGAATTTTGTAATCTTTGTCTAGGAGCTTATATTAATATTGAACATACTGTTCGTTAATGTATTTCTTCTTAAGTGCTAGCTGAGTTGTTAGCACCAAATGTGTCTTCGGTTCCTCGTTGTTTTAATAAAAGGGTCTTTTACACCCTCTTCAACTCTCAGTCGCTGTTTTAGATTTAGCAAAAATTTGCTGTCAGTCTATCTAAAGTTTGGTTACAATTTATGATAGCTAAAGAGCTGAACTTTATATGACACTGCTCAAAGAAAATAGCTTCCAGATGCAATAACTTTACAACATTATATTTTAATGTGAATTAGGTAAATCAGCTACCGAAACGATAGAGCTGATTAGATCAGCGTTTGGTGATGCATCGCTATCAAAAAACATAAGGGTATGAGTGATACAACAGTTTTAAACTTGCATTTCAAAATATGGCTATGTTGAAAATGAACCAAAATTACAGCACTCTTCAATTTCAGAAAACCAGGAAATTGTGGAGAAAATTCATTCTTTTGCAAAAACGATAGATTTGCAACAACTCAGCAATTTTTAAATATGCTCGGGATCATGGTGGTAGGAACCTCCATGCTTGGGATAAACAAATAAAGCTACATATTAATTTTAATTATAAGTCTAAAAACAGGACAGTTTGTGCTCGATTTCTGCCTCGGATATTGACAGAACTGCGAAAAGAAGACAGAAATGCTTGCTTTGAAACTTTGGTGACTAGTGTGAGAAGGAAAAACGATTTCTTAAAGTTTATCACAGCGGGAGATGAGATCTGGTGTCTACAGTACGACAAGCCAGACACAAAAACACAAAGTGCACTGTGGAAAGGACCGTCTTCTCCCATAGAGATTTAAAAAAATGCTCGGATGTCGAAATCAAAAACTAAGGTGATGCTGATTGTATTTTTACTTTGTACGAAGTAAAGGAATTATTGTAATCACGGAAAATTTCGGGAATCATATTTCAAGGAAACAACGAATATATAAAACCTAACCTCTTTCGAATCACTTTGAGGAAGTTTTTGCTGTCATCTGTACGTATCCACAGAATAAAGGACACTTTGTTTTTCCAAAATGGCTTGTAAAATGGATTTGAAATGGGTTCAGAATAGATTTTTTGCATGATATCCGTACGTAGATAAGTATGTATATATCTGGCAAAATTCAAAAACGAGTATCCGTAGAACTTTGAAATTTTGATATGGAACTGTTACAATATGTGGCTATGTAATTCCCTCTTAGGTTGCAATCGGGCTCACCAAACGTATATATAACGTGTATATCCCCAGTCTGTTACAGGGTCCAGCGTGCGTACTATTTTAAAATTGTGCATTTGTGACTTTAAAAGTGATTGAATTATGTTATTCTTATGTTCCGTTTATGGTTTTATGCTTGCGATTAATCTGCATGCAATACTTGTAGAATTATCAACAAGTGGCGCTAGGTGTAACGAGGCTGCCATATGTTTACATTTGAAACTCTTAGTAGAATAGTGAATTAAATCCTTTTATGCACCAACTTCAGTGTCTCTTTGCGGAGAGGGACCAAACGTTAACTTTAAATTATGAGCACGGAAAAATGTCTTCCTGTCCTCTGATCGAATTGCTATTTTTTCCTCAGAAACTCTAATATTAATCGTAAAATTTTCTCTAACTGTATTTGGTTCTTAGGTGTTTCTACATTTTACAATTTTAATGAGAAAGTTCCGAATTTTTGTCTTGCCGCTAAGTGAGAACTGTATTAATTGAGTTAGAAATGTATATCTAATGAAATTTGTGGAAATAAGTTTAAATTAAGAGCGACTAAAAATGTGTATAATTTAATAGACCGTACAAGGTAGTCATGTTGTGTGCATATCAAACTTTTCTTATTTTAAAGGGCTTATTCACCATGAATTGTACCTGAAAATCAATCAGTTAATCAGTATTTTTACAAGAAGGTGATTTTGCGATTAAAAATAGGATAAAGCAAAATATGAAGGAACTTATTGATTCTGAGTAATTGTTTGTCTTAAATGCTAATCCCGTGCAGAACTGTCTGTATAAGAATATCTTTCTGAGTATTCAATTGCAGTGTTAAATCACTCACCATTTTCTCCCGACTTATAGCCAGCTGGTTTTTTCAAGTTTAACATGGACATGAAAGGACATAAATTTGAACACCAAATATTAAACCAAATATTACGCTTATTTTTCGAACGGTTAACTCCAAGGCATGTAAAATTATTTCCATGAGCTAAAGAAGCGATGGAAAAATTACATAGATTCCTCTTGCTATTATTTTAAAAGGAAAAATATATTTGGAGGTTAGTAATCTTTTTCATATTTATAAGAAAAGGTATAGTTACTTTACGGGCACACCTTGTTACGATTAAATCGTTTCCAAACTTCATTTCTAAAGTTTTTACTTCTGTAGGATTCTTCAGTATTTCAAGAGAATATTTAAATAAACGTATCTTTTTAATAAATATAACACATAAATAGCATACCTGTAGCTTTTTTCCATCTGATATGTGGATGGGGTACACCATCTGCCTGGCAGCTAATTTTTGCTGGACGCCCAGAGACCGCCGTTATATCATTTGGTTCCAAAACCCACCGTGGTGGTACTAAAAAAAGAAAAACGTCAAGAAAGTGGTGTAATTTTCTATTTCAGAACAGCATTAATTATGACTATGAAATAAAGTATTTGAATTCATTA
>KK121121.1:98814-133814 GCA_000611955.2 Stegodyphus mimosarum | reverse complement strand
ATACTGAAAAAATGAAAACTGAGAAAACGCAGTTTAAAGAATGTAAACTGTCTAAATGGTTATTAAATTATTTCAAATTTCTTAAAAAATTTATTACTGAATTTCAATACATATGTATATAAAATAAAACCTAGTAATGTTTAATTAGTTAATATAAACATAAATTGCAAGCTTTTGTTTAAACCTCATCTGGCTAGAAATATTGAAATAAATTAAAAAAGTAGAATTTTTCTTTACCTGTTTTTGTTCTCTAATACACGTTCAAAACAATTTCAATATTTGAATATTATAATATTAATATATTTTCTAAAACACTTATAATCAATATTAATAATATTAATTTGTCGTTTCATTCATTTTTTCAAAAAGCAAAATTAAAAATTTTAATAAATATAAAACGTATTTAAAACCACACAGCAGCATATGTGATTTCTTTTCTTCTTTTAGCCATTTATCCTCGCATATAAATTGCATTTTAAAATAAATTAGGTGTAATTTAATTAATTAAAGAGTTTAAAGTGTGTTCTAGCACTATTTTAATAATGCTACAGTCAGGAACTTGATCACCTTCATTACACCACTTCTTTCTGTTCGAGTCTTATCACAAATAATTTCAATTTTTGAAGAAGCATAACAAAGTTGACTAATAATACACATAGAAATATTTGCTGATCTCAATATATATATATATATAAACTTGCCGTTTTAAATGTGAAGAATTTTTTTCCCAGCTTCACATTGTATTTAGATAAATCAATTTAGAAACAAGAACAGAGTTTCCTGATACTTGCAGTCATATTTAATTACACTCCTTTTCATTAACACTGATTTTTAATAGCTTACTGAGAAAAAAATTAAGGAGTTAAAAAAATAAAAACTGAGGTGGCGTGGCATTTAAAGGGCTGTCAAAATGTTTGAAAGCATTTTATACCATTTATTACTGTCAGATCATTTCAAAATTTCTCTTCAGTGTAGTAAGACAATTAAGGTATTTTTCTAGCAAAAACTGAAAAATCTGTAATTTCATCGATTTTGTGGTACCGAGTCCCTTAATTTACTTGATCGTCTCAAACAATTTCTTGACAAACAATGACTTTCTTACGTTTTAAGTCATTAAGTGATAGTAAAGTACGCTCCAAAAGTTAAATCAGATATTTAGCAGAATCCATCACAGCATGCAAGTTTAGGATATTTTCAAAGAAAAGGTAGAAAATAGAGATAAGAGTTTAATTTTCCAGTAGAGAGCAAGTCGTTGGGGATTGTTGCGTCATTTAACTATTATTATTATAGGAAAGAAGAAATAAGTTATACCTCATAAATTACGATGCCGAAATTGTTTTCATTAGAAAAGCTTTTAAGATCGTCCCCTGCGACGCGCTGTTGAATTTCAGGGTATTTTAATAAACTTTTATTATACTATACAGAGGCGATAACAGCTTGTCATAATCGAAAACTTTCCGCCTGAATTTATTATCAAAATATTTTAATGCAATGATGGAAGAAAGAAGGCTTTTAAAGAAATTTAATTCCAATTATTTTGAAAACTTTTATGATACCACACTCTGTTTCTTCCCCCAAAGCGATAATTGTGGATATATGCGAAAGATTAATTTTCTTCTTAGTGGATAAAAACATTTTTTTACCCTCAGAAGCAAATAAATACACAAAATGTAAGGAAATAATGTATCAGGTTTGCAGTTTATTTTCCTTTGTCTTTTGGCGTCATATTAGAATCAAAATAATACGGCTGTGAATTGCATGCTGACCCAACATCAAACATCTATTATTATTGATTACATTTACCTAAATTATTTTTATTTATCAAAATTTGAGAAATTTTAATTAAAAACGGAGTCGAAGATTCTCATATTACCTCGAAATTATAAAACGAAAACTCAAAATGTTCAGATCTTAACAATTTCCCCAAGAGGGCTCTTTTTAAATTTATCAATTATCAACAGAGATGGATCATGTGGAATGTCGAAATGTTTTATAAGATGTTAGATGAATATCTATTTGATTAAAAATAGCAAAAATAATATTTTGGATAATTTACAGGAGTCGCCTGATAACTTCGAACAAGCTGTTTAGCTCTAGAATTTAGAACGGTACAATGAATCGTACAATGGAACAGTACAATTATCGTCTGGGTCTCTAACTCCCATCCTCGTCAATTTTCTTGAAAATTGACCAAAATTTCTTGGAAACTGACCACCCCTTAAGTTTCTATGATATCTTTCAAGTTAAGTTTTCGGACGTTTGAACTTTTGGTTTCAACTTTCACGACCCAGAATTTAATTAAAAAGTTAATAAAAAATTTACTCAACTTTAAAAAACTTAAAACTATATTCACCAACTGACTGACTGTCGTTTTGGAATTCTTCATCCTTAGTATCATCATCTTCTAGCATAAGCTCCGTATATTCACGACTTAATTTCCGAAGTGATTCGCATTTTATTTTCAAGATTTAGAATGCAGCTTGAAAGTCTAAAATTTTGTCAGTTTCTTTCTAACTGACATTTTTAAAATTTAATTGTACAATGAAAGCACAACGAATGACTTTGCGCTGTTTACGCATTTTATCTATTTTCAAACTAGAACAAAATGTACATTTCTATCACGTCGATGAGTGACCACAATTCAATAAAATCTACTCAATTTTAATATTCTTTACCTTACAATGGAAAAGACACACGCCAATGTGACAATCAAATTCGCTAACACAACCTTGTATTTGGCGTACATTCACTAAAAACACTCAATCGATTTCGAGGGCAGCTACAGGTCCCTCCTCATCAGGAGAACAAAATACAAGAAGGGGAAAGAAAGCTGAGTAACGGCTTTTTATACTCTCGGGTAGAACCACGCGCGAGGAGGCAACGCCAGCTATCGAGAAAAATAATCATCAAGAATTATGTTAATAGAATTTTAAAAGCGCTTGGAAGGACTGGATTAGACTTAAAATCGTTCACTAAACTTGCTAAATCTTTGTGAATATGAAAAGCCTCAAGAAAATCCAATTCAAATCACAATTTGGTGAATTGGATTTTTTTGATGATTCTATTAACATAATTCTTGATGATTATTTTTCTCGATAGATGGCGTTACTCAGCTTTTTTTCCCCTTCTTGTATTTTGTTCTCCTGATGAGGAGGGACCTGTAGCTGCCCTCGAAATCGATTGTTTTTAGTGAATGTACGCCAAATACAAGGTTGTGCTAGCGATTTTGATTCTTTACCTTTTAGACATCTGAACAATACCTCCAAGCATTTACACTTCAACATTTCAATAAGAACTGCGATAAACTATTTTTAAACAAAAATCGTTTACTTCTTATTACAAACAATGTTGCTAATAAAAAACTAAACAAAGCATAGCCTGAACTATACAAATTTAAATATCACCCATGGAATTGTAAATACGTATATCGATTTCTGACAATGTTATTAAAATTTCCGAAAAAGCGAAATTGAATTTATTTTTTACGGATAAGGATTGAATTTATTAAATGCATCTGCATTACTGAAGACTTATTCGGATTTTTTTGAAGCAGGAGACATGAAAAATGAACAGCGCCCTTGCCGAGACTCGAACCACTTACCTCTCGAATAGGCTCCGAGAGTGCAGACCACTACACCACAAAAGCATGCTAAAAACGCGGAAGAAGTACCTTATATACTCCCCCGTTTAAAGGGCAGCTGGGGATTAGGCGACCCAATCGCCAAATCCTGGTGTTGAAGAATCATCGTCCACCATGGTTTTTAGTTTGAGCGCGAGTGTAGATTTATTAGATATTTTTTAAGCACGAGAACAGGCAAATGAACAATACCCTCGCCGGCACTCGAAACACTGACCTCTCGAATACGGCCCGAGTATGTTGACCACTACACCACGAAGGTATGCTAAGAAGGCGAGAGAATTACCTTGTATACTCCCCCTTTGAAAGGGGGCCTGGGGATTAGGGTACCCAGCTGCCATATCCTAGTGGTGGAGAATCATCATACACCACCTTTTCAGTTCAGGCACCACTGTAGAAAAATTAGGTTTTTTCGAAAGCAGGAGACATGAAAAATAAGCAATGCCCTCGCCGGGACTCGAACCACGGACTTCTTGAAAACGCGCCAAGCGTGCTGACCACTACACCGCGAAGGCATGCTAAGAAGGCGGGAAACATACCTCATAATATAACTAATTTCTGATACCTATAAATATTTTAGTATGCATTTACACTCTAAAGGTAAAATGTGTGCCTCCAGAAAAAATAAATTTTATGTTTCCTGCTAGTCCCCCTAACCCTATTAATTGCTTTTAAATGTTAGCTATGCACAACGTTTAATAAGTAAAACAGAATTCTATAATTAATATTCTTTGAAATTCAATTTCTTTCTTTCGTCTAACGGATTCGACTTTTGAATAATGTTTCCGCCTTTTCATACTTGTCACATCTTTGAATGTAATTTTCTGAGAAAGCCAAATTTTGAATAGCTTTGTCCTCATTATGTGGAAATTCGTTTGATTCATCCTCACATTTTTTAGACCTTATCAACGCTTAAAATGTCACTAATTGTAAGGCTCATAAACATATCTTAAAAAGAAACTCTCATAATTTAATAAAAACCAAGAAATTTGTATTAAAATATTCTGAATAAATTTGCAATACCTTTATACACATCAGCCCTTCAAAATGTTTCATATCTAATACACGCCAATAGCAAGTACAATAATATATATATATATGTATATATATACTTTTGGCAAAGTCTTACAGATGTTTCAGATTTTTTAGTATGCACTTTGTTATCTGAAACTAGCTTAAATAACACCACACAAACATTATCAAAACTTTCAAGGATGTAAGTATTATCAAATGCACAATAAAAAATTCGAATTCTTTCCCTCTTCGGGCGTTTTCTTATCTCTTATATGTTTACGGGGTTTTTCGGAGACGTGATTGATTACTTTGGCATGACAGTTAAGGTTGCGAAGAATAAAATTTAATTAATGTTCCTAAAAAACTGAACGGAAAAAAAATCACTAACTTTTTTTTTTAAAAGAACCTATAATTTTTACTTGCGCTCACAAGATTTACGAATGCGCCTCATTTTAAAACATAAGATTGTCTGCTTTAATTTTTGTTATTATTAAAATACAATAACATTAATGTTTCAACAAAGAATTAAGTAAATTAATTTGTAGTTTTAATAAAAAAATAATGAAACAATGATTTATATTCAAAAATTCAGTAAAAATAAATTGATAAATAGTTAAATTCAGAAAATACCTCAGGTTATTTGTTTGAAGATTTGAAAATAACACACCCTCCGTTTAATTCTGCTTACAAAGAAAAAAGCAACTTAAAGTATATTTTCTAGCAGAACATGAAAAATATAATTGGAAACGCGTGAATAGTTTTAACAATCCCTATTACCTTCATGTAGGTGTTAAAAACACTTCAGTAGCTTCAAGATCTTGCACGAAAAATTTCCTCAGGCTGAATATGCAGTCAAGGATACAATGGTTATTTACTTTTATTGCTTAATCTGAGCTCGTATTCTCAAAGAGTGCTTAAGCTTAAGCGTCAAGCTGAGAAACCTAATGAAGCTGTACTTAGGCCTCCACAAAATTGCCTACTATCAATATTACCTATTATTTTCTTATGTTCTAATTTGTTATTGTATGATTTTATTTCTAATCACAGGATATATTCATCAACAGATTGGTTATTGACGTCATATTTCTCATGGAGAAAAGAAACCTGCATTTACTTGTATCTAAGGAAGATAGTCATCACGTCTTAAATCTTCACAATGTGGCTTCGATTTTTTATTGTCATATAAATGTTACGTTTTGATTCGGTCTCAATTTAAAACATTCTACAATTCTAACTTCAGAAACAGAACATGAGATTAAATCTAAAATGTAAAAAGGCTCAAAATGTCAACAAGAGGTTTCACAATTACATACAAAGAATGTTAATTTTAAAGTCAGGATCAGCATGCATCTTCTAATATGCACAGAGGGCGTTTACACATTTTTAGAACGATTTCAGGGAAGTTTAATTAATTTTTAAATTGTAAACAGTTTTTTTAGATGCTTGATTAGATATCCTTTCCTGGGCACCGTGATTTTGCGACAGAAGGGTACTGTGCAATATCCAGGGGGCTATTGATATCCATTCCTCTTCCTCTACTTTGCAGAGTCTATCAATCGTGATGGGTTTCCGCTTAGAAAGAGCTCTTTGAAAGACACTAAAAGCACAAGAATCCATAGGTGAAACATCGCAAAACTTTGCAGAAATACTTTGAAAATTTAGATAGGCAATACGTGTATCTGCCTCCAATTATTTAATGAATGTAATGAATGAAGAGATACGAAAAAAAAGGGATAGTTCTATATCTCTCATTCTACTAGGCCGATTGACGAAATTCAACTTGCGTGTTTCACGTCTTGAAAGCGCGACTTAGGATATGTATTAGATTTATATATAGTATTGTTATAATGAAGGTACTTTGACACAAAATCGGACTTTTTCTGATATGAAATGCCAAGCCTTTGTTTTTCATATTTTGATTCTATGACTGAAATTACGTCTAAACATTAAATTTTATAAAATTTGGTGCGAAATTTACGGAGAAATTCAATTATCTTGGATCCTTTTTTTTTCAGTTTGCGCCAAGGATAATTCACTTGGAGAATTTCTTAATTTATAGCAAACTATTTTCCTTTCCTTATTTTTCATAGTAGACGAGCGGAAAAAAATGCCATCGTGCATCCTTACAAATAATTTTAACCTAGTCCGTAAACGACATTTGGCGTTATATAAAAAATATTGAAAAATACAAATTTTAAAAATGAATGATAAAAAATAGGCGAATTTTATTTGAATCAAGCCTAAATTTCGAATTCTGGAAGAAGGAACCAAGTAAGTTTAATTAAAAAAAGAGATATTAACAAATATATATCAATTAACATTGAGGAGCTAAAATTTTGAGAGCTAATTTTTTAAAAACTTCTTGTGTGATTTTTACAAACCTTGGCCATTTAGCGTAATCTAAGTCATAAAATCAAAATATGGAAAAATATTGGAATGCCGTTTGAGAAAAATTCCAATTTTGTGTCAAAATACCTATACTAGAAAAATTTCTATACATAAATCTAATACATATCCTAAGTCACGCTTTCGAGACATGAAAAACACAAGTTGAATTTCGACAGTTGGCCCAGTAAGAACGGAAGCTATAGAACTGTCCTTATGTTTTTTCGGAGCGTACCTTTTGAAGTATGACTTGTTGCTTTGTCTTGATGAAGTTTCACTCTTTGAAAGTCACTGTGATAAAGTAATGGAATTTTTTCTGTAAATATCAAACATAAAATATTCTCCTGATACTACGTTTTTTGATATGAATCCTTTTTCCCACTTTCCTTATTTTTAATTTCCCACTGTAAGTGAATTCTACGACAATCATAAACGCATTGCTGGAATTTCTTTTCCATTGATGGAAACAGGATTAAAAACATTTTTCGCTCAGTTTTCGATAATGAAGAGACCTTTTATTCTTGGAATCATTTAGATAAATCTATACTTCATCAAAGGTCACAATGTAGTTTCGTTTGTCGCCGACTAAATAGTTTGATACAATATAATATAAATTGTTCTTTGTTGAGCCACATGCCTTGCCAAAAACAGGAGAACATTTGTTTTTCATTTCAACGCTGCAAATCTTGGTTTAATATTTTATTTATTGTTGACACAGCTGTATTTAAAGTCTTTGCAATTGATTTCTTTGTCGGTGTATTTTCTCTTGTTATTTTCTATTGACTCTCTTGTTAACTTTAGAAACATTAGAAACAGTACGTATCTTTTTGGGGTATTCGTTTGGAGTTTTCTGTACATGTAAAATTAACTATGGAACGGTTTTTCCCGTTCTAATTATTAATTAGGCTTATTTCTACTTAGAACTTTCAATACCATGAAATTTACAAATTTTTTGAGTCATGGAACGAAATTATTTCTTTTCGGAAAGCACAGAAGCATGTTCTTTAAATTATAGGTTGTTTAGATGCGATATTTTGAAAAAATAATAAATTTCAACTTGAAATTTGATGATTGCAAATTAATTTTTAAGCACTTTTATTTGCCTATGAGTCCCATAATGTTCTGCAAATTCCTAAGGAAATATTACGCTGCGAGACAAAAAGATTTTAGATTTTTAATTGTACAACAATACTATCAACTCAATTTCTTGAAACACGCAATTATAGAAAATCATTAAATATTTATACACTTTACTAAGTACTACATAATATTAAAATGAAAACGTAACAAATTGCTTTCTATCTATGTATTTATTTTGCGTTATTTAATAACTAGGATTCTATTTTATGAATAATATCAGAGCTCTTGCCCTTAAGTAACACTGAAGTAGTTATAATTATTTGCTTTCTCAATCAATTAATATTACTGTGTATTTGGAACTGCTAATGCCTTGTTATCAACCGAAGAGTTTAATGTATGACTCGTTAGGAGCTTAAAATGGCACTAAGAGTTTTCTTTTGTTCTCTTTAATTTCTTTTTTATCAATCTCTAATTTTATCAATTTTCTCTAATTATCAATTATAATATCTCTAATTATCAATCTAATTATTAATTATAATATCTCTAATTATCAATTTTCCTCTACAGAATATGAAATATAGGAGTTTTTAAGATGTAGAGTAATTAGAATGTTTTACGCTGGAGACGTAAAAACGTGTAGTGCCTCGCCGGGACTCGAACCCTAGACTTCTCGAATACGCGTCGAGTGTGCTTCCAATTATACCCCCAAGGCACGCCGTAGGGAGGGAGAAAATATCTTATAAAGGATTTTCAAAATACGAATATATGCTGAGTGCATGAAAAAAATACAGGAAGAAACTTACTAGCGTTTAAAAAAAAAAACGGAGAAATCGAAACTTATGATGACTCAGCATAGAAAAAAGAAGTAGAAAAAAAATGTAAAAGTCTGAAAGATTCATTCGACAGTCTCGCGCGCTGGAGATATGTTTTTTTTTTCCAGTGTTGAAATTGCTCGCTTTGATATCATTGAGTTTGCTAATAAAAAATTCATTAAAATTTTACAAAATATGAAATGCATAATAAAACATATTCGTGTGTCCAGAAAAATTCAAAAGACCAGAAAAAAACAAATTCGTGTGTCCAGTGTCCACTTCAAGTGGAGGACTACGTTTTTCAAAATTTTATGTCCTAGGTACCGTTGCTTTTTCACAATGCAAAAAACATGCATACTTTCATGCAAATTCTTCATTAGTTAATTTCTTTAAATGTAATATAACAGGGCGATTACAGGAGATAATATAGGGTGATTATATTTGGTGGCAACAATTTGAAAAGCGATTCAGATTTTTAAAGTGATTCAACGCAAAATCCACTTATCAAACTAATAGCTCTTCTGAGCTAACCTTCCTTTCGGCTCCCAACCCAAGAATCCTCTGATTTCATCAAATATTTTGACCAATTTGCTAAATTCATGACCATTTTATATCCCCATTCGCAAATAAATATTTCAAATAAAATAATATGATTTAAATTTAAAAACATTTACAAAGAAATGCTTTGTATAATTTTTACTATCATTCAAGGCAGGTTTAGTGAGTTTATGTGAGCTGCCCAAAGAATTTATTTACCATGTGGGTAACCTTCATACGAATGTGAATTTTAGTAGAATTAAATTCTGTCTGGAAGCATGTATTTAGCATTCAATTTCAATCACTTTAAAATGTTACGTGAATGATTCTATGAATGATTTTGGATATAGTTTTTCATTATTTTCACTACAGTTAAAATGGACATGAGTGACGCCTCAGAAAATCTAAAAAATGGAGACAATTAATTTATGCTTTGTTATAAATCTTGTTTAAAATTTTGAAGTTACTGATTTGGTTAACTTTTCTTCTCCCTTCTCAATAGACAGTTACCCTAAGTTATGAGGTTTTTGTAATTAGAATAACAGCCTTGTTAGAGAATACATTTTGTGTGAGAATAGTTTGTTTTCGCATTTGAGAATTAATAAGTTTAAAAATGAACCAGAATAATCGATGAGAATTTACAATTCGTGGGAGAGTTTCTAGTAATTTTACTCCAAGATTACGAATTTTATCAAAATCCCCACGAGGAGCTGAATGTTTAAAAACAATGAATAAACTTATAATTATTTACATGCAAATATAATACATATTGCGTGTATGTGTAGAAAAAAATTAAATAAAAAAAGAGAGATAAGAGGTTGTCATTATTTATTCTCAAGTTTTGTTCTCCATGAAACGTTTTCGTAATTTGTTTATTTTTACAATTTAAGGTAAGTAAGTTATTAACTTTAAATAAGTAATTTATTTAATAGTTAATTCAGTGTATTAGAATCAGTTGAAACAAATGTCAGTCTGCCACTTCATCAGTATGTTTGAATTACAAATGTGCAACCAACAGAATTTTTTTTCAGATGCCAATACTTAGATTTTAGACAGAAAATAAATATGAATTGTTATCTTTCCCTTTGCATAATTATTATTACGGCTTTTGTATAGTTTAATAAGTATAGTAAACGAAATTAAAAAAATTTGTTTTATGCCAAAAAAAATTCCAATTTAATTTGTGTGAAACTGGAGGAGATTTGGTCCGTCCTGTGCATTTAGCCCTCATGCAATTTGAAGTTTGGGACCACTGTTCTACGCCATGGTTTCTTGTTTTATTTTCATGTCATAGCGCGGAATTCACATTCTATTTGTTATCGTTACTATGAGTTATTTCATCTACATCAACCACATAATGCTCATTTTCGTTGCAAACTTAGGAAATGTTAACGTATGCTTCGACAAGTATACCTTTCATTAATAGTCACATTTGTACTGCTTTCTTACGTGCGGTTATTATCGAGTGATGCTTACCCTAAATAAACATATCAACCCATCTACGGTTGGCGATATAAGGTGAAAACTGAAGCCATTCGTTAGTAATTATTTGGTAGTTTCTTTCATATAAATTCAATAACATAAGGATGCTTCATGTTTTTGAGGTTCACAGACATTATTAATCCGCAATTTTCCGCAAACTTATAACATTTCTATTCCTTACCTTGTAGAGATATTAGTTTATTTTTGATGCTGAAGACATGAAAAATATGCAGTGCCATCGCCGGGACTCGAACCTGGACCTCTCGAATTCGCGCCGAGTGTGCTACCGTTACATCACGAAGGCATGCAGAAATGAGAGAGAAAACATCATACTTTCCCTTTTAAAGGGCGACTGAGGATTAGGGGACCCAATCGCCAAATCTTGGTGGTGGAGAATCATCATCCACCAGTTTTCTTAATTCGAGCGCCGCTGCAGAGACAATAGGTTATTTCGAAGCATGAGGCATGAAAAATGAGCAATGCCTTCGCCGCGACTCAAACTTCGGTCCTCTCGAATACTCTCCGAGTGTGCTGGCCATTACGCCAGGAAGGCATACTAAGAAGGCGGGAGAAATACCTTATATACTCTCCCTTTTAAAGGGATTTTAGTGTTAAAGAATCATCTTTTAGTTCGGGGGCCACTACAAAGTCATTAGTAATTATGAAGTAGGAGTACATAAAGAATGAGCTCGCCGGGACTCGATCCTGGACCTCTCGAATACGCGCCGAGTGTGCTACCGTTACACTACGAGGGCATGCAAAAAGAAGGAAAAAATACCTTATAATCTCATAAATTATGTAAATCTGTTATGAGAACGGTGAGCATTGGGAATCATTGGATGATTTTTGCTTTTTATTGCCATCACTATTTGGTCTATTTATTATTACAACTTTTATTTGTAACCATTGTTTGTCTCTGTTGTTCGCGTTGTTTTGTATTTGGTGTTTGCTTCTGTCTAAATGTTTGTGTTTGTCTTTTTCTTTCACATTTATGTTTTTAATTATCATTTGCACATGATTATTTTCATTTAGTTACAACATTTGCATCTAACAACAGAGAGAACGTTAACGCTGTAATCCTTCTCTAATAACGATGCAAAAAATAGGATTCATAGTCATACATTTTTATGTGATATGGAACCCACAAAAAAAAATTTCAATAGAAAACTGAGCTAAATCTCTCTCATTATATCAGTAACAATGGCAAGTAGGTTTTAATGATTTTTGTCTTTTTAATCAAATGGTCATAAAAACTCAAGTCCCATCCAATATTTCACCTATATTCAATTTTAATTTGGATTAAATATGGCAAAAAATTTAATTGATCAGAAATCAATAACGCGAATAAATAGACAAACACACAAACAGACATTCTTCTTTATATGTATAGATTTTGTAAAATTTACAAATTTTAGATTAACAAAGTCTACGATTTGAAAGCGAGCAGTAGCGACACTTTTCGGAATCAAGCATTTTCATCTCCAATGCACGACACTACCACTCGGAAAAATGAGTGAAAAATTAGCGCTTTCAGAGTTGTTAATTAATATTTTGGTTGATTAAAGTCGTACGAAGATGGGAATAAAAAGTCGTACGAAGATAGGAACAGTCGAAATGGCTTCCCACGAATTTTTGGAATCGGGAATAATATATTTAACGTTCGACAATGCTATTTTCATCGTAAAACTTCGAAATTTTTTATTAACAAACTATAAGATTTGAAAGCGAGCAGTGGCAACAACTTTCGAAATAAAGCAGATTTTCAGCTCCAGCTTGCGTGACTGTTGCCACTCGTAAAAGTGAGAGCGAAAATGATCGTTTTCCTGAGTTTTTAATAAATATCTCTGAATTTAGCTGCTTTTTTTTTTTTTGGAAAAACGTGGATGCCGACCCTTTCTAGAACCCAGAAAAGAATTGTATAAAGTTTGGTGACGATAGCTGTAGTAGTGACTGAGTTATTAGAGGACAACTAAACACACAGACTTTCTTCTTTGTATACATATAGGAAAATGGCTAAATTTGCTTTTAACTTGGTCATTTATCAACTTAATATTCTTGCCAAATATACGTGTATGTTGCAATTTGTAAGGTTGTTATAAGTGCATTAGAAGAAATTTTCTCATAATAAAGCTTATTCTTCAGTATCTGCTCTATAATTGAGGGATACAGCTTTTACAAATTATAAATGTTAATGTTTACAGAATTTTATCGACAATGCTGAAGTAACGCAAATAATATTATTACTTTCAATGTACTTCTGAGGCGTGTAAGCAAACCTTTAGTCCCTTGTAATTGATGAACGAGAAAGATTTTGCTAATTTACGCCTCTTCTACAAGTATTATGGTCATAAACAGAGTCTCTGGTTATTTTCAAGGAGAAAAAAGTGAGTTATTCGTATTTTAACTGCTAAATAATCTTTTAATAAGGAAAACATACATAGCTTTAGTAGACAAAATAATACGATCCTCTTTGTCATTTTATGCTCATATTGTACTGTAAAGTTTAAATATTAAATGATTTAATAATTTAGTCATTTATACTATGGAGAATAACTGATATATCTTCAAAAATTTCAGGTTTAAGAAAATATCATCGGCAAACTCTTTTCTCTTATCGATTGAATTTCTTAATCAAAACTTCTAAAATTTTTAAAGATTTAAATTTTGAATTTAAAATGTAGTAAAAACAAAAAAGATAAAATGAAATAAAGTAACAAATGGGAAAATAAAGTAATAAAAGTAAAATAAAGTAAAAAGAATCTGAAAGCTTTCAGACTTTATATTACGCCCAAATAGGCTTTTTTTAACGTTTTGTGTGTTAACTTTATTTATTAAATATCATAAAATGATTTAGAAAGAGAATATCTTAGAATTTCCGATACACAGTCTCGCACGCTGAACAAAAATATGTTTGTTTTTTAGTACAGTTTTTCTATTGCTCTCCTTGAAATCGTTGAGTTTCTTAATCAGAATCTCATAAATGCTTTACAAAATATGAAATAGATAATAAAATAAATTCCAAATTTCGGCTTTCAGATGTCCATATTTAGGTGGAGATGTACGTTGTTCAAAATTTGATCAAAATTTGGATGTATGTTTTTCAAAAATGTACGGTGTACAAACATAGAGACGTACGGTGCTCAAAAATGGCTCTAGATACCATTGTTTTATCACAATGCGAGAAACATACATACATTTATGCAAATTCTTCATTATTTAATTTCTTTAAGTATAATACAGGGCGATAATATTTGGTGGCAACAATTTGAAAAGTGGTTCAGACATTTGAAAATTTCGAGGCAAAATATAAAACGAAATTAATAGCCCTCCTGGCTAAGGCCCTTTGAGCTATAAACATTCTAGAATCTTAATTAAGAGGAAAACTGCAGACTAAATAATTAGGGACAGAATAATTTAAAAAGGAAATCAAACAACGATACATTTAATGCTGTAACTTTGGTTACTTTATGAACTGATCAAGTTTCTGCATGAAATGCGAATATAATTTTGAAAATACCTGTAGCTGAATTGGGAATAATTTTCATAAATAAATAATTACTTTATTTAAAGTAAATCTATAGAAAATATATTTTACGTTAAATGATTGTAGTTCTAATTCTTTTTCGATTTTGCCTGCACTATATTTAAAATAAAAAAAGTACTGATTTAACAAAGATTAAATTATGATTATTTAAAAAGAAGTGTTTTTTAACATGAATTCAATATTTTCTTGTTTCAGTAAAGTACAAAATTATTTGCGCCAAAAAATGCTTTGCATTTTATACAAATACTTTACTTTATAAGATTTATTTATAAAAGAATGAAAGAAAATCTCGTCCCTATCAGTTAGGTTATAAGAAGGTTCTTTAAAATATTTAAGCCTAAGTATCTTGTAATTTATTTTCATTCCCAAACGTGATCTCGGAAAATTCCCTTTTTATGCATATATGCGGATTCCTTGCGTTTATGTGATGCACATACATATATTTATAAAGGAAATTTCATAAATATTCAAAATCTCCGTTTCCGATAATTTATCAAAAATGTCCCGGATGAAATAGGCTACGGATCTGTATCTGTTTGCAGTTTTACCATGAATCAGCATATGATGAAACGGAATATACCTAATATGAATAGGAATATTGTGAGCAAAAATATGCATTTTCTGCAGATATATCTTCGTACAAATGCGTAAGGATTGCTTATATAAAGACGTATGTATAAAGACGGCAGCATTTCCCAAGACCGTACTAAGATCACAGACAACATATTTTACGCTCTTTCGAACACTTTTTCAGGAGAAGAATGCATTATAAAATATAATCATTCCACCCGTCTGTTTGGAAACACATGTTTTTGAAATTGGAGAGGAAGAGAAAAATCTATTTTCAGGACAAGTAAAGCCGCCTTAGAAATATATCAAATATCGAAATGAGTTATTCCCCGGCGATTTATTTTCTTTTCCAGAAGCAGACGATGTGATATCTATTTCGAAAGGTTTTATGGCAGAGGAATTTCGTACGAAATTGTGCATTTTGGTGGGACTATAAAAAATATGGGAGTGAAAGCATACGAAAATGACATTTCTATCAGGACCTCTGATAGCTTCCGCCATTCGTGAATTTTAAGTTACTGTCATTTAATGCGCATTTCCGAAAGTGGTATCGCAGTTTTTATATTTTAACATATACCTTATACAGTTAATGGCAAAAACTTTATAAGACTCGTTAAAATATTGTTACGAATTTCACATTTATTTGGCTATTTATTTAGAATTGTTATTAAAATTCCTTTTTATTTCCCCGTGCAACGCAGACGATTTTTGAAGAGAAAGCTACGTCGAAAAAAAAAATAGCAATAAAAATAAAAGAGCGCGTGCTTAATAAATAAATATCTCGCAATTACTGTTGCCATCCAGAAAACTCTAGAGAAATCGTGATTGTTCTACTGATAATTAAAAAAAAGCTTATAAAAGCCGAAGTGAAACACCTCATCTCAGTCGTTGTTGTTGCTGTTATACTTGTAGCTGTAAAAAGCGAACTGCTGTTTGTTTACTTAATGCTGTATTGATTGTAGCGATTTCGCTGTGAGATAGAATTATTTTATCTGTTTTGAACTGAGTTTTTGCTAATCGTTTGAGATATTGTGATACTGTGCGAAGATCTGTGAAGAAATATTTCAGCATTTTAATTTATTTCTTGTAGAAAGAATAAATTTTTGTTAACTTTTTAACTCAATATATAACGAACCCGTACGCACGTAACAATATGTTAAGAAAACTAATGTTGTTGTATATTGCTCTTTCTATTACTTACATTTAAAAGATATTATAATTTTAGTGATGTAATCGAATAGCGCATTTACTAACAACTTTTCATCTTTTTTTAGCCCGAACGGCGTTAGCCCAAAAGTGGCTATTAATTTCGTTTTGGCAATTTACGTTGGTTCACTATTAACGGCGTTTTACTTTTCAAATTGTTGCCACCAAATATTATCGCCCTGTATATATGAATTTGCACATTATTTATTAGTTCCAAGAGGAAATTTGCCCAGAAGGACTTTAATTTCATTTTGGCATTTTACGTCGATTCACTAAAAGCGTTGTTTCACTTTTCAAATTGTTGCCACCAAATATAATCCCTGTGTTATATTTAAAGAAATTAAATAATGAAGAGTCTGCATAAATGTATGTATGTTTCTCGCATTGTGATAAATCAACGAAACCTAGAGCCATCGAATTTTGAAAATTCAACGTTTCCACCAGAATATGGTCATCTTGACGCCCGAATTTGAAATTCGGAATTTATTTTATTATCGATTTCATATTTGTAAAAATTTTACGAAGTTTTGATTGACAAACTCAAGGACTTCAAAGCGAGCAAAGGCAACGTTGTACATAAAAAGCATTTTTATCTCCAGCGCGCGAGACTGTGCATCAGGAATTCTAAGGATATGCTCATTTTAAAATTATTTTGTGTTATTGCTCTTGAACTGAATTTTGTGTATAAGTGCGAAGAACATAATATTTAATAAAGAAAGCTAACACACAAAATGTTAAAAAAAATAAAGCTTTAAAATCTGGAACCTTTCAGATTTAATTTTTTTTAATTCTTTATTTTCCTGAATAATTCTTGGGCACAAAAAATATTAGCTTTTCGTATTTTGTAGGAAATAATACACTTTGAAATGTTCTTGCCGCGATATTATTGAGAATATTCCTTCCTGGATTTGGAGGAACAAGTAATCAAATTTGCTTGTTAGCCGCAATTGCACTTCCTTGACGCAATTGCGTTACATAATGTTCAATTTCAATCAATAAATTCTCGCCGTTACTACTGAATACAAATATAATTTACATTTCTTTTCTCTGTAATGAATCAAAATCACAGGCGAGAAAGAATTCGAATAACGATAAATACTTAAATTCTCTTGTTCCATACTTATATTTAAATGAACATTACTGCAAAGATTTAAATACATAACGTTAATAGGATTATGCTTATTAAAAACATAGAACAATATGTAAATAAATTACTCTGTCAAATTATGTATTATTACCATTCTACCAAAGTAGCACCTAAAAAACAGAATTGCTCTATTGTAAGATTTCAAATGATTTCACTTACCAGCAAGAAAAATATTAACCATTTTTTTCTAAACTTATTTACGTATTATTTGTAATAATAAAATGAAAGCATCTACTTAAGGAGTTAAGCACAATAAATTTCCTTTGAAAATAGGGACTTTTATTTGTTTTCATGTAATGCGCTTTATAATCCATGTTGCGTCTATTTTTAGCATGCTTTTTAATATCCTCTTGAGTAAATTAGTCTTAAGATATAATAATTCTAAAATTGATTTTTTAGAAGAGTTAAAGGTTACTTAAATGGTTTTCTAAATTTATGATCATAATTTTTATTACTGAAAAGAAGGCTAAACGTTTTTTATTTGTAATCTAAAGATGGTAACGACTGAAACAAGTTCTAAGGTGGTTTTTGGAATTCGAATACAATGCAAAATTAACCTGGTTTTATTTATAATTGTACTAAATTATATTCATTCAGACTCGGGAAATGTGCTGAAACATATGACACAAATTAAATTTCCAAAATTGATGAAAACAGTCTTTAATATTTTCATTGAATAAATTTTCAGTTCTGAAGAATTACGCTGTACTGAATGATCTAAAATTAGCGCCCGCCAAAATAGTGAAATTTCCAAATCAATTTTCAATGGCAAACTTTCAGTGGGCTTCAAACTTATACTGTTAGAAGCAATATATCACGTGGAATTTCAGTTGCAGTTTATGCTGTTCGCTTAACGTTTTTTTTTATTTCATGCTTGATGGGGGTGAGCAGGACCTGGATTTAGATGAGCTAATATTTCACTGAAAATGCCCTAAAAATGGTGTGGAAATGTACTTAAAAATGCTTATATGTAGTAACAAAAGTTGCACAAAAAGTAAAAAATGATTTTAAAAAAATTCCGAAAGACTTTAATGATCTTCCAAAAGGGTTTGTTAAAGTTTTTCACACTCTTGCTGAGTTCGCTGTCTACCAGTCTCATCTTTCACTCACTCCATCTAAGAACTTTCTCCCTCTCTCTATTTTTCCTTTTTAGCTTATAAGGATTTCTCTCGCCCTCTTCGCATACCTTCGTGGTATAGTGGTCAGCACGCTTGACGCGTAACTGAGAAGTCCGTGGTTCGATTCCCGGTGAAGGCGTTACTCATTTTACATGTCTCCTGCTTCAAAATATCCTAATGACTCTACAAGTGGCGCCCGAACTAAAAAGGGTGGTGAATGATGATTCTTCACCACCAGGATTTGGCGACTGGGTCCCCCAAACACCAGTCGCCCTTTAAAAGAAGGAGTATGTAAGGTATTTCTTCCGCCTTCTTCGCATGCCTTCGTGGTGTAGTGGCCAGCACGCTTGACGTGTAACCGAGAGGACCGTGGTTCGATTCTCGGCGTAGGTGTTGCTCATTTTTCATCACTCCTGCTTTCAAAAATATCCTAATCACCCTACAAGCTTTATTATTAAGCATCCTTTTCATTGCACTTAACCTCACATACAGTTCGACAATAAAATTACAAATGTTTAAAAGCAACAAAGTAGCATATATTCAGAATTCCCGATGCAGTCTTAAGTGGGGATATACATTTTCATATTTTTCGGTCTTTTATTCTGTTCATCGTTTCAATATTCAGAATCGTAGTAACATTTCTGCAACTTCTTTTTGTCTTCGCATTATTAACCTTTATGTTAACTGTACTTATTAAATATCAAGTTCTTCGGATTTACGTCACATGAAATCCAATTTAACAAAGTGACAAAACATTTATAAAGAGGCGTTGCTTTACATTTACCGCTATAGGGTTAGAGGTTGCCATACATACTTTTATTTTCGCTATATTATTTCTTTAAATACTAGCTTAAAATAATTATCATGAAAAAGTAAAGTATGTAATGATTTTAATGAATGCAGCTAATGTAATTTCATAAAAATAATGAGTATTTGTAATAAGATATAGCATGCTTTTAATACATGTTCTTTAATCAATGATTATTAAAAATAAAAAAAAAATTCTTGAGGACTATGTTTATTGCTTTTAAATCGCTTACTTTATTATTCAATAACCTTCTAAACAAATTTGAAACGGTCTTAGGTTTTACTGAATGTCAACTGGCGCTTGGAAGATAAAAGTATTTTATTTCCGGCCACGATAATACATTTCTTTCATAGAGCTGAGTCTGTTAATTAAAAGTGAAAGATAAATATTTTAAATTTTCACAAATGGCAATAGTCTCGCTCTCTGAAGATGAAAATGTCTTAATTCGAAGAGTGTTGCCACTGCTGGCTTCCAAACCGTTCAATTTGTTTATAAAAAAATTCATTAAAATTTCACGAAATATGAAATAAACGAAATCCAAATCAAACAAATTCGACAATTCGCGTCGGATGTACATATTCGGGTGGAGAGCAACATTATTCAAAATTTGATGGCTCTAGGTACCTCGTTTTTTCGAAATAAATGGAATACACATAAATATCAGTACATATATGCAGATTCTTCATTATTTAATCTCTTTTAAAATAATACAGTGCGGTAATATTTGGTGGCAACTATTCGAAAAGTGATACGCATTTTATAGCGAAGAAATGCAAAACTCCATTTCGAAACTAATAGCCTCTTTTGGTTTAATAATACGAAAAGAAGACACAATAGACAAAAGTGATAAATGCATTAAAACCCAAATAATTACATATACATGCCACTTGAATTTTTTTATTTTGAATTTTTCAACCTTACAAATATATATTACAATTGCACTGAATTATTAAGTGCTTCGAGAGGTTTTCATAAGAGAAAGGTCCTTTGGTGTAAGTATAACGGTTTTATATCGCGAGAAGCTTCCCTCCACATCTGCTGCAGTTATTGGAGTATACGTTGTAAGGTTTATCCTAAGTTTATTAACAGTTATTTTAAATTTTGTGTCTTTCCTATTCTAATTTCAGCTTACAATTTCCTGCCAGAATGTAAATGCAGAAACGCAGTTAATGCAAATGAGAAAGAGTACTATTTAAATAAATACTTCACCGACTTCGAGAGAGAGAGTCTGATTCCCTGACTAGCGCGCGTTTGCCTTTGGCTAATTTCTCTCTTAGTTACTACGCTCGGCCATACCTTAGGCCCTTGCTTGGCTTTGCCGATTTAATTAATATTTAGGGGCCAACTACTTAGAAACCTGATATCTTCGGCTATATCTTCCAGATAGCTTTAGTTAAGCTTAATTTAGTTTAAATTCATAATTATTTAAGCTCAAGCCCAAGTGGAGGCTTTGCGTATACTCCGAGTTAGGAGTTGATTGTACTTATTGTGATAAATAATGGGTAGTTAACACTTCTTACGTCTTACGTGTTTGTTCCCACACTTAAAGGGGTTATTCGCTTGTTAGTGTTCGTGGGGTTCTAAGGCAGAACTTTAAAATTAAATAGTAAAACTCCACAAAGTGAAAAAAATTGCATCATTTATGGTTAATTTTCTTCAGTTTGAAAATAGTCTGCTTCTCCTGTTAAGATGAGGGATTCCACATTCATGGTTTGGAAGTCATAGTTCTTAGTCAAAACAGAGTTGAATTTATTTGAAACTTTGGCTTTTTAAAACGTCACCTAATTTATCAATGTAATTTATTGCATCGACAAGTTCCATATTTTGGTTTTATAAGAATTTAATTGCTGATATTACGATCCTAAAACTGGATCTGGTAGGTGCGAGATTTCCTTCAGTTTTCCCTGCAGAGACTATTTTTTCTATCAATTTTCCTTCCTTCAGGTTTGTCTCCCATTCTGTGCAGTCTGAATTGAAGCAGGACTATACCAGCTGAGCAGTAAAAGAAAGTAAAGAAAATAAAACGTCTTGCACACAATTTGAGTCTGGAATTTCAAGAATTCCTTGCTTTTTGTTTCGGTCGCATTTTATTTGCGTCATTCTTTTTATAACAGTAAAACTTCAAATGGAAATTTTAGGAATTTTCATACTATTATTAGGTTACCGATATTTATTTTCTACATTCTTTGTTTTATACTCTTCTGTACATATACAGATGCGCACAAATATAGTAAACATTTAAAATTTAGTTTACATGGTAAAATAGCTTTGAATGAACATCTTTTAAATGTGTAGGCAAATTCCGAAAAAGGTATAAGAATGATGTTATTACAATTCACGTATTCTTCAAAATGTTTATTTCTCTTTATCCAAAAGGGGCAGTAGCAAAGAAAGGCTTTTGGTCTCAAAACCGCTTTTTGTGGTGTTTCACTATAAACGCCGAATCACTTTTTAAATTATTGCCACCGAATACTATCGCCCTGTATTATATTTAAAGAAATTAAGTATTAAAGATTCTGCATACCGTCCGAACATGGGCACCTAGACGTCCGAATTTTGGATTTCGAATTTGTTTTAATATCTATTTCATATTTGTAAAATGTTACCAAATTTTTTAATTAAAATACTCAAAGATTTCAAAGCGAGCAATGGCAACACTGTACGGAAAAAAAATTTTTGTCTACAGCACGCGAGATGCTCTATCGGAAATTCTAGGGATATGCTGTTTTTAAATATTTTGTGATATTGATATTGAATTAAATTTTATGTGTTTTAAATGCGACGAACATGATATTTATTAAATAAAGGTAACACACAAAACATTAAAAATGTCCCTTTGGGCGTAATATAAAATCTGAAATCTTTCAAATATTTTTTTTAGTATTTTCAATAGATTATATGATAATTTTAATTTACATATTTATCAGTAAATACAAGGTAAATGAATAATTTTAAAATATATGTCATGAATAAAAAATGAGCCGTCTCTTTAAAATAACAATTAAATTTTATTCACTTTCTCATTTATTGATTTTTTAATTTTACAGTTCTGATAGTCTGCGGTAAAGATAAAAAGGCTATATGATCAGAAGTTTTAAAATTAAATTCTGACAGTTACTTTAAACTCGTTTTAATTGATTAAATTTTATCTACCAAGCTAAGCCTGTCACTAGACAAGTTGACCTTGACGTTGGACAGCAATCATAACAATTTTCTTAAGTGAAGTTTATAAATTTATCAAATATTGTAAGTGATGTAAGAATTTGAGGGCAGACTTTGCGCATTTTGATTCCTTCAACTACGAATACTTATAAGGAATTCCTCATCAATGACCTTCAGTAGTCTTTCGAGAATTTCCTCATGTAAGAATGCGATATAAAAAATACACGTCTTCTATTTATTCATATTATCTGGTTAATGGTCTAATGCTAAAATTATTTGAAGCTGTACATGGGTGAAAAAATCTGCTAAGTATTAATTAAAATAAAATATTAACCGGAAATTTCAAGTAAGTTTAAAATGCGTTGAAGTGAAAAGTATTTTTAAATTAAGTACTTTTATTTGTTTATTCGTTATTAATATAAAAGCATTATTTTTTCCCCATCAGAATAAATCTAAACGTCGAAGTACTGAAACTGCCCTTGGAACATAAGTTGTTGAAGTCGATATTAATTACTGTTTTTGAACTCTCACTTACACATGCACAAGTGTAATTTACATATAATATACTCTTTGCTTACCTTTAACTGTTAAAACTGCGCTGTAGGAACCTGTTGCTACGTCATTCGTTGCAGCGCATGTGTAGTTGCCATTATGCTTGTATTCCAGAGCTTTAATAGTGAGTGTCGACACATAGCCTTCTTGCGCATACAAAACTGTAGCATCTAAGTCTTCTTCCATTAGAATTTGACCATCTTTTAACCACCGGGTTGTGAGAGGGCCATCTCCAGCATCAACTATGCAAGTCACAGCAGTCAACATTCCTTCATGGAGGTTATCTTTAAATGCAAAACTGGCTACCTTTGGTCCCGCTGTAAATAAAGAAACCATGCAGTTTTACACAATTATTTACATACACAAACAAACATTAAATTTAATAATATAATACATAATCTCCTCAAAAACAAGTTTACAGCACAAGGAACTTAAGTATTTAGATTATTAAAAACGATTTATATCGTTACAATAATAAAACAATATTCGTTACAAATAAAAATGTCGCCTTAGATTATCAAGCAGGAAATAGATCATTAGAAAAGGCAGTGAAACACTTTACCAAAAGAGTCCCTAAAAGTCGGTGGGAGATCATTTTCTTTTTTTTCCGCTTCTAGAAATTTCAGCGCCAGGTCTGATGATTTACTAACAAACGTGATGGCAATAAAGCTTTCCCATAAACTGAAGAATTATGATAAAATAATGAACGAAAGGATGACATTTTTATACCTAAAATTATCTTTAAACTGAAAAAGCGCATTGTCATTCAGTAAAATGTAAACTTTTTTGTACAAACAGACACTCCTTTGTAATATGATATCCATGTAAAATCCTCACCTTATAAATAATAATAATAGAAAGGACGGGAAAAATAATTAGGTATATAAAAGATTAGGTATAAGTTATATAAGAGATTAGTTTGGGTATATAAAAGAAACACATGCATTTGAAAATTTCTCTTATTCATGTTCATGCATAATACCCATATTTTGCGTAAATTAGAGTCATATCTCTGAATATATGTATTTATATAGCTAATTTAAGTTTTAACATGCATCTTTCACAAATATAGCCTCAGATAAATGAATACATAAACTATATTTAGTAAAATACACATTAATTTGCACGTTACTAATGTATTAATTACAATATATATAAAATCAGAAACTGAACAGTTTGTGGGGTTTTACTTATTTAATTCAGTGTTCAATCCTTGAACCCCACAAACACTAATAAGCGATTAATCACTTAAGCGTATGAATAGAGACGTAAGACTTACGAAGAGTTAATTACTCTTTATTTCTCAGAATAAATATAATACCATCAACTCCTAACTCGGAGTGTACAGCAAAGCCTTCACTTGGGCTTGAACTTAACTAAGCTATGAAATTAAACTTAACTAAGCTTAACTAAAGCTAACGGAAAGATATAGCCGAAGCTATCAAGATTCTAAGTAGTTGGCCCCTAAATCTTACTTAAGTCGGCGAAGCCAAACAAGGGCCTAAAGTACAGGCGAGCGTAGTAATAGCTTAGAAGAGACGTACCCAAAAGGCAAACCCGCGCTAGTCAGAAACTCTCTCGATGTTGGTGAAACACACTACTCTTTACTATTTGCTTTAACTACGTTTCTGAAATTACATTCTGGTAGGAAAGATACATAAACTTAAAATAACTGTTAATAAAAATAGGATAAACCTTACAAGTTAAAGAATAAATTCGGACTATTGTATCTGTAGAGCATATATTTATTTAGTTTCAATAATTAGTTATTTTATGCTAATTAGCTTTTCTGTCTTTCTCGCTTTCCATTTCCCCCCCAGAATGCTAACTTCTAGTTGGCGCTTATTCAAATGAGGAAGAAAGAGCTAGTATTTAAAGGAAGGTTTAAATGGTGGAATCAGAGCGTGTTAAGCATTTTGAAAGCCATGTTTGCTGCTTGATTCTCTTGAGAGCAGGTTTATCTGCGGTTTTGCTTTATTCTCGCCAGTAGGCTTGCCATTCCGATATTAGGTGGGAGGCAACTTGCGCGTTTTCTGTCTGTGCAGCTTCTCAAGTTACTTATAATTAATTTAGTTTAAGTTCAGTCCTCTTACTTTTGATTTACGCCATAAATGCTGGCTGCTTCTGTCAACTTTATTTGTTAAAAAGATGTCCGTTATACCTTTCACGTCTCTGTGGTAAGATATAGCGATAAGTCACTCAAATCTTTGCAGAGTTCTCATAGTTTATGTTACCAAAGAGAACGAGATTTTATATATTAATTCAAGAAAGCAAAAATGGAATTCACATCTGAAATGATTACATTAGCACCAAGAGATAATCTGAAAAGATACAATTTTATTTTATTAAGAATAATAAAAGTCCATTTTATTAATAAAAAAAATTTATTATAACATGAAAATAATTATGCAATATATTACTTTATGTATTTTAAATTAAGATACAATAAGGTCTTAAGTATGAAATTTGATGTACACTGCTCAAAAAAAAAAAAAGAAAGGGAGAGATCTATATCGCCCTTTCTACCGGGCCGATTGACGAAACTCAAATTGCGTTTTTCATGTCTCGAAAACATGACTTAGGATACGTATTAGATTTATATATAAAGCATTGTTTTAATTAGGCATTTTGATACAAAATCGGACTTTTTCTGAAATGACATGCCAATGTTTTTCCATATTTCGATTCTACGACTCAGATTTTGCCAAACTGCAAAGTTTTGTGAAAATTACACATGTAGTTTTTGAAAAATTATCTCTCAAAATTTTAGCTCCTCAATTTTAATCGAATTGATATCTATATATTAATGTCTCTTTCTATTAAACTTATTTGATTCTTCCTTTCAGATTTCGAAATTTAAGTTCATTCCAAATAAAATTCGCCCATTTTTTATGATTTATTTTTAAAATTTGTATTTTTAAACAATTTTTTATTAATTTTTCGGAAAAAATTTTGAATTATAACCTATAAAAATTTTACCATCATCTTAAAATAGACGTATTTCTAAGCATACCTGCAAAATTTAGGATTTTTATTCAAAATTTCCCAAGATACACATCAATTTACATTTTAGCACGTTTCCGAGATTGGTATATTTGTTATAAGCGATAAAGATGCTAAATGTGGTTTATGCACTTTGTTCAAATTTTTTGAAAGTATGAACGATGACTTTTTTTCTGCTCGCGGACAATGAAAAAAGGAAATGAGAATAGGTTGCTATCAATTAAAAAGTTCACCCAGTCAATTATTCTTGGCGCAAACTTAAAAAAATGCGCCAAGATAAATTTTTGAATTTCTCAGTAAATTTCGCACCAAATGTTACAAAATTTAATATCTAGGCATAATTTGAGTCGTAGGATCGAAATATGGACAAAACATTGGCACGTCATTTTTGAAAAAGTCCGATTTTTTGTCAAAATACCTATGCTAGGATAATCCTATATATAAATCTAATACACATCCTAAGTCGCGCTTTCAAGACTTGAAAACGCAATCTGAACTTCTTCAATCGGCCCAGTAGAACAGGATATATAGAACTTCCGCCCCCTCTTTCCTCCCTTTTTGTACAGTGTACGTTCACTGGTGAATTTGTTAAATGACTCGCTTATATATCTCTTTAGCATGCAATTAGAAGCCTTCTCTCCTGAAACCCTTCCACAGCCCTTCTCTTCTGAAGAAACATGATATCTTAGAATATGATATATGCTTTCTTACGTTCAAATTTTTATTAACCATTAAAGCTACTGATTCAATCTTTGAATTTATATATGGGATAAATTGGCCATGTTAAGCACAGTTACTTTGAAATTGACTTCCTTGAAAGGGAATTTACACCTATTATATTTCGCTATTTCGTGAAAGAAAATTTATAACTTCTGCTACTAAATGCCTATATACATCTTGAAATCACCTGCTCCTATATATAAAATATGATGCTTTTAAATTTCGAAGAAAGCAATCGGAAACACATAACGCTTTATCGCAGTAATAAAAGCTGTCGCAAAATAAGTAACTGAGATTTTTTTTTAATCACTCTGAATACGCTTTTCAATTTCAACGAAAAAGAATAAATAATCAACCTTCACTTCGCATTCCACTTTTATTACATTTAATATTTTCAGTTTCAAAACATCTTGAATAATACACTAAAGCAAATAAAATAAATATTATTTTTTGCATTTTTTAAGACATTATAACAACCTAACCTAAAATATTCTGAAAATTTCTTGAACTTCGCAGACAGGGATCCATTCTTTCTGTTCTGATTTTAATGCATTACTGAAAATGTTGTGCAGATCTTATATTTTTGTTACTTTTCTATTATGGAGAAAGCAGAATTTTGCTATTATTGTAAAGATTCTGATTCAAGTATCAGAACTCCATAGCTACTTCAAAATATATATTACTTGTTTTGGTATATATTAGTTAAGCTGACTGTAACAGGGAAATTTTAACTATCACACATTTTATATTACATATCAAATAAATATTAACTGTTTAACTACAATTTTCTGCCCCATTGTAACACAAAATGTTGAACGTAATCACATTACATCGGATAATACATCTGATGCATTTATGTCCGAAACAGCTCTTAAATTTTAAAGCAAGTAAAATACACCCAAAGAAACTTGCATCTTGTTTTTTTGTTTCATTCCTCCCCAATAAAAATGATAAGTTTTTTTTTAAATCCCAATAAAAATGATAAGCGGGTTTTTGCAAGTGAAAGTAATTCATCTGAAGGAATTTCTAGCTTAGATATACGAATGACTAAATATTTATGAAGCCAAATGTTGCACGCAATTAATTTACATGTTAATTAACCACAGAGCATCCTAGTCACGAAAGAGGGCGAACGAAACACATTTAATTAAATTCCTTCATAATTACAAGGGAGATATGCAAATGCAACTTGTTACCTAAGAGTGACAAAAATAAGAGAGAAAAATTGAAAATGTTAGCTAAAAGTAAGAGCAATGAAGATCAAGTACTTAAATACGTAATATTAGTTTATGCATTGCACACTTCCCATTTAGGAACTAAATAATTTCTCTTTAGAAAAATTAACATTTAATTTTCATATTAAGGTATTATAGTTGAATCTTTCCATTTTCTAAGCCTAAATATGAGATATAATATAGTTCATTAATCAATTTTCGACTGAATGTGATACATTTCTGCTAATTTTTGTTGAAGTCGGCAGTGCCAATTTCTAGATATACCTTTTTTTCGCAATTACAAAACTTTTAGGTTTAAAATAATCAAGTACATTTTATTCACGGAAAAGTCTGAAAATCTACACTGAAAGAAACTTGACATAGAAGCAAAATATTGGATTATCAGTTAAAGAAAAAATTTGCAGAATAATGAAGTAGATCGTCACTGACAGAAAATATGAAAATCTGAAAGAAACAGTCCTAAAAGCGAAATATTTGATTTTCAGTTGAGAAAGTTTTGTAGAGTAATCAAGTAGATGGTCACTGGCAGAAAATCGGAAAATGATCACTGTCAGAAAACATTTCTAAAAGCAAAATATCTTATTATCGATTGAGTAATCAAGCAGATCATCACTAATAGAAAATCAGAAACAATCGCTAATAGAAAATCATCCGAATAGCGAAGTACGTGATTATCAGTTAAAGAAAGATTTGTAGACTAATTAAGTAGTCGTAGAATCTCGTACCATACTTAATAAATTTGACCATGTGTTAAATTCAAAACCTGGTTAATTTAGTTCTCCTTTAAACAGCTATCTTTGTTCTCTACTTAATCCATAAATAAACATGATTTTAACCAGTCTTAACAGCTATATAACCCACTGAAGCATTTATAACGTATTGCTACAATATCATTTTTATATTTATATTGCATTCGTTTTTGACGAACGGATGATGACAATGATGATGACTGCAAAATCCTTTATATACAACAATAATCACTCCCTTACCAGGCGGGTAGTACTTTTCCATTACTTATGGCAGATTAGAACCAACAAATCAATAGTGGGTTACAACAGTTTCACAATATTCGCCATTCATCAATAGTCACACTATGCGGTTACTTTCCAGTTCCGGTTATTAAGAATAAAAGAAAATAATTTGAGGCTACGTATCTTGTGTTCTTGTATTTTCAGTAGCTAATATTGCACCTATTAATTAAGTTTCCTTGTTTCACCAATATCTTTTAAGTATCGGAAAGCAGCTGACTAGATAAGATTGAAGTTATCTTCACCTTTCCGTGATGTTCGGTGTACATCATTTGATTCGCTGATTTCCCTCTATTCAATAGAATTAATAAATGAGGGGGGGCTGACCGCATGGTTCACTTTGAGTATTCGTAACACTTAAATCGAATTAGTAACAGTGCATGAATCATTCAGTAGCTGTCTCTTCACTGCAGCATTAATATTTTGGAAACTGTATATTAGAATTTAAGCACGAAATAAAAATCTCGAGCAATATAAATCATATGATGTAGTTTGGTTGCATCATCTTAAACTCAGTCACATTCATTAATATTAAAGCTTTATTTTATAAAGTATTGAAATATGATTTTAGAATAGGTGAAGAGAAAAACATGTTTTTCGTGTGGACGCAGTCAGCTTATCAGTGTTTACATTTGCAGAGTGTTACGTGTTGCCATACTTCTTTTTATTTCGCTATACTATTTCTATTGAATTGATGAAGATATTCGAATATCTTCAACTGTAAAAATTATTACTATTCAGAGTTGTAAAAATGGTTCAAAAGTTTTGGCAAACTTTTTGGCTCTTCTGGTAGGTTTTTACGATTTGTTGATATACAAAAATACTAACTTCGTATTTGAAAATACTGTAAAATATCAAATTGTTTAATTTAATTATTCTTTGTTTTGAAGCTCAGGAGGGCAACGATTTTGAAGCAGTTTAAAATGGAATCCTGTGTTTTAAGACTTCCATTTCGGAAAAGACCGTAAGATGTTTTTTGTATACTTAAAATTGGGATAACTCATAGTAAGATTTCAATGAATCGGATGATATAAGTCTTAATATGATGATACGACTTTATAATTCTGAGAACTTTTCTCATGTTAGTTTTAAGATATTATGAAATGAATGAGTAGCTTACTATAGTTATTGTTTACTTAAATTATTATTTATTGTTATTTTAGTTATTATTTTAATGGTTAACAGTGACATCAGCATTTTGGTCAAAGTTTCATGTGTTTGCTTATTCGATTCCTTAGAGAATCGCGAGCTTACTATTTGACATATAAAATATGAAAACAGAATCTTCCTGAAAATTTGACATATATACTATTGGTATTTAGTTATAAAAGTAAAATAGGTAATTACACAAATTTCGTTAATAAACGCTGCTTAAATATACAATTTTTATGGGCAAAATCCAAAATATCGTGCTACTTAATGATAATAGCTTTCTCTGTTTTACTATCGTTGATATTCTGATTCTTATAATGGGTATTTGTAATTTTTCTAACCTTGTGTCTAACGACTCAAATTCTGAATCTGTGTATACCAACTTCCTGTGTATATCAACTCAGGTTCTGATTCCAAGTTCTGAACGTTTGGTTGTTTAGTACTATTTACCATAATTCATAAGCAGTAGTTAGGCGTTTATTTGAATGTTTGCATATGTAAAATATAAAATAATGCATATCTAATGTGCTATCCACATATTTCGAAGTCCATAAAACTGCGATGATGTATTATTCCTGGATCCATATCATTAGTATGATTGAGCCACGTGATTAATATTTATATTATTAAAATATTTATGCACGAGTGATAAACATATTACAGTGTCTATCATATATACATAACATAAGCATATATTAATGTCTGCCATAGACAGTGTCCGTCATAGTCTATCACACAGATAACCTAAACATATTACAGCGTTATCATATCTATCAGAATAAATATTAATGATAAATTTGAAGAAAAAATGTTGAAAATTTTCCACATATCACTGAGGCAAATAATTAATTGAAATATGAAAAATCATAATCTAAAGATAGTAAGGGTATCACATGAAAAAAGGTTAAAAACCATTAAAACATTTCTCACTATTTCAGTGATAATGTTAAGCCTAATTTCAAAATTACTTAGTAAATGATATAGAGCATGAAAAACCCATCAACATGAACAGAAACAAAGGAAATATTAGTATTAACAGTATGCTAAATAAATATGATTCTACTTCATCTAACACCTTTCAAAACGTTTGCTCTAATTAAGCCAATAATCAGGGCATTCCGTCACATTGAACATATAACATATAAGAGAGTAAGTATTCTATAGTAAAATTAACCCCTTCCCGTGCCATTTAGGTCGGCGAAATTTGGGCTCAAGTATTATGGGTAACACAGGAACATCAGTTTCAAGGAAGACAGTTGCCATAAGGTTCCATGAGACAGAACTGTATGCTACATAGCCCACTATTTGCATACCACTCACTTCCTCCTAAAAAGAGAGAGCGAAAGCGTTTATAATGATACATACAACACCAAAACTGGACACAGCTGCGATGAGCAAATGTTCTTTTCATGTATGAGTCCAGATTCAGTGTACAACTTTATTCTCGGTGATTATTAATATGGAGGGAACCTGGGACCCAATACCATGCAAGTAACATCATGGAATGAACCACTATGGTAGTGGAGGAGTGATGATCTGGGTAGGAATCATGCGCGATAGCCGCACGCCGCCCCTGGGGTCCCCGCCCCCTTTGTTTTACACTGGTTCTGTGAATTATCAGAGGTACAGGCAGAAAAGTCGCACCTAGAGCCCTAGGTGCGACTTTTCAGGGCGATATTGACCCTCAGTTCATTTTTACGAACGACAATGGCACGACCACATAAGGCTTAACTGAGTGATGACTGTACCTGGAAAGCGAGGATATTCACCAAATATTTTGGCCAGCCAAATCTCTTAATCTTAATCCCAATGAGTATGCTTGGGATGCTTTAGGGAGGACTATTGCAATACGTTAAAACCCACCTAGAACCGTTTAGGAGTTAAAAACTGCTCTGTGGGAAAGTAGATGCGACTTAACAAGGAACTCCTGAACTTTCTTGTTAACAGCATGGTTACTTGTTTTGTATGCTGACTGTCTGTCAGAGGCGACTCCACACCATACTAACCACGTTTCCACTGCCATCATTCAACCTTAAGGTTGGACAACATTGGACTCTTGGTCATAATTCATGTTAATGAACGGCATTATCATTGTCGTTTTGTACATATTATTATCATACAATAATCTATATTCATACTAAATTTCATCTATTTCAATGTAGTATTTTTCGATTTATTTGAGAAAAACTGTCCATCTCTTAAATTTTGTCCTCAAGTATAGTTAACTACTTGCTTGATAGTTGCTACTACTTAAATTAAAAATACTATTAACTGTTATGCGCACTGAAAATGAGTAGAAAGTTAACTATGCATTCCGTTTTTTTGTGATTTTCAGTTTTTGAAGGCTTAAGTTTCGTTCTTTCTCTTTTGTTAATTTTTAATTATTAATTATTTCCAAAACGTGAAATATAGAAGGCTAATATTTATCATTCATTCTTGCGCTCACAAATCATTACGCTAATATACATTTATAACTTTTAAGTTCTCAAAAACATATGCTTGCGATGTTATCGTCATACGATGATTTGCAGATGTTTTATTTTTCACAACGATGTTTTTGAACCACTTTATTTTTGATGATAATGTTTTATATCACGATATTTTAGAACTATTTTCTCCTCGTTTACTTTTCTCCCACAATATTTTGTACAACAATGTGTTTTGCCTTGCCTTGTTTTTTCCACGAAGTTTTAGTCCGCAATATTTTTTGGCCGCGATATTTTCGATGGACACCAATTAAAGCAGTTCGTTAAATACATTCATTTGTTGGTACTTGTTATGGAAGACCATTTCAATCCTGATAATTCTAATAGCATTAAAAAGCTATTAAAAAGTCTAATAATATATAAATAAGTACTACTTTATTCATTTAAGATATCCTAAGTGTGATAACTAATAAGCAGCGTGAAAGGCTATCTTTTGTCACGTATAATGGCTTTAACGCATAGTTAACGTTACGTACTCAAGCGGCGTACTGAAGGCTACTTAAGAATATTGGAGATAAGTTTATATTTGGAGCTACCTTGTATAACTTTAGTTTTAAAACTGGATAATGCGACAACCCATTTTGGAAATAGGCTAAAATATATTTTATAAAATTAATATGATTAACATCCACGTTTCTTTCTGTCACCTCATGTACTTCAAGCCACCATTTTTGCAACGATAAACAAAAGAATAATATTATCAGATTGAGAAATTCTGCAACATAAAATAGGAATGACGTTGTTGTTTCAGTGACTGAACAGTATATTTGCTTTTCAAGAAAAAAGCATGGACCATTTGCTGCAATTAGTACGCATGGGGCTTTGCAATAATATATATGAGATAAAAGTAATTTTATTCAACTACAGAGTACTTATAATGCCTCATACTTCAGGTTTGCATTACTGTAAATTTCATTTCTTAGAAACACGCGTCCAAATAATGATTATATAATTTTTGGTAATATAATGACTTTATTTAGTATTTACGTAATTAGTGTTCACTTGTTATGGCTGAGAAATACAAAAAACATATTGTTACGAATTTTGTAAATATGTTACTGAAATTATTAAATAAATTATAGTAAAGTGTAAAATTATAGTATCTCTTTTGTAATACAGCATAAAATGCATCAATAGACGAAGCCAAAAATAAGATTACAGGGGCATGTTTATTCATTGAGGGAAATGGCTATCTCGCGAAACAGATGAGATATCGCCAAGCTGGAGACAGCTTTGCGAAAGATCTTTGTAACCAAATTTGGAGAAAAATCGCCAAAGGTCGCCAAATTTCGCAATCATTTGATGACATTTTGGTCCGGTTCCTGCATAACTGTAGTTGGTACTGCAATTGATTCTTATATGTAATTGTAACCGTATCCGGCTGTTATATATAACTTTATGCCTTCCGGGAGTTTCGAGAAATGGAAGATACTAAAGATTTCCCACCTGCCGAAAACAAACTGCATAAGGACGGGGAGAGCATGCGCGTTGCACTGCATTCTCTTTAGGATTTTCAGAAAGAGGAAGAGAGTACCAGAGCAAAAGAGGAAGCAAGAAAACAGAAAATAGGAAAGAAGTTCTGGAACTTCCTTCCTCTTGGAAAAATAAATTTTAAACATAATTCTTTTCTTTTTGGAAAAATAAATTTTATCAAGCTATCCTCGGTTCTGTGTGCATTGAGTCCATTACGAAACCGTACCCACGTAACAATATTCCTAAACTGAAAGCAAAATGTCTACTTTTAATTTGTTCTTATGCATTAAAGGAAAGTTTTACAAACACTTTGTTTCATTTTCCTATGAAGGCTTACGGCCCATAACGAACCGAATTCTTTGATAAAATAATTGGTCTTTCGGTAATGTCTCCCTCTTTGCAAGACCTTCGCTCTCTGGTTTAAATATGATAATTTAATTCAAAACTTGTATTTTAGAATATATATATTTCCATATCTACTCCGTAAAGTCAAATAAAATGTTAATATTCTTAGATTATATTGCGAATTCATATATTTACTAGTGCTGTTATCTGGAAAGTTTAAAATTAAATAAAAAAGTACTTTTACCAATACAGTCATACATTATATGAGGAAAAATCATAAAGATTAAAAAACGTTCTGATAGCAGTGAAATATTAAGTGTAACAAATCTTACCAGACTTGCAGATGATTATAAATGCAAAGCCTTTGAATGTGTAGAAAATGTTTAGAATGCGCAACTCGAATATTGTGTAGCGCGTTCTAATCCATCCCTTTTGTCAGCTGAGTTTTTTTCTGTATCAGAGTTGTTTGCATTAACAAAGGAAAATGCTCAGATTATAGATTTT
>KK121121.1:75096-98802 GCA_000611955.2 Stegodyphus mimosarum | reverse complement strand
TGGGATCGGATCAGAACCATTCTATCACAGAAATGAATCGTTTCTTTTTTAAGACTCACTGTTTATTAACCATAACTTTGATGCAAAAAGATCCGGAACGTGGAGTGAATCAAGAGCTGTTAGTGAGAACGGAGCAATAAGCGGAAAGAATCGAACGAGCTGTGGGATGAGAAGTGTCGACTCAATCAATCGATAACCCCTTACTCACCGAAATCTCCTTTGTACCAAGAACCAACAATAAAATTCTAGAATAAAAAGTTCTTAAGGAGTTGGGAAATGATAAAAATCTTACTTTCAAGATAAAAGGATAAACATTCTTTCCTCCCCTAAAATGAGAATTAAACTCTCCTGGCAGGATACCAATAAGAGCTCCGCTTTTGTTTTACGCGAATCTGACGCTAGAGCTTTATTCCTGGCACGTTTCAAGCAAGATGTGTTGGTAAACTGTAAAAGACCTACAACTTCATTTCCTGGAATGAGTAAATTATCTCAGTAAGGTGAGTCGCTTCCTTAAATCAGTTCTGGAGTGGATCGTTGAATTCTAGCCCCAGAATGCTCTTCACAGCACAACCTGTTGACTGAGTTCATAAAAGAAGACATCTTCGAGGGTGCATTGCACGTGGATATGACCAACAGCAATGAGACACTATTATTACGAGGAGAACAACGAGTCCATTTCAGTTATAACACCAGCAAAAGGCCTAGAAGGGGGCCTAATTTTGAGACATGTGTGAGTAGAAATGGGCCTAGAAGCTAATTTAGCAATTCTCTGCCTAATACAAAGCGTATTCAGAACATTTTATTTCTAAATGCAACACTCCGAGAAACTTGATGCAGGCTGATACCAATCTTAGCATCTATTACAACGTTTGAACATAATGCTAAAACTGACCTCATTGTCATTATAATCCTCAATTTATGTCCATGCCTTAATATTGATTCCATTACATTGTTCTTCTAAATAGCATACAAATATAAAATAGCCTTGATATGGATTTAAATTAAAGTTATTTATTGTTATTATAATTCAATTATTTACTTATTGAAATTATTTAAATAAACCTAATACCTCTTTTTATTTTTATTAGTTTTATTGGATGAAAATCGAGAAGGAAAAATATGTGAATAATTTAATTTCGAAATAAGGGGTTATAGTAAGAACATACTAAGTTAAAATTAATCATAGGCGAATTACAGGTAGCTATCATAATATTATTTCTTTCACAGAAAGCTACATTTAAATAAAAAATGCATGGTAGTTATTAACGTTGCATATCTAATGAGATATACACTCACGTTTGTGAAAATTGCAACACCATGAAGGACTTACGCGAGTGAGCTGAAATTTTCAGGAAATGCAAAGTAGCGCATGATATGCAAATGATTAGAATTGCAAATCCGTAGCGCATGCGTATGCTGAGCAGCGCCCTCTGAACGGCTGATGGATCCGAATAAATAGACGGCTGTAGCGAGGCGTGTATGGTTATCGGTGGTTATCTGCTAGTGGTAAACGTTAACTCAATCTGTACTTATGCCTCGTCGACGAAAGAGAGCGAGATTTGAACAACTTACAGAGTTTGAACGAGGGAGAATCATCGGCCTTCGTGAAGCTGGATTGTCGTATCGTGCAGTAGCCTCTCGTGTGCAGCGTAACAGCAGCACAGTGATGCGCGTTTGGAAGCAGTGGACGGACGAGTGTCGGACAACTCGGAAATCCGGGAGTGGACCCCGAAATGTGACGTCAGCTCGCGATGATAGACACCTGGTCCGCATGGCGCGGACGGACCGTACAGCTTCCTCTAGACAATTGGCAGCACTGTGGTCAATAGCTACAGGTGTTTCATTGTGTGCTTCATCAATTCGTAGACGTCTGCTGCAGTGTGGACTGCGCGCACGGACTCCTTTATACAGGATCCCCCTAACGCACGACCATCGCCGCCTGCGGCTACAATGGGCCAATCAGCATAGAGACTGGCGTGCTGATTGGCAGCATGTCGTGTTTTCTGACGAATCCCGCTTTAATTTGTGGTACCATGATGGCCGCATTCGTGTCAGACGCTATGCCGGTGAACGCCACCTTCCGGAGTGCATTATCGAACGCCACAGTGGACGAACACCCGGAGTTATGGTCTGGGGCGCCATAGCATATCATAGACGATCTCAATTGCTACGAATTGTGGGCAATCTGAACAGCAACCGGTATATCCGTGAAGTTCTACAGCCCGAAGCTGTTCCCTTCCTTCAAAGCTTGCCAGGCGCTGTATTTCAACAGGACAATGCCCGCCCTCATACTGCTCGGATTGTTAAATCCTTCTTTGCAGCGCAGCAGGTACAGCTTCTTCCTTGGCCTGCGTGTTACCCGGATATGTCGCCAATTGAACATGTGTGGGATGTCATTGGTCGGCGTCTTGCTCGTGATCCTCGTCCTGTTGCGTCTGCAGACGAACTTTGGGTACGCGTACAAACGATATGGAATGCTCTTCCTCAGTCAGACATTCAAACTTTGTTTGACTCCATGCCACGTCGTGTAGCAGCACTTATTGCGGCGCGTGGTGGCCACACAAAATACTGATTCTGATCTCTTGTTCTTGTTTGTTTGCTTTGAACATTTAATCATTTATTTGTACCACTACCACTCAACTGTTTATTAAATTGCATTCAATTATGACGATTCCTTCTTGGTGTTGCAATTTTCACAAACGTGAGTGTATCTGATTTTACTTCTCTGTATCGCCGCGCTATTAATGTTCTCCACTGTTATTCACTGGACCTCAAATCATTTAGTGCTGCTAGAACTGTTATCTGCTACAACTTGCTAATCATCGCCATCATTCACCGTTGTCATTGTCTTCGACAACATTCAGTCCATCTTCCCAAGCGTAACGATCTGCAGAGCCACCAAGAGTATTAGATATTTCCGTTTTCTTGAAGCTTTCCATCATTATTGCTTCATCAATGAGGACCCATGCCCCGAAAATCCAAGAGCAAATCAATTAGTAAGACGAAACAACTACTACGTAGACAAATCCGTTTTAACGCTTAGGGCAGCTCGTTGTGTAAACAGCAGGAGAAAAGGGAAAGCAAACTGAATATTTTTTTTTAAATTTCGAGCTTTTTTTAAAGCTGGGGAGAAAAACGAGTAAATACCATATGTGACAGGATGTTACAAAATCGGCTTCTAATATAAGTGTGAAATTACAGGTCTAGAATTATCCTTAAAACAAATTAATTATTAAAAAATGCAATGAATTGAGAAAAGCTGCCACAAAATTTAGAATACATGAAATTTCAGCTTTACCACTCTTATTAAATATTTAAGTACCATTATTTTATTTAAATGTTAAATTTTAAAATAAAATTAGAAATTGTAAAAAAATAGGAAAGTATATAAAAATAATAAAAATATTTGTCTAACAAAGTAAATCGCTTGGTAAAACTGATAAAGAAAAAGAAAATTTTCACCAAGTTAAATTTTCAAGCGTTAAAAAATATCATATTTGATTAAAAAGCATTTAGTAAAATAAATATTAATAGTTTGCATAGACTTAAGAATACTTGGCGAAAACGGTATGGAATATAAATTTTGAAGTTTTGGGGCGAACCATTAAACTAAATTAACCACACTAAAATCAATTCATAGTAGCATCCTTGAAGTAATTTGAATTCATAGTAGCATCCTTGAATTTGATGATGATACTGTGACTAAAATAATAAACCATATCAAAATAACAGGATTTATAAAAAAGAGATTTTGAATAAATATCTAGGAAGCAGAAAAAGAAATTAAAAAAGAAGGAAAAAAAGAAACGAATGTTTTCTTTTAATGCTGTGACCATCTTTCAGTTGTTTCACAGCATATTTAGAATTTATCAACTCTTCTTGAGATTTTAATTTGCATTCCTTCTTCCTGGTAAAATGAATGCTTCCAGAAGAGACATCCTCTCAAAGATAAGTAACAGTTTGTTTCATAGTAATATCTGTTGCAATAATTCAACAATTTGTGCATTTATTTAGCGTGCTTGGTAAATAACACAATCTCTTCTTTATCTGTAAGTAGATTTGTAACCACCATATCATTCCTGAAACGCTGCATTGATATACGCCACTTCACAGGAAAAGTGCAACACCATGAAATATATGACTTAACATTATTTAAATTTAAAGGAGCAGTTAAGGGAACAAATTAGGCACATTTTCGAATCCAATCGTATCATTTAAGTGTAAAACAAATCCAATCCTATCATTTAAGAGTAAGACAAAACAAATAATAACTAAAGCTAACTTTTAAGACTTTTAGAAAAATATAAAGATTAATTTTTATTTGTTGTTTTGATTCGCATTGCAGCAGGCACTCAACACTAGGTAGTAATTGGATCGGAACCATTACAATGCTTATGAAAATATGACTCTTAAAATTAAGACGCAAAGGTTAAAATGAATTTCCCAATCCAAAGATTTGTCCATCCCAGCGTCATGAAATAATAGTCCTATATACCGTAAGAGACAAGATTTCGAAACGCTGTTCCAACAGAAATTCTATGCTTCTGTATCAACGAAAATAATTCCTTGCCGATTTGCTAAGACAGATGTGCGGCTAAATCGGCCTTTGTGAAGGCTGTAACTAATACTCGACCATCGTCTAGAACATTTACAGTGTCGTCGCAACAGCATTATTTGGCATTGGTGAATGATTCAAGTATGGTGTTCAGTATTTATCTCGAGTCTCTCTCAAAAATTATAATCTCTGAATAATAGCTAAGAGATGAAAGGGGCTCACGGTTTAATAGTTCTGCATCTACTGAACACTCTATTCATTAATATAAATTTATAGATTAAGGTACCATCAGCATCATATTGTTGTTGTTGTTGATGTTGCAAGAGAAGAAACCCCTGGCTCCCCGGGCCGAAACAAGTTCAGCCAGCAGGCCACAACGGGGATCAACTCATCAAAGAATAACGGAGAACAGCGAGCCAGCCATATTCCATCAAATTATCCAATCAAATCAAAAATCTGTATCGCTTCACTATTCTGATTAATTCTCAACATAATTTCTTCAGGTACTTGTTTAAACTTTTCATAATTTTCAAAATCCCCATTTATATCAAACTGGTGTCTCTGAACTATGTCTCTAGTAAAACTACAAGATTCAAGGAAGTGGCAATTATTACCGTTTACTTTACAAAATTGACAGTTTTCGTTTTCTTGAAGACCAAATCTCTTAAAATATACTGGGAAGCGTTCGTGACCAGTAATAATTTGGTTCATATCTATATTATTAAATATCTTTTTCCTTTTATCAATATTCAAAAATCTGGTATGACTATCATTTTTCCAGTTGATTCCCAATTTTCTTTCCATCTCCTTTTTCATATTATTTAACAACTTCCTTTTCGAATGCAACACTTCAATATCTTTCTTTTCTAGAGTTTGAGCAGCTTCCTTTGCCAGCGTGTCCGCCCTATCATCAGCATCTTATGGTCTACCGGCAGTTACACATTTGTTATAGTTCTATGCAACCAACCCGTCCTCTTCGATTTGCACCTGGAGCTAATCAAGCTAGAAGGTGAATACTACTAGATGCCTTATGGGCAGACTGTATGTAACAATAAATATTCTGTTCCGTTAAGAAATAAGGGGACAACGGTACTCGTTGCATGAATAATCTCTGTTTTTTTGCTTGTACGTAGGTTATACGGTTACAATTATTTTCTACGTTTGATTTTATGATTTGCATTATGATCATCCATATTATGAAACATTTATTGTCTGATTCTTTGTTTTACATATAGGGTTTTCTGTAAAACTTTATTTGTGGTTACGCTTATAATGCTATACATTATTTTTATTAGGTTATAAATCCCTTATATTTACTGTATTGTTTCATTCTTAACAACTATATATCCGTATTCTACTCTTGTACTAGTAATTAGTAAATTATCCAATTTATCATTCTTTGTCAATATTATAGTACCCTTAATATTTTATTAGTCATATTTTGTATTACGAGTAGATTACTTATAATTTTTGCAATACGTTGTTAATATGTAATCCAAACGGAACAATTCATTTATAATTAATCTTTGTTGAACTCGACTGTAATAATTGTTTGTAAGTTTTAGTACAGTAATTAACACCACCTGTCTTGCCATTAGTTAATTTTATTCATATCTGATAATTTTTGCAGGTCGCTCATTAAAGAATTTAAACAAATGGGCCAGGTTTTCGTAAGACGGGGTGGTGGTGGGGGAAGCAATTACCATTTTTGGACCTAGTGTTAAACTGGCGCAAGCTTGGAAAATATTAAGCAATTAAAAGTAAACCAAATTAAAATAAGGAGATGAAGAAGACAGTTCTTTTTAAAGGGATCGATCCGAGAAACCTTGCTATAGATGAATAATGTCTGTATTGTTACAAGGAAAGTAACACTTACGAAACGTAATAAATGAAATTAATTGTTAAATTTAGAAAATAGGACGTCCAAGGAAAAGACAGATTGACTAAATTTCAACATCAAAGATAAGTAATATACTTCCATCTAAAGTTCTATGTCCGTAAAAAAAATCTGGAGGTTCGCGGCATTGTTTATATTCTCTCTCAAAAAATGATTCCTGAGCATTATTAAAGTTCTATGAGTTCTAATATTATCTTCAACTTGTTCGAGCAACTACAAAACGTCAGACAGAGAAGCTACGAGAGATTAAATAAAGATATTGTTACGAATTTCACATTTATTTGGCTATTTATTTAGCATTGTAATTAAAATTCTTTTTTATTTCCCCGTGCAACGCAGACGATTTTTGAAGAGAAAGCTACGTCGAAAAAAAAAATAACAAAAAAAAAAAACTATAAAAAAAAATCTGAAAGATTTCAGATTTTAAATTACGTCCAAAGGCGCGTTTTTTTAACGTTTCGTGTGCTACCTTTTTTTATTAAATATCATGTACTACGTACTCAAACCATAAAATTCAGTTCAAAATCAATATCGCAAAATCATTTTAAAATGAACATATCTTTAGAATTTCCGTAAGTCTCGTGCGCTGGAGATAAAAATGTTTTTTTTTTTCCGTACAGTGTTGCCATTGCTCGCTTTGAAATCATTTAGTTTGTTAATCAGAAATTCGTTGAAATGTTACAAAACATAAAATCGATAATAAAGCAAATTTCAAATTCAAAATTAGGGCTTCCAGATGCCCATATTCGCAGTAGGATTACGTCATTCAAAATTCGATGGCTCTAGGTTTTATCACAATGCGAGAAACATGCATACATTTATGCAGATTTTTCATTTTTTAAAATTTAATGCAGAGCGATAACATTTAGTGGCAACAATTTGAAAAGTGAAACGGGCATTCAGAGTGATTCAACGCAAAATCGCAAAACGAAAGTAATAGTCCTTCGGGACTAAATCCCTTTGGACTAATAAAAATAAAAGAGCGCGTGCATTTAATGCTTAATAAATAAATATCTCATAATTACTGTTGCCATCCAGAAAAATCTAGAAAAATCGTGATTGTTCTACTGATAATTAAAAAGCTTATAAAAGCCGAGTTGAAAGTAGTTGTTGTTGTTGCTGTTATTCTTGTAGCTGTAAAAAGCGAACTGCTGTTTGTTTACTTTACGTTATTGATTGCAGCGATTTCGCTGTGAGATAGGATTATTTTATCTGTTTTGAACTGAGTTTTTGCTAAACGTTTGAGACATTGTGATATTGTACGAATATCTGTGAAGAAATATTTCAGAATTTTAATTTATTGCTTGTGGAAAGAATAAATTTTTGTTATCTTTTTACGACTTGTGCATTCAATATATAACGAACCCATACGCACGTAACAATATGTTTTATCTGATGTACTACTAACATTTCAGAATCTATAAATTTGAAAATAGTTTTGAGTCACTTCTTCTAATGTCTTTTCTTGGAGTAATTTTTTTTTGCATAGCGTTTTTGCAGCTTCTCGAATTTCGAAATTCTTATTTTCATTCTCGCAAGATTATTAGCATATGTGTGTATGTGTTTATTTATTTATAACAGGTTATTAGGACTGTTTGTATAAGTTATTCCCTAGCATAAATTCGAAACTTTTAATCTGCATATTAGAAGAGTTAAGGCCTCGTTTTCAGGCGCCCAAGCAACGTTTCCACTGAACCAGAATAGTTTTGGGTGGTGCATGAATAGCCTTGAGTGTAAGATCCGTTATTAAATTTACTTCTAATCAAGATATAATGCAAAAGAAAATCAGTTCCCAAAGGTGATAACCTCTTACTAGAATTAATAACTGCTATAAGAGGTTGTTAGTGTTCGTATTTTTTGTTTTGGAGCAAGAGAATTAAAGATTCTTATTGGAAAATTCCCGTATTCGTTTCAATTAAAAACAGCATTACCTTTGCAATGAATTTTTTGAAACAGAAGTTTTCGTTCGCAGATATGGAACTTTTTTCTCGCATTAAATAACTGAATTGCTGCTTCTTTTCTTTACGCAACTTCTTCAGTTCTTTAATTTAAGTACAAACAAACTGTTCAGAAGCTAATTTAATAATGGTTTAAGCATCAAAAGGTATTTACTTAGTATTCAACTTGGAGATAATAACATAATGATGAGATTTTCGTTAGTGGGCTCTAAACTCAGTTTTTCTCATAAGACTTAAAAAGATGGCATTTTTTTCCGCGCAGAAAACAAAGGAAAGAAAATTCTTCTTTATGTGTTAATCACTGTAAAACATTGTTAAATTTTTAGATTCTATGGGGCACTTGAACATGAATCGCAGGTGACTGAATTTGCTGGAAAACCAGCTTAACATCCCTGAAATCAGATCAAATCCAATAGAAAACGAAGAAAGAACATAAAAAACAGATGTTTGCCTACTTCGAACCAGGATGCGGAACGATCGAGAAATCGGTGTGCCTTGACTGGAAGTAACCTCGCAGCTGTACCGGCCATCATCAACCTTTGGCTGCACAGATTCGATCACTAGAGAACCATTGGGGAATACTCTTTGGCGTTGATTCAGAGGCAGCAAGCGTCCTTCTGTAATGAGAAAAAGAGTCTAATTATTCCGTGATAAGCAATTACATTGATAACAAAAGAAATTAAGAGGATTTTTACTATGCAATAAATATTCAAGTTGTCTTTTATTGTTACTTTAGCACAATAAATAGTGGCGAAAATAATTTTGTGAAGTTTAAAATACATAAAGGAAGTTCAATGTTAAATTTAGCACAAATAAAGGATGAAAATCAGCCAGTGATATGTTCCATCTATATTAAGTTGAATTACATTTTGTATAATTAAAATAAGCTACTTCATATAAAGCATACACCATTCAATTCACGTTTAAAAGATCGGCAAATTGTTAAAACTGCACGTTCCATTAAAGGAGTCAGTGGTCTCAATCTGGTAGCATGCGGCCAGCGAAGACATGCGGTCCGCGATGACATTTCAGTTGTACTGTTGAAAGATTTAAAGGTTTTAGTTTGTTAATTCCCAGTTCATTTTATTTTCCTTTCCATTAAAAACAAACATCAACAAAGTACTATCAAATCTATAAATGGAACTAACTAATTTAGAGTGTGATATATGTCTCATTTGAAGAACTGAAGATACAGATTTGTTTAACTTTCGTTCGTATTTGTCAAATATTTCAAAAAAATAAATTAGCACAGTTGCGAAGTTTTGCAATAAGAATAATCGCTTTATTTGGAAGCACATATATGTGAACGGTTTTTTGACTTTTGAAAATTAACGAGAAAAGAGCCAGATTAGCCGATGAACATCTGCAATCCGTGATGAAGATAAATTCTAGTAATTTCTCTCTGAAATTACAAGCTTATCAGAATCGATATGCCACCTGGTATCAAGCTTATGTAAGTAGTAACAAATTACTTACATATGAATATATATATTTTTACTCACGCCACGAAGACAAATTTAAGGAATAAGAGAAAGAGACTAAGTTGCTATTATTTATTTTCAAGTTTTGTCAGACATGGTAAATTTTCAGTGAAAACTTAAGAGAGTTTTCATTATTTGGATTAAATTTAAATTGGTATTGCTTGGTCTGAAAAATTATGAAGAAGCCCCACAATAATTTTAAATAAACTTTTCATTAACTCTTTAAATAAAGAAAAAGCACAGCATGTGTGTACAAATAGATTCCTCTAATTGCTCGCATTTAAAATAACAAAACTAAAATTTCAGATTTAACGTATCGTTTTCGGAGATTACACAAATGGTTCTACTTATGATGGCTCACTACTTTAAATGGTGCGCCTTACCGTCAGCTAGCAAAATGATTGAAGACGGAATATTTACTGGCAGAGCTTAGGCCATAGAATGTAAACTCGTAAATCTTCAAGCCTCCTTGCCAAGACCTTACCAATGTAATTCCGATCCTGGTGAGGGCTGTGGAAAGGAAAAGTTATAGCAAAATTTTAAATAGTAATAATTATTTAATTAACATAAAATAATCTGCAAAATCCCAGAAGAGATTCGAATTATTCTGAAATATATTACTTTTATTTCAAAGTCCGTTTTGGATCTTGAAACGAGTTGCAGCGACTCAGGAAAAAATCCTTTACTGCGTATTATTTCTTATACATATGTATTTATGTGGTGGAGCACACGCGTTGTCAATCGAATTCACAAAGCGCTCTGCATATTTCATTTATTTAAATTTACATTTGAGGATGTCCTGACAGTATTCAAACGGACTCTAATCTAAATGTAATATTTCTGAGAATTAGGAGTGAAATGCATTATTTAGTTAAGTAAAATAGAGGAAAGCAGTATTCATAATAACTTTATCAAAGTTTTATACGATAGCCTCACGGGAGATGTAAATGTTTTGATACTTTCTTTTGATACTTGATACCATTAATCCTTTGAGGCCCACCAGCGGCCGAACGGTAAAGTCGCTTAAAACTGATAGTTCGGTCTGAAGCTGGTATACTGCAAGCGGGTTGACTGCATGGGCGTTTTCATGATTTTCCTATGTGTAATGTGTTTACGAGCCAGTTTCCGTTAGAAAGTCATCCAGGAAGACATTCCTCCTCTTAGGAACATAGTCCTTGAGGCTTTGGCATAATCACATAAACAAACAAGCAAACTAATCTCTTGACATTATCAATGTCAAGAACGATGTAACAGCTAATTTGGTATTCCAAATATCTTTTTTTTTTCATCCGTTACAGAGATATAGAAAATTTTGTTATCTTTAAACACTCAAATTGCTCAAGTAGAAAATTTTATGACTGGAAACTGTTTGTTTATTTTTTATTATAAATGCCCAGAAGACTGGCTATGACGCCATTAGATCTTTAGCCTTCCAATATTTCTGAACTTTACAATTTAAAAACACAAGTTCAGAGCACGAGTCAAGATGAGTAGCATCAAAAATTTGATGTTGTCAGCACAGAGAACATAAAGGAGAGTCACAAATCCCAAGCCAGTAAAAGTACGCGGGCAAACAGTCATGACCTCTAATAAAGGAAACCGTTTTGTTATGATATAGCATGTAATTTATCGATTATAGTAAAATAAGCAATTGCATTTAGAAGCTCTGCAAGTGTTCGAAGTTCTAGCTTTAAACATCTTTTTGGTCATTTTTATCAGCATTAATTTATATGGTTTACCCAGCCTTGCAGTAAAACCATTGAATGCTAGCAATTCGAGCAGGATTCAAATCCTGTCGAACGGGCTGGCTGCATTGGACTTTCTGTGGTTTTCCTTATGTTTAGATAGACTACGAGCTACTTAAAAAGTTCTCTACTTTCCTTAGTAAGAGCCCTTTCCATTCCGTTCTTTGTTGTAATTTAAACTAGGGATCGTAAGCGCTGACCGGCTGGGGGTCGATGAAATTTTAAAGGAGCTTTCTATGATTTTCCTTATATTTAGAGAGATTAGAAGCTACTTAAAAAGTCCTCTACTTTCCTTAGTAAGGGATTTTAAAGGATCTGTCTATGTTTTCCCTTATGTTTAGAGGGACTACGAGCTACTTAAAAAGGTCCTCTACTTCCTTTAGTAAGCATTCCCTTCCTTTCCGTTCTTTGACGTAATTTAAACTAGGCATTGTCAGCGCTGACCCGCTGCGGGTCGAAAAAATTTTAAAGGAGCTTATTTTCTTTATGTTTACAGGGACTACCAGCTACTTTTACATAAAAAGTCATCTACTTCCTTTAGTAAGGGACTTTAGAGGAGCTTTCCCTATGATGTTTAGAGTGACTACGAGCTACTTTAACTTTAAACGTCCTCTACTTCACTTATTAAGGGATTTTGAAGGAGCTTCCTATGATTTCCCTAATGCTTAGAGGGACTACGAGCTTCTTTTACTTAAAACTTCCTTTAGTTCCCTTAGTGACGGATTTTAAAGGAGCTTTCTATGAATATCCTTATGTTTAGAGGGACTACGTGCTTCTTTTACTTAAAATGTCCTCTACTTCCCTTAGTAAGCATCCCCTTCCTTTCCGTTATTTGTCATAATTTAAACCAGGGATTGTCAGTGCTAACCCTCTGGGGTTCGATGAAATTTTAAAGGGTTTAAGGGGTGGGGCGATAGCCGAATATGCATCATCAGTTCGGAATATTAACGTTACCACTGAGTAAAAAAATATTTCCATTGAAAAATTGATAATAAATTCTTTATTGATATAAGAGTAAAGCAACATCATAAATCAAGGAAGGAATCATATAAAATAAATATAGAGGATAATGTGTAAAAAAATTATCTAGTATATTAATTTAATATAACATCCACAATTTCAATTATAACATAAATTAAGTAAACGTGAGGACAATGCTAAATAGATTTTTCGTTAGTTACATGTCAAGGTATGTAAAAATTTGCATTTTAATTCAGGAAGAATTTCGGTTAGAAAAATATGCATTATGATTATGTTTCCGTTTAATTTTTCCCTTTTTTAACAAAATACTTTTAAATGTTCTTCTTTTATTAGCCCAAACATTTTGCTTCCTATCCAAAAATCAAATTACTTGTTTTAAGTACTAGATAATAGCATGCGGTATTAATAAAGGCAACTGTGAATTATCCTGAGTTGCTGCTTTACTATCCGCTGTCATGAACAATTATGGTTAAAATGCCTCAAATATTTTTTATCAAACACATATGTTTTGTAACATTGTTCTTCTGATCAGTTTATTTGCTCGAGAGATAAAAACTTTAGAGTTTCCTTGCGGGTATACTCATTGATTTTCCAGCAGATTTTTTTTTTCACTTCAAAGCACGGAAAAATATCCTTTAGTATTTACAGATAATTTTCATTCTTTACGTTTTCTGATAAAAACTTAAATTCACAATCAGTTTTTGCAGCTTTTAGCTCTCTCGTTTATTACTCATCCTCCATCTTGCTACACACTGAATAAAATATGCTTTTCTTTTTTAATATCAAAGAAATAATAGGAAAAGACATTCAATTCATCATGGTTGTTTCCTTTCTTCCGTTCAAAATGGTTTTTTTTTCGGTCTGTATGCTTCTTTGCAATTTCAAGTCTTTGTTCTTGGTGCTTTTCTTTCAGTGTTTGTTTGTCTTTGAATCTTTTACTGAAAAAGAATTCTCTGCACGTTTGGACAATTCATACATAAAAACATTTTCTTATTCTGTTGTAATTTATTGAGTTGAACCTAGATCTAACAGTCAATAAGTGTGTGTTTGTAAAAATTCTGTAGAGTTGGAGATAGTATACAATAAGTACAAAATTTCAAATTTAAAAAGAAGTAAAATTCACTGTAACTTTCTTTTACTGATAAAAATCTCATCATCGTATTCTTTCCTTGTCTTTTATTCAAAATCCATACTTCATTTCAGTTCAAATTTCTGCTCAGTTTAAGCAGATTCATAAAATAAATTATTACATATTGAGTCTTTGAAACAACAATATGGTCTTTTTCATTTTCTGATAGAAAAATACTTCATTCTGCTGTTATATGAAGGCTTATGCAACAAATTTAGCCAAATTTAAATTTTGAAATAAAATCAGAAATCCATCTTTTAAAATTTAAATTACATTCACTTTACTTTGTAGAGTATGGTTCATTTAATGCAGCTACGTATTTCTCCATACTCTTGAACCTTTAGTATCCTCCTTTGCAAGCAGCATTTATACTTGACCATAGACGTAATGACTGAAAAGTTGTAGGATCTTATAATAATTTAGCAGTTACAATAATTTGAACTTTACTTTAACTTCTTCTCACCGTAATCATCAACAAGATGCAAATTTAACTGTTGTGTGTTTAAGCCAACGGTTGAATGCTTTAGATGTGGAGCTTCTGGTAACTACGCCTTGCTGTTAGTTACTATCGTCAGCTCTTCGAGTTATTCCGGCTTCAGCATCTCGCTAGCCGACGTTTAAACTACGCGCCGTTAATTACCTTCAACCAGTTTAAGTAGTCTATTGTGCGTAGAGTCTCAATCTACGTTACCTGCACTTTAATTTAATTTTATCTTATGTAAATTTGAATACATGGTGCAAGCAGACAAATAATGCCTTTTTCTCATTAAAGAGTTAAAATAAAAAGTTTATTTATTTAACCTTCTTAAGAGCTGCTCATTTGTTTCAGATTAAAGCGATAACTCGCTTGCAATCTAGTAGTGTTCTACAGAACATTGATACAGGCCTCTAGCAATGTTAAAATCTAAAATAAATATATTGCTTAAATGCATTGCATTGATACATTGCATTCAAAGTGCATTGTTTTGTAACCTTGGATTCCAAGTGACTGGGCCAATGGCCGACTCTGGCCCAGAGCGTCATGCGACAAATTCATAAGTGTCGGTGAGTCCTCATACCAGTTTACGCGATAAGAATATTTTAACACAGTATGCAAGACGTGATGTAAGAAATGTGATTTAAACCTTTATTAAGAACATCACCTTTACCATCCAAATCTTTTTAACACAAATCTATGCTACTAGTTCAGTCTACACTTATTATAGCCTAAAACAATTTATTCTAGCTTAATTCTATATAGACAGATGCATAAAATTCATGTGAAACTCTCAAAAGGTACAGTGATTTTCATTAGCATTTTATTTGACGTTTTAGAGGTCAAACTGAGATAAACAATATATGTGCAATTGTTATGAGCACAAATTGTTATTGGTAAATATTGTTTTATTTTTTAGTTTTATGATAATGTTTGCTCTTTTCAATTACTTTTCCATAGAATAGTAAGTATACATTCTTTACAGGAGAATTAGAAACGGAAATTAGCAAGGTTCACAGATGAAATAAACTAGAATTACTCAATTAAATTCATGCATTCTAATCGATCTGCAAATATAGTAATGTCTGATTACTCTCAGACTGACAGACATTAATTGTTTGAATACACCGTGCCTGTATGATTCATTCTGTTTAAATTACTATATTTCCCCCATGGAATTTCAGAGTTATTTAAGGTTTCTTCTTCTTCCCTTCGTTAAAATGTGTTTAAGGGAAAGTTTCAAAATTAGAAATATAAGTTCATATTAATAACTAAAAAGGGAAATTATTTGTCCATCAGAGAGAATTGAATTATAAGTTAGTTTCTCAAAAAGCATTATTTATTGAATTAAAACTATGCTTTAGTTAAAGTAAAATATTGCCTAATAACATTTATTACTAGACAATAATAATAATAATAATTCAGAAATTTTTAAGTTAATAATGGAAGTTGAAATTGCATATAGTACAATGATCCTATGACACTCGCATTTCTCCTTTAACCCTTACAAAATGCAACGTGTTTGAAGCAGACGTGTAAAACGCTCAGAAATAAGTTTATAAGGTATATCCTCACTCCTTTCTGTATGCCTTCGTGGTGTAGCACACTCGGCGCGTATTCGAGAGGTCCAGGTTCGAGTCCCGATCAGGGCATTGCCCCCCCCCCAAAAAAACTAATGACTATACAAGTTCACACCTAAAATTTAGCACTTTACTTATATATATACATATATATACATATCTAGAAATGAATACGAAAAATACAAGAATATGATTATGTTTTTAGTTCTGGTTACGAAAATTCAAGCTACATTTATCTCTATATTGGCATTAACCTACTATTTTTAGTCTTTTCTTTCTTTCTAATTAGCCTGTAGCAGTCTTTCCCAATAAGCATTTAAAACTTTGACAGTATATAAAATTAAAATTGCATATTTAACACAAATGTTATTTCTAATACTAATAAAGTCTTTTAATTAAAGTTTTTCTTCCTTTGTATCGATGCATTCTGTATAGTTTCTTGATCTTTTCTTCATCTGTAAAAATATTTTATTACACAAAGATTATAATTGTTGAAAATGTTTCTTACAGCCTTAACAATGGATTGTACAATTGCGTTTTTATAAAAAAAGAAAACAAAAAGTATCAGTAAACACATTTAAGAACTACCAGCAAAGCCTGCTACATTCTCCTTTTAACAAACATAGAGAAGTGTTATTCTTTTGGATGTAGCACTTATATTTAGAATTAAAATTGCTTTTGAATGAATATTTAAAAATAAACAACAATTAATAAATAAATAAATCTGAAAGGTTTCAGATTTCACCATTCGCCCAAAAAGGTATGTTAAGACTTTTTATGCTCTCACTGAGCTCGATGTTTACGAGCCTGCTGTTGCATTCACCCCTGCTGACTCATTTTTTCCTCTGCTTTTTTTAGGTTTATTGGTATGCAAGGCTTTCCTACGCAATTTACAATTCAATAAGAAAATTACAGAAACTTTAAATGCAACCAAGGAGCGTATATTTAAAATTCACAATGCAGTGTTAAGTATTGTGATATATTTTCCACTTTTTTCAGTCTTTTTGCAATTTGTTACACGAATGCTCGTTATGCTGATCTGAAGACTGCCTATCTCTGAAATCTGAAGACTGCATGCTCTTAGTCAGATGACTAGTAAAACTTCTTTTTTGTCCTTTCACCATTAAAGTTTAATGTATTAACTAATATGTACTAAATATCACATTCTTAACCTTTACGCCAGATAAAATTCAATGCAACAGCAAATCACAAAATATTTAAAAACGTCATATCTTTAGAATTTCCGATAGACAGTTTCGCGTGTTGAAATTAAAAATGTCTTATTTCAAACAGTGTTGCCATTTCTCGCTTCAAGTTATTGAGATTGTTTATCAAAATTCATGTTTTACAAAATATGAACTAGTTAATAAAACAAATCTGAAATTCAAAAATTCGGGCTGCCAGGTGCACAAGTTCGGGTGGCAGATTACGTTAATCAAAATTTGATGGCTTAATGTACTATCATTTTTACATAATGCGAGAAAGATACATACATGCATGCAAATTCTGCATTATTTTATTTCTTTAAAAATAATACAGAGCAATAATATTTGGTGACATTTGGTAATATTTGGTTAAAATACACTTTTGGTACACTTCATTTAAACTTATTTCCTCGAATTAATCTAACTTTAACGATCCCGCAAGGAAAGTTAAAAATGACATCAAAAATTGAAAGTTTCGAATTTAAATATCCTGGTCAACTTTCGTCGTACAGTTTTCAATCTTCCTGCTTTTTTATATTTTCATAACGAGTGCAAAAATTTCTTACGTTTACGTATAGCAAGCGGTAGACCACATTGAAAGTTAGATTTCGTTATCCAAAATCATTTTTTTACAACTGACATTACCATAATAGATATATTTCCGTTATTTAAAACACGGAGAATTGTAATTACTGTAATTGGAGGACTATGAGTAAAGGGGGGAGGCGACTATGAGTAAAGGGGGGAATATATCCATATTTACATCTATACCTATATGGTGTTGATAATTTCAATAAAGAAAAGGAGATGCACAACTAGATGTTATGCAGTCTGCCACGTAGAAAGAGACAAAATGGATTCAAGAAGGGACAAAATGGATATTTCCTTTCTTGATAACCGAATCCTGATAACCGAAATCTGATAAGCGAAATTTTCATTGATTACAATATTTCTCTTACTTCTCACAAAAATGTTAAAAGCAATTTAGTATCTTTATATGTGGAAATTATGAAGTGATGTCCGTTTAAACAAATTTTACAGGAGGAAAAAAATGATCCACAATTAAACATAAATATTATATTTAATATTTCTATCCGTGCAATGTTAGAAATAACAGTAAAATTAATTATGATAAAACTGTAAAAAGTAAACGTAACATTTTAAATATTCCATTTACCTTTGTTTATAGTAAACAGTTTTAACAAAGGCTTAAAGCTTAGAAGAATTCACGACGGAAATTAATTAAAATGGCTTTATTTTCTTTTGCGCGTCGTTGCTTAATATAGCACCTGTCTTATATTTGTTTTTCGTTTTTTGAAAGAGAGAAATCTGAAGACTGCATATTGAAGCAACTAACACCCACAAAAGAAGGAGGATTATATATAAGGATTAGTCTCATTTTCTGAGAGTTTAGGAGCATGCACTGTACGACATTAAACTCATGTGATAATCAATAAATATTTATGAAAATGCAAAATAATATTTATATTGAAAGAAAATTTTCACTAAACATCGATGTTTTCTAATAATAATAATATATTTATCTATGAAAGAATTTTTTTTTAATTTCTGCGTGTTTGATTGATGTTTGTTGTGCTTTCTTTAAATAAGAACATTATTCAAATATGCATACCTGATAAAAAAATATATTTCACTTTCATCTGAAAGGCAAATATAAAATACCCACGATAATTAAATTTAATGTCATTTTCATTTCTTAAAAGAAAATATGAAGTTTTTTTTTCTATTTTCAAGTTTTTTTTTAAATTAAATAAAGAAATTAATTACAGAAACTGACTTTGTTACATTTTCTAAAATAACCGTTTAAGCTCCTTGAAATCTAGATATCCCTTTATTTCTCGAAGGTTTAAATCAGCAAAAGCATTTAATGAATTTATACTATCATACTTGTTATAATGTAATCAAATTTCTTATAATTTACTATTAAATGCTGTATTATAAATCACTCTAAGTACCAGTAGTTTTAATAATTTTATAGGCATTTTGAATCTTAAGACTAAGTTACTTAAAACTGATTCTGATTTTTGATAGTTCTTGTTATTTGACTGTTTACAAAGACACATTTCTCTAAGATTGCTTCAAGACATCATCTGCTTAATATAAGCCTATTATTTATTTTAGAGTTCATATTTGAAGGCTATAAACCATAATTCGAACGCAAATATAATTTACTATTTGCTTGTTTATATTGTACATTATTGTATGATTAATATTACCTTTCTTGCAGAGAAATTTACATAGAGATGCAATGGAATGATTTCCTTATTATGGTTAATTGCAATAAAATTGTTTTAATCTGTCACACCGGAGGAGTTTTAGGATAATTTTATGATTAACCTGCTTAACATTATCATTATAAAATTTCAATATTTTTGTGTCTCCCGGTATATAAGAGATGTAATAATCAACAAACATGTATGAATGGAGTGTTTTGTGTACTCTTTATTCAGCTAAATTAGAATGTGACGCCCTTTTTAATAAATCATTCTATAGCGCAAATAAATAACTAAACTGTATAATAGCTGACGGAAACTTAAATACTTTCTTTTTGAAATGACCTCTTTCACTAGACAAATAACTCAGAATTCTTATCAGTATTTTATATAGTAAAGAGTTAATGATACTTAGGATATTGAAGAATGCGAATATTCTTAGTTTAAAATAAATTAAAAAAAACCTAATCATGCAATATCTTTTCAGAGAAGCATATATTTTTTTCATTCAATAGCGCGCGCTTGCCTTTTCATTATTGGCCATTCATAAGGCCAGAAGTGGTGGCCATTTTATTGTGAAGGCTTTTAATAGGTGGACGCCATTGCCTCCTATGAAGAGATGGACAATTACAACCGTGCGTCCGAGATTAGAACCCGAGTCTTTCGGTACCATAGTATGCTCCCTAACCACTATATCGTCTGAGTGACAAGAATTAGATAGTTAAGCTTTTAGGCTTTCGGGAAATAAAAATTTTCTTTCTCTGTAAGACATTTAGAAAGTTCATTAATCTCTGATGAAAATGCTTACGTTAAATAATTAGCATAAATCAAATTTTTAATTTCTTATTTTTATAAACGGATTAAATTAAATTGCTTTCTGCTGCTAGATAATCAGGTGAGATGCAGGGATTGTCTGATGCCCTTTCGGTAACTTTAATGTTACCTGGAATATATTATTGAGGAATTCTACTACAAAATTTCCAAACCTTATTCGCAATTATAAGAATGATACATCATTATAAGCTAAAAGTTTCGAACAAAATAAACTATTGCAATCATCTTAAGATAAAAAAGGTTTTGTACAGCTCGCAGTTGAAAGGCTAAAAATTGAGATTGTTCAGCAAATGAACGCTAAAAAAAATTTTGCCATGTTTTCTGTTATATCAAAAGACGTGTAGTACATTTTCTCATGTTTTGGTTGTCAAGATTTGAAATAATTAATTTTTTTATGTTATACAAACAATAAAATATTTCCATCTGCATTTTTTCTATCCGTTTTTAAATTTAAACTGAAAAAAGGATTACTACCTCTAATAAAAGCATAGAAATTCCTGTCGAATTCCATATTTTACACCTGTGTAACCTAATATACTTAATGTATGTTAGATAATACAACTATAAAATTATATTTAATACATAGGAGATAAATCAGTGTAAAAAAATAAAATAAAATGATGATTAAAACAAACATTCCAATTAAAGGACTGAAAAACTTAACATTAATCTGATACTAAAATTTTTTTGTATAACTGTAATAACTGCGTGCTACTTCTCAGTGATACTTTTTTCAAGCATCAAATACATAATGCGGTATATATTTTACGAAATAAAATGTTCACATTATTGTCAGTGAAGGGCTGAAAAAGCATAAATGTACACGATATATTTTAACATACCTAAAACTTTGTTAGACAAAACATGATGATTCTGTTCTTAGAAAATATTCGGTATTAATTGATGATTCTGTATTTATCAGTAAATTTTCTAAAGACAATTATAATGTCCTATATTACCCAACGTGCGAAATATATATATATTCTTGCGTTCTACGGGTTTCGTATATTTGGAGTGATTGATGAAGATGATGAAGAATCAAAAGACATTTTTTTCGCCAGTATTACACAGGACAGTTCCGAAGACGCGTTAGCCCACCAGCGGCCAAACGGTAAAGAGGCTGAACACTGGTAGTTCGGTCCGAGGTTCGAATCCTGCGAACGGGCTGGCTGCATGGGCGTTTTCGTGGTTTTCCCCATGTGTAACATGTATACAAGCCAGTTTCCCTTAGAAAGTCCTCCACGAAAGCATCCCTCCCTTTAGGCAGATAGCCCTCGTGTGCTTTGCCATAACTGAATAACCTAACCTAACGAAAGACGCATTACAGTCGTTGAAAAACTACGACAAATACGCTGAAACAATCAACAACACTACCTTCAGGCTATCAGGCTATAACGGTAAAGACAGCTTCAAAGCAATAAATTGCAGCTCCCGACCCAGTTGATCGCTCTCGAGTTAATTTCTGAACTCAAGACACTACACTACTAAATTCAAGATACTCCACGTACAAGCAGGGTATATATAGCTTTTGACCTACCTTCGAGAAGATTATCAGGAAAACCGGTAAGAATTCGTTCTAGAATGTTCTCGCTCCGTCTATGATATATCAGTAATTTTGTCGCCAAATGGGTGATTTCGCGTCAAATCAGGCAATTCTGCCTTTCTCTGTCACTTTCTGGCAACCCCAACCCCCTTTTGCGGGGAGGCTGTCTTACAGCAGTTGGGCATTTCGTAACAATATATTGCATGAAATATTTATATGGTTATTAAATACGTTTGTATGACGTTTGATTTGGTTTATTTAATTATGACAAAGCACTCGAGGGCCATCTGCCTTAGGAAAGGGATGTCGTAGTGGAGGACGTTTTAATTGAAACTGGTTCGTTGGGAAACCCACGAAACTCCCATGCAGCCAGTCCGTTCTCCGCGATTCGAGTCCCGGACAGAATTACCGGGGTTCAACGACTTTAATGCTCGACCGCTGGGGGCTTGCGTTTATATGAAGACAGTTAATTAAACATATAGATCTTGCACATAGATTACTTTATTTAGGCCGTTATAAAAGTTAATCAAAACATGCTTAAAGGTCTGAAACTTCCATCGTGAATTCTTCGAAAATTTCAAAATGATGCTTATGTTTTATTTCATGAAGTATAAAAAAACAAGCTACTAAATTCTTATAGCGGAAACAACAATTAAATACCTCTATAAACATTTTTAACCGCTACTTAATTTGCTGCTTTTACTGGCATTCGATTAAAGTTTTCAACTTCCTTCTTCCTTATGTATATAATACACTGTAATTTTTTATGAACACACGATTAAAAATTTAGAAAACATTAAACTCGAGTATTTCCATGAATAATGGTCTACAGAGCACAGCGGAGCTGCGTTTCTTTAAAACAATTTACTCTTTACGTTTCACGCTCTATTTCACGCCATTTCAATAACTACAACTACATGTACATTAATAACCAAAATTTTTACGCCTGTATATATCGGAAGCGATATTAATTTTGCTAAACTGCCGCCCAGAGAGCATTACTAATTCCCCTTCTCGTAGAAAGTAAAATAAAAAAAAACATCATTTTAAATTAAAATGAGAAAACTGCGAAAAAAAACTTGGCATCAGAGATACTTCTTGAAAGAAAGTCTTTCATATGATAGAGAACTGGACTTTTTTCCCCAAGAAAGCGGAAAGCAAGACGCATCCTGTAGATATGATTCGAGATCTTACGTATATTTGTTGTGTGTATGTATGTTTGTGTATATATACTTATTTATATCGAAATATTTTATCACAATATTTCGATTAGATTGGACAAAGTTTGGGAATATTTCCAGCGAAAGTTTTATTTTCTTAGAAAGTTCTTATCGTTCTTTTTCTGCGAGTTTCAATTTTTTTTCTCTCTATGTCTCTATATATACTTGCGTTTTTGTTGTTTCCTTCCATGAAATGATTTTGAAAAGCTGTGCTCCTTCAAAGAGAGTGACATTCGCTTTGAATTTTATACAGCTTATTCTTATGCAACTACCAGAAACCACGTTGGAAATTATATCATAAAGTGTTACCATAACACATGTTGTTTCAGCATCAACCAATCCTGATACTAAAACTCATGTATTTTATTTATGTATCATTTCGTTATGCCGAGTTATTCAAACACTTGTAATATAAAAAATGCATATTCTATTTTATATTATTCCAAATGTCTTCTGAAAGCCGTTTTAATTAAGCATAAATTCTATAAAGGTAAGAAATTCTCTCATATGTTTACCATTCGGGAAAGCAAATAATAAATCAAAATAAGTATTATATTAAATGCAAGGTTATTACAATAATTATCAGGAATGAGCTATTAAATTCAAAATGTTGACTTTTTTAAATATAAATTATGACATTTCAAACATTTATCTCCCATAATTAAAATAATATACAGTTTCATTTAATCACGGTGAAATCGATAAGTGTTGAATAAAACTGAGTTTTAATGAATGTATAATAAACAGAGACGCTATCAGTATAAACATGGATGAATTACGGATATTTCAGTTTGGCTAAAGGAGATCAGATTATTACACTCACGTTTCAGTAGCTAGTGCATCGATATCTAACTACTAATCTGTAATAG
>KK121121.1:62216-75067 GCA_000611955.2 Stegodyphus mimosarum | reverse complement strand
CTAACGATGGGTCCCTTTTACAAAATTATCCTTAAAATCGTCAGATTTGGTAATTTTACAGTTTTGTACGCGTTAATGTAAATATTACTTTCCATACTACACATATACAGGAATACACGTTAAAATTAGGAAATGTTCAGTAAATATTAAAAAAGTAAAAATAGGTGCCACTGACCCAATAAAGGAAACCGGTAGCCGGGGAGTTTCTATGAATGTGTAGGCAGCTATTTTCTTTTTAATGCAGTATCATCTTAATACATGTCAGTAAAATGTTTAAAACAATTTTCAACTTGATTTGTAAACATAAAATGCTGGTCAGAATTTAGCACAGACCACTGAAAATGCATTGCTATATATTTATCGCTCCATTATTCACAAGGAATCAGGAGTTCGATTTTAATTTAGTCTTTAAAATAATAAAATAGGCCTACTGTGAGAATCTACGAAATAACATTGAATTTCGTTCTTTAGAAACAATTTAGTGAAAGCGAGAATTCAAGGGTAATTTATGGTTAGGCTAGTACAAAAGAAATAATAATGATAACTTGAAAACTTTCAAATAGCATAAAATAATTATTAAGCCTACTATTAATATTAAGCTAAAAATCTTACACAAATTACTGCATCAATTATTCGTTCTTGATGAATCCAGTTGCCTTTTTCGCAATAATACATTTTGATCCCCTTTGCGACACCAGCACACTTCTCATGAACCCACACTTTACACGATAGACATTGAATCATGCTTTTCTTGAAGTCATCACAACGGATAGCACAGAACCATGAATCCTTGTTGGAATTTATACGGCTGTTACTGAAAGCAATGAAACTTTTAGCCTTTACTGTCTTCTCCGATCCAGAAGTTTGGAATGGTTTTTTCATAGCGGTGCCTCATTTTCCTTTTGTTTTTTTCAGCCTCTTCCAGGAACTGCTTCTGTATGGGCTACTTGTTATCAGTATTTTTTTGTGCTTTGTTTTTTTTTTTCAACTGAGAATTTAGATGGAATCGGTGAGATTTTACCCTAAAAAATCTTAACTTTTGACAACAATGTTGATGCGCCGGCTAGAAGCGTTGTTGAGTCTATCCCACTGGTGGGTTGAAACAGATTTTTCTTCCTGTAGTCTGAATGTCATGTGATATTCCACTTGTAGAAGCCGTTAGGCTTGTCAGGAACTTCTACAACAGGAATATCATTTGTTAACTGCACTGTTGCAACAAAATGAGAGTCACTAAATACACCTCTGCTAACTGTCCAAACTCCTGTTTTAGCAAATCGTTCGTTGCCGTCCCTACTGTTGCTGCTTGTCTATGCTTTCCCAAATAATCTTGCTATATGGAGCTGGGTGACAATTTCTAATTTCCCTTCTCCATCTCTGTAGTAGAAATTTCTCCATTCCATTGATATAATAATATTTCATTTATGTAATAATGATTCATTGATGTAATCGATATGCATTTTATTTTTCAACTCAAAAAAGTTGCAAAATATTAGCATCGATATGGTTTCCATGATTGGGCTACCAGCCCATTCATAGCAACGCAGGCTGCCTCATCAAAGGCGACTAGCATTCGGTATGTAATACGTCCGTGATTTCGACTTTACTAAAAGACTTCACACTTCAAGCAGTTTCTAGTATAACTGTTACTTTTAGCCCCACCAGTAAACACCCGTTTAAAAACTACGAAATGCTTCGTAGTCTACTGAATATCTGAGGTTTGATTCTGGGGTGGATTAGTTGCGTAGTTGGTTTTTGTCGTTGTTCCCATGTAAACATAAATACAAGCCATTTTCCCTTGGAAAATCTTCCACGAAGATTTTTCTTTATGTTATTACTTTTGTGATGCAATTCCAGATACTATGCCGTTTGTTAAACATAATTGCTGGCCGTAAGTTTTACATACTACAAAATTTATTTCAAAACTTAATTAACTGATTTCTTTTTTTCCTCATCGTCTAAAGGCGTTACCTTTTAATTGCACTACACATTCAAGTAATTCGTGCATTGTTTCCAAGATATGTCTCATAAACATGTACATGCTCTTTCTAAATATTTTTATGATGGTCCTTCTTCAAACCGAACACCTTAATAATGTTTTTTTAAAAGGCTTAAATAGTGACTTCTGAAAAGGCTGCTAAGCAGATGGTATTAATACCACATTTTGCATTATTTTGGTAAAATTAATTATTTTTAATTTATTTTTTTATTTCGTCAAAGCATTTTCACACCTTTCAGCATGTGTACAGCAATTTCTGGTCTGAAAATAGACATATGAGTGTGTATACTTAACTACCATCTCTAGACTCATACCATCTCTGTCTCTTGCTGATTTCGTTTGCATCCAAAATTAAGCTTCTTCCTCAACGCATTTTCTGACAGTGAAGAAGACCAATGAACTGGAACAAACAGGGCAACAAAAACGGATGTATACAAGTCTTCCTTTTCAGCCTTTCATGATATGATTGTGTCACTACTTGCATTAATGTAAGAATAATATACTAGTCAAATAAAATTTTATGACATTTCCATTTTTAAAACTACCTTCCTTCATGGCCTTTTAATATCCTCATCTAGAGAAATAGTTGTGTTTGACACTTGCCAATGTCTCATTCAAAATTTTCTTTCTAATTTCCAAACAATGAGAGCTAAGTTTAAGGTATTTTATGTTAAATAACAAATTCTTATGATTGTGAACTTTACTAGAACTTATACGTTCCATTATCCTTCATCAACATGCAAATGAAATGAAAGAACATTAAAGACAAGGGTTTTGAATTTTTCACAGGTAGGTCTTTTAGCAGTAACACTTCAGCTTTACTTTTCTATCGCCAAGCTCTGTCAGTTAATATTTCAGTATTAACCATTTGCGAATTTAAATCGCGCCATTAGGGTTGTGAGCATGCTTATTTAAACGAAATATGTGAAGTCGCAGGCTACATCTTTAAAAATTTTTAATTCAATATTATGTTTCTTTATATCCAGAGTGACGAAGAGTTCATTGTACGCACAGATGGTGCCTTCTGTTTATATTTTAAGTTGTCATATTTATATAGACGGAGCGATTACTCGCTTGTATAAGAGGATCTGAAGGACGTTGAACTAAAGTTACACAGTGAAGAACCTATACCATTCCTCAAAATATCCCATATCCGAATGATATCTACATAACACATTTATTTGAAATTAACTTATGTACCATCTAGGGCCACTTTTACGGTGCGCCTTCTAACAGCGCAATATATTACGTTTAGATAACTGTGGTACTGATTGATTTCAACATAATTGTGACACTGATTTTAAAAAAAAACATTGTATAAAATAAGTAGGTAAGAAATATGAAATTTGGTGTTTTCCAATAATAACAAATTTTGTTAGTTTAGTCGTGACCCGCAGAAAATAGACTTCACATACCAAATTTGGATCTTGGAGTGCTATTTATCCACCACTGCTGTAAATAATAATATTAAAATAATAAAATCATTGTTCATTTGTTAATTAGGCTGCTTTTTGACTTAGTGATTTGTGTTGCGTATTTTCATCTTCAAATCGTTATAGTTCCATGTGTAAAATTACAGCATATTCCAAATATTTCAAGAAATATGTGTTCTCCCTCTGAAAATTATATTTTCACAGTGCTTATACTAACTCAGTTCTCCCTACAACAGCTCAAGCTCGTGATTAAATTTCGCGCTGTCAGTTAAAGACGCTTTTGGTCGTTAAATGGCGGCACTCGTCCACGGATTCGCCTTTTCGGCGTGAGCACTCCTGTGCTCTTGAACTTTTAAATAACGCCAGCGCCCTCGGACAAAACTTCCAGTATAGGTAATAGCATATTTTCAATGGCAAATGTCAATTGTATGCTGATGACCAATGACCAATCTTAATTATGAACCTCTATATACTCTTAGGAAACTATGCTAGACTTTCCCTCAATAGAAAGCGTCAAACTTACCTAACCGTCTGCAGACCGGTAGTTTGCTATGCGTCAACTGCATTGACCTGAAAATCGGATATAAGTCTCCGTAACTGCAGGTTCTACGAAACAAAATTCTTGTTCAGCAGATCTAAAAATTAACATCATTTTAACAAATTTATAAAATGATTCTACAACAAAGACGGGATTGTAATGAAGACATCTTCTCTGAAGCTCTTCGATATTAAACTATTTCTGCAGGTAATCTTTTACCAGGCTCGGATTTTCCATTCAGTTCACCAGCGTGGTGTACGCTAGTTTCAGATATTAGCTTTTATTTGCATGATTTACTTCTAGAAGATAATGGACTCTCTTTTCTTTCCTACTTTTGATTTTCTTCCTAGGAAATTTCGCTTTCAGTACCCACAGAGGCTTCTTTACTAATTGCTCAGTCCACAAAGAGAAATAAAATGTTTTCGTGGAAGATTTTCTGAGGGAATAAAACGGGTATTCATCGTATACAGATTGAAACGCCAAAAATCCTTAACAAGTCCGCATGGACAGCTGCTACGGAGTCTAGGATGAACAGTGTTCAAAGGGACATTACCTCTCAGCTACATAAATGTAAAGGACGTAAGAAGAATAAGAATTTATTTAAAGCAGATTCAAACCATGTAGCAAAAATGTAATTTTATTACAAAAATAAAATTTTACCTAATACCATAAGATCAAGTGACAAGATTTTGCTTCTATTCAGATTTCAGTTTCTTATTAAGAATTTGTTACAGAGAAAGCATAAATGGCTCTTAATAATAGTTATTATACAGAAAACATCTCACATTTAATATGGAATTTCAATTTTATCTTCTACAGCACATCTTCATTTCCGTTACTCTTATACTGTATAATCATTTTTAACACGAGCTCCTGAGCTTATACATTTATTTCTCTGTTTATGTGTAGAAATCGCTGAAAAGTTCTTCTCTTGCGAATTAGATGGGTATTTGGTGTTTCAATAATTCCTTTGTTCTCCAAATTCAAGACATTTTCTTCATTTCAATGCGAAACTTAAAGAACTAGTTAATTTGCACGAAATCTTTTAGATTCTATGCGGGTTGTGTTTAGTTAAATTAAATTAACTATAGCTAAGTTAGCAAGATTTCTAAGATCGTGATATGGTAACAAAATTATTACCTAATGTAAAACAAAGGCTGAAGTTTCATGCAAATCTTTCGAGATATTGTTAAGAATCTAATTAACTAACTAGAAATGATAATGAGCTTCTTACGCTATAATGAAAGAAAAACTAATAATAAGAACCCTAAGACTTTGGTAGGATCTAACTTCAATGAAATCCCAGTCCTTTCAGCCTCATTATCATTCTCTTGCATTCAAAGAACGTTATGTTTCAATTAAATTCTTATTAAAAGGATACTTAGATGAGAAAATATATCTTCTATAAGGTTCCTGGTCATATAGTTCTGTTGCTGAGATGGCCGTGTTAAAGTAGATGGCCAGTAACGATGGCGATTATCTATTCGCATAGTGAATTTAACCCATATTACACCAAGCATTGAACAAATTAGTATTTTTTTAATAAATTCTTCAGTACGTGTTCCTCTGAGTTTATGTATACATATACACTGGTGTGCAAAATGTAAGCAACAGCAGGGTTTTTTGCCACAACTCCACGAGAAATCAACTGAGAGACATGAAATTCAGAAATGAAGGAGAGTATTATGTGCGTAAAGCATGACGAAAGCATCGGAGCTGAAAAAGGAATACAATGCAAACGATGTAGAATCAAACAAAAACAAGCTTTATTGAACGCATAGTATCGTGACTCATGATTGCCTATCCAAGAGGAAGAACAACAAGCAGATGTTCCTTAATATGGGATATGCCCTCCCCTCACTGCAATGGTTGCGTCGCACCGTCTTCGCATACTCAGAACCAGCTGGTGCAACATTTCTTGCGGTAGGAGTGCCCATTCCTCAATCAGCATCTGTTTGAGTTTTGGGTGTCCTCCGGAGGATGTAAGCGTGCTGCAATGCGTCTTCCCAAAACATCCCACACATGTTCTACAGGATTTAAATCAGGGGAGTACTCTGGCCAATCCATTCGAATGATATCTTCACTTTCCAGTTGCTGCTGAACAGCAAGAGTCCGATGTGGCCGTGCATTGTCAGCCGTAAAAATTAAGTCTGGACCAATGGCACCTCGGAACAGACGCCCATGGGGAAGGAGTACCTCCTCACAATAGCGGTCCCCGGTTACAGACCCTCTGTCGAAAACGTGGAGCTCAGTTCACCCGTTCAGCATAATATCTTCCCAGACAAGAACTCCAGGACCACCGTTACGGTGTCTTTCCTTGATGTTAGTGGGATAAAACCGGGTTCTGATCTCTCTCCAAATCAAAACACGTTGAGAATCGCTTTTGGTACTGAACCGACTCTCCTCCGTTAAGAGGACATGACTCCATTGATCTTCATTGATCAGTTGTCCAGTTTTTGTGCTCTCTACACCACTGTAAACGGTGGCGTCGGTGGCCAACGTTCAACGGGAGGCAGCTTTCAGGACGGCAGGCGAATAGGCTCTCTTTGTGAAGGCGTCTAGCCACAGTAAACCGCTATACTTGTCGCCCCGTTGCTGTACAGAGTTGCTGCGCAATGGCGCTTGCTGACTGCTGTCGGCCTCTTTTCGCCTGCAGGACGATATATCGGTCATCCCCTGCAGATGTCGTCCTCGGGCGGCCACCACCAACCTTTCTAACAGCTGTACATGTGGTTGGAACGCTTTCCAAGCGCGCGAAACGACACTTATGTTGATTCCGAACTCTGCAGCTACACTGGTGACAGTACGCCCCTCCTCCAGCTTTCCGATCATTCTTCCACTTGTGAAGTCGTCCAGGTGATTTCTTTTAGCCATATTTCACGAACTGACTCACTGGCACTTACAGCGAACATGTTGAGTTACGTCTCCGTCCCTCCTTTTATTCTACTGTTGAGCTGTGCTCGCCGACATCACGCGTTTTGTGTATGCTCACATCGCCTCGGACCTTTCGTTCCTGATATTCGCATACGCATGACGTTTCTACTGACTTACGTGTTCATTGTACTGATCTTCAGACCTCCTTTTCTGCAATTTCATGGCTATCTGCTAAATTTTTACATTGTTGCTTAAGTTTTGCACACCAGTGTAAAAACAAATATGTTACCAAATTTTTATTAATTTGATCAACACAGCCTGTCGTAAAAATAGGAAAGGGGTATAATCAACTGCTAATCATTTTTACTCGAATGGGATAAAGCACCTTAAACGTAGGCCAACGCTTTAATTTTTACAGATACTTGTTGGATTTGCGGCGCAGATCTTTTGCTGGCATTTTCTTCGTCTATTTTATGGTTTTTTCGCAATAACATGTTCATTTCGACGCTTTAGAAAATTTTCATTAACTTGTTGAAGGCCCAATTTTCTGCAAAATGGATTTCTTGGAATAGAAACTCCAAAACAAGCAAGTGTTAGCTGTCTTTGAAAATCAAGCAGGTTCACACTATCATCACTAAATAAGTATTTCATTTTCTATGAAGCAACAAATGCTGTCTCATAAGGGAAAGCATTCGGGATACGTTCGAACTTGGGTTCATATTTTATCCATTTGGTATTTACATAGTGTTCTTCAATGCTATTTGAAAATGAAATTTCAACAGTGCCCGCAACTTCTTTAAGACTTCTTTCATCACGCATGATTTCTTCTATCTCTCTTGTGGATAAAAATCAGTCTCCTCTGTGTTTCTCAGTGCATCGGGATCCAGGGGTAAAATCACGATTTCATTGTCTATGTCGACAAATAATTGTAATCTGAAGTCCACAAAAAGTATACTAAAAGCAGTTAAAAAGGCTTCTTGCACAGTTAAAAATTTACGCGATATAGTACTAACATCAAAGTAATTTTCCGAAAGAAAATGCAAATTTCAAGCGCGTAAAAACGAGAGAAATTTAGTCTACTTACATGAATTTCAGAATACAGGCTGACTTCATGAATCAGTGTTTGAAACATTCACTCCGCCCCCTCCCCCACATTTCATACACCTGTCTGACACGTGATGTGCACCTGCCAGCTAGATTAAAGTACCTTGGTTAGTTGTAGAACAGCAATTTTTAGAATACAACAGAGGAAGAAAGGATTATCTCCATTAGAAACTAATGGGAATTATGTAGTTGTGGACTTTACCGTCGTCCTATTTGTAGGACAGTTAAAAATGCAAGGAAAATTTATCTTTTAGGTAAAATGTATTGATAATGTCTTTACTAGTATAAAAGTATAGAATATTACTTCAATACGTTTATATGTATATTTATCTTGGAGCTCAAAATTTAAAAAAACGTGTACAAAACAAAAACATAAGCAAAAAAATCTGCGAAAATTTCCATAAAAAAATAAAAGAGCAAAGCAACATAAGCAAAAATATCTCCGAAAAACATAAGCAAAAAAAGGTGCAAAAATCCCCATTTTAAAAAATTTATAAAAAATATCTAAATGAATTCTAACTTTCGATAAAGACAAATGTATAGTTAAGCAAGTCTTAAATAAAAAATCGTCTTTAATTTGAATTAAATTATTTCAAAGATTTCATACAAAGACCATTTATGTGCGTTGCCCTACCGATCTCTAGTGATACCTATTGGTTCCGTCACAGCCGTCCAATATCGAGACGAAATTCTACACCCTCTTTGGGCTTCCTTTTATCGCTGTAATGTGTAATTTATGGACAACAACGCCCTCCGCATAGAGTTCGAATTGTGCAGAGTTATCTAGAGCCGAAACCATTTCACATCTGCTTTGGCCTGCTGGATCATAGGATCTGAATCCCATACAGCATGTGTGGGACTCGTTGAAACGACGTAACAAGTCGCAGTGTTCCATCAAGGCACACGTATTCCTTATTTAACTACAGGAATGAGATAGATACTATCGATGAATTGCCTCACAGTTGTCAAGCATGCATTTTAGCTGGAGAGTAATATACCCGTTTTTAAAGTGATGTTTCCGTTGCACATTCGTCTGACCCATTTGATCTTTCGCGATGTGATGGTCGTTTTGGATCAGTTTGACGCATATCCATTAAATAGCTTTTGTTTTATTCCGTTTTGGCCTTTGTTGCTTATTTTTTGAGCAAGAGTGTACTTCGTCTATCTGCTTTATCTGTTTGTTATCTATTCTAACAAACACGAAATTCTAAGCGTTTTATCCCTTGAGCATGTGAATATTATTGTTTTCTTTTTGAAGCAATGATTTTTGTCTTGACTCGGGAAAATGTAAATTGCAAATTTTTCTAAACTTTCTGTTCAACGCAATGACGTAAAATATGACTTAAATTCTGTAACTGAATAAATTGGAATTTTTGCTTTTTAATGATTTGTACGTTATATAATGGCCAGCAGATTCAACGTGGCTAAACTAAAAATATACCTGAGAAGAAGGCATATTTCACTGTTATTTGATTTTTCCAGTTATTTCAAATGATCAATACAATCGGTAAATAAGGAAATTAAAAATCAAAAAGTTTTTTAAATTCCCTTCGATTTCATTCTCACAACTTAAGTTTGGAAATATTACTTTTGAATAGTATTGTAGCATATGTACAACGTTTCTATTTTAAATCCCATATAAACTTAATTTCACATTTTTAAATGATAGTAAATTTTAAAAAAAGGAAACTTCTCTCGGTATAGGTTGGTTACTAACAAGAAATTAAATATATATTTATTTGGTAAAAGGATTTGCATTGAGAGATTTCTATTATTCTTTTATTTCTGCTTCGTATCATTAAAATAATTTTGCATTAGACGGAAGTTTATTCCACAACTTACAAAGTACTCATTTAATTAATATTAATATGATATTTTTAATGATATGTTTGCAGCGACATATGCATTAATTAAAGTGCTTAGACTGGAAAATGGATGAATTTTATTTTAGATGTATTCGAAGTTTATTTTGAAATGTTTCTTTACTTGGACCTTTCTATCCACTTTAAAATTAATTTCACTTTCTTTAATAAGTAATCTCTGAGATTAAACTAATTAAAATCACTTTTAAAGAGCAATACTTAACTAATTGCGAGCCCTGTTTTGAATAGAAATGAATTCCGTTTAAAGCAATATGCTTTAGAGGATTTCAAGCAGAGAAATGAGCGATTTATTACTTCAGTTACTAATTTCGTGACTTCTTGTGTAATAGCTATACAATAATTGTCGAAAATTAAGTTTTTGGATTATCGGTAGTATCAGTTCAATGATGGTCTCCTTATGTGTATGTATTCGTTATGCGTTCTAAAATTTCAGGAATATACATATATTAAAGTCCATTTTAATTTTCTTTTTTAAGAATTTTTCCTTTTAAGTTACCTATCGTCATTTCTCCAGTTACGTAAAATCATAAGGTTTAAATGAAGAATAAACAGACTATTCATAACTTTTTTAATGAAAAGTTTCTTTTTATTAAAAAGAGGAAGAAAAATGGAAGAAATGTGTTGCAACCGTATCTCCAAATAGATGCGTCTATGTAGTCTTGCAAATATATGCAACTAGAAAATTTGCATTAAAACATGTTTTTCTAAATTTAAGAGAAAAATTATTGTTTCAGACTCCAGTTAAAATTTTATAGTATATTCCGTTATTTGTAAATAAAAAGCCTGGAACAATCTTTTTTTTCTGAGCTTTTCATGAAATATTAATAGAGCGGGAATTAATAAAACTGCTGAATAGTTGTATGGAAAAGTATTTATATAAGGTATTTTCTCTCTTCTTCCTGCAAGCTTTCAGAGTGAAACGATAGAACACTCGGCGCGTATTTGAGAGGTCCTGGTTCGAGTCTCGGCGAAAGCTTTGCTCGTTTTTCATGTCTCCTGCTTCCAAATACCAATGACTCTACAGTGGCGTCCTTAAAAAACGATGGGGGATGATGATTCTTCACCACCAGGTTTCGGGATTGTGTCGCGTAATCTCCAGTCACCTTTAAAAGAGAATATATCTATAAGGCAATTTCTCCCTCCTTTCAGCATGCCTTCGTGGCATAACGATAGCAAACTCGGCGTGTATTCGAGAGGTCCAAATTCGAGTCCTGGCGAGGACATTGTACATTTTTCACGTCTCTCAGCATCAAAAACCCTAATGACTATACAATGATGGCCCAGCAAATTTTGAGGTAATTTTTCCCTCTTCTCTACAAGGGCATTACTGGCTTTAAAAGTATTACAGTAGGTTTTGTCCAGTTAGACGCTGACGCCAAAAAACGCTGGGTCACCGATAAACTTTCCTAAACACCGATAACCTGACATGTACATGAAGCATGTTACGAGTAACATGAAACATATTGCATATTATATGTTATGTGTAACATAAAACTATATTACAATTTATCAATAAATGAGGCCGAGGTTTACTAATTTAATGTCTTCATAGTTTACATACACTATCTGATATTTATTGCTTATTAATTTTCTTCTTAATGTTTTTGCAAGAGAGTGACGATACTTAGTCTAGAATGGAGTGGGAAAAACATTGTTAGAGTCCACTACCTTATTCCAGTCAACTTGAATGGCAACACAGATTTATTCTCACTCTCAGTGATTTAGTTATTAGTTCAGATACAGCCCACGAATTTTCTACCTATTTGCTATTAATTATATTGTTTTGTCACATCTAACTATTAATGGATAAATGGTTAATGAAACGACAACAAAAACTACGTCGAACCAACAAAACCCAACAAGCAGTCAAATGATATATACAAACACAAACAATTTTTGTTGTTGATACTAACAATATAGATTCAAGTAGGGATGTTTAACAAAGCGAGAGTTCCAAGGATGGTACTAACAAACGATTGGCGTGATATGTTGTCCATTACACATACAAAACAAAAACATCCTGGATTCGACAGTATTCTGACGATTTTATAAAATCTAGTTTCATGAAAGATGCTGATGAAAAACGCTGCGTGTTATTTGTTATAAGGCGTTATCAAATGAGTCTGTCAGTCCCTTAAAATTGAAATGGCACTCAGAATTTAAACATCCAAAGTACAATAACAAGCAGATATATTTTCTTTATAAATAAAGAGCAAGAACTAACAGCTAGCAAACAAATCATGTCTTCTGAGGGTGTTTGGTCTGTATGTCTTTATGATTTTCCTGAGGGTACTTTACCTGAAAATCTAATTATGACATGTTATGAAATAACTCATTAATTGCTGAAACTGGACACCTCCATACATTTAGGAAAGGTTGCTAGCTTCAGCGATGAAAATATGTGCATCTCGTACATGTGATAAAGATGAGCAAGACCAGATAAATATATTATCTCTGTCCAATAAAAAAGGCGAAGTAGAGAATTATGAAATTAGTAGTTAATACCGAAGAAACTGTGTTATAATTCCCTTAAAACAATGCAATTTCGTTTCTCTTCGAGTCGAGAAAAGTACAGATATAGTATGAGACAATTGCAATTTAATGTGTTTTGAGAATGCATTCTAATGAAGAACTTCTATTTTGGCACAAAAGGCATTCTGTTACAACTTACAAATATAAAAATAACCCTCTTGACACTTATTTCTCTAAAACATTAATGCAGAAATTAATCAGATGTCGAACGAGACTTAAGAATAAAGTTGTCATCTTTTTCTGTAGACTTGAAAGTTCTAGTTAATGAGAAACAGAATTAAATTTTTCGTTAAAACGTTTTTATTGCTTTCCATCTTTATATGTATTTTTGTTGACTTCACAATAAAGAAAAAATATCTGAATATTAAAATTTGCTTACTTTATTAATGAGCTGTGATTACTTTTACTGGGTCAAAAAGTTATTAAAATAATTGGTTATGAAAAAACGCCTAGAAAGCCCTTCTCTAGAGCGTTCAGTGCATGCTTTGATG
>KK121121.1:3637-62186 GCA_000611955.2 Stegodyphus mimosarum | reverse complement strand
AGTCTGCCAAGCCAAACGCTTAGTTCGCTACTTGGCTACAAGGTTTGCCTTCTAGAAAACAAGCCTTGCAACATTGAGTATCATCATCCATTAAAAGAAACATTGCCGATGGTTCCAGCACAGAGAAAGACCAAAGGTATAATGAGCTTGCCTCGGCACTTTCACCTGTCAGATTACCATTCCGTATGATGCATATGTTCATGAGTTTTGGTATACTCATTCCAGTATAAACTATCAATTCTCCGCTTAGATTTTGTGAGCTTTGACGCTCAAAGTGTGATACATTTTTATACATCTTTCCATTTCTATGTAGGTATGACGATGGTCTAAGCAATATTTGGACTCGCCTGTTAAAACAATTGACGTCATTCTATGCTAAATTACCTACGACAGTGATCGAGTTTTTTCCTCCACATGTTATGGTGAATGATGGTTAAAGGAACACAAACGAAGTACCTGTGTTCCTATAAATTGTGAACAGGTGTTTTCGTATGCACATGCAAACCATACTTATGAAAGTGATTTACTACAATCTGAGTCTACACATTTTGTTTTCTACTTAAGAAAGTTTCCCTTTTCAGGCAAGTGACATTTCTTGCTTTATTTCATTAGACTATTATGAACAGAAAGCGAATAGCGGCTTGTATTATTTCCGAACGGGTGATTTTCGCCAGTCCTTCTACGAATATTCCCATCATTTTGAACTGGTTTCAAGTCAAGGAATGGCACAAAGAGAGACGCCAAAGAAATTCGTTAATTGTCTTTGTGATTCAGTAGTTTCTAGACCAGTACTATTAAAGACTACTTGCTCGACTAGCCACTGACTTTTGTAAATCATGAAACTTAGACATTTCACAAACACGTTTTACAAAACGAATGTCTTAAAAACCTAACGTAACTCAACATAAATAGAGTAATATAGGACTTCAATCATTTATTTGAATTCTATAAATCATTTAATTTGACATCCAAAAAAATGCTGTTGCACATAAAAAAAGTATTTCTTCTTACGTATTTGAATTGCTAAAATCTTATTATTTCAGATTTCACACGTAATCAAATTTTACACGTTACATGAGCATCATGTTGCGAAAACTGGACGCTGTTTTAGTGTTTCCAGCAGTATATCAAATGTAGAAAAGTCATGCAGGGAGGTCATCAGTTGAAATTTAGTACTTATATATTCGATTTTTTTCTCTTTTCATTAGCAACTGCATGAAGAATTTACTGTAAATAACAGGAAAAACTTTAGCTTCTGTTAGAATATATTAACATGCGACGTCTTTCCATTTGCCACAATCATAAATTGAATTCGTTTAGCATTTACTGAATACTTAATTCAGTGGTTGAAAGCAAGAATATCTGATCATAAATTAAGCGTTTCCTAAATAAGATCAATAAGCGTCCTTTTGAATTTTAGAATTAAGTTTGTTATTTAATGAATAGCACGCACAATTTTCATCTGTAAGTTTGAGTTACTTGAGAACTGCAGATTCGCAAAGTTCTTCTGGTTTGAATTCAATATTTTATCCCAAGTTTCTGCGGTTAATAACTCATTTCTCTATATAATTTAAGGAAGTAATTATCATTATATTTTAAGCGGAATTTTTGAATAATTATGTAAATTTAGCTAACATATTAAGAAATGAAATTAAGCAAATAAGCATAAACTGACAATTAAATTAATGAATAAAAGAAATATGCTCCTATTAAGTGTCCCTGAATAGTAGTACTCGCATGAAAAACAAATACAATCCTTGTTGGAAATGATTTTGTTTTGTACATAATTTTTTGTATATAACGTTTTTGTATATAACAGCTTATTTCTGCTTATCTGAATATATATCTTAACTAATAATACAGAGATTTAATTTATGAAATATTCTTCATTTAAATGAAAACACTAAAATAGAAAACGAGAAGAATTCCTCTTAAAGAAGATAAACTGAACGTGCTTGGGCTTGATGGTTCAAGTAGATTTCATGCAGAATTTATTTTCAGTTGTAATGAATACATTTCCGAATTAATTTGCATAAAACTGAGAAAAACTTCATACTATATCTTACTTATTAAGGCAGGCAGTTCTTTCTCCACTAAAATGAAAATTTTAATAACTGAATAAAAATTTTGAAAAATAAATTTACTTTTATTGATTTAAAAATAAAGAAAAATGAAGGAGATTTGTTAATATGTTTATTATAAAAGGCAAAGAAATAACTAAATTAAAATGATTGTAAATACGAAAAAAGAACGAATAAATTCATTTCAGTTTAATAATATATGAGAAATTTAGCATAAACAAGTGCAACATATCGCAAAATTATCTTTTTTTAGCAAAATAGCAAAAAAAAATGTGCTAGTTAACTTGCTGGAACATAATGAATTTAAAATGAAATTTGATATCGAAATGCAATATCAAAATGAACAGCAACGTAGAAAAATTTAATTTTATGTTACGCATTTCATAACCTACTGAAAATCTGTCTGAATCCAACTTTACGAATTTAATTTTATATTTGTTAGGAAATTCAGCAATATAAAATCGAATAAGGAAATGAGGGAAATAAAAAATTAATAGTACTTAAAACTATCGTATTCAGAAGCTATTCTATATAAAATTGTAAATCTATTCTGTTCATATTTCAATAAAATCTAATCTTGAATACGATATAAATTTTTTGGCCATTTCGTTTTTAAAATTTTGTAGGCAAGTAAGTTTATTTTAATTTCCTTCCTGAATTTGATCTTTAAATATCTAATTAACTACTTTTAAACTTTAATTTAAAGGATTAAATTATTTTTTAATTTCTAAAATGTACAACTTTTGTTTTTACTTTTGAATTTGAGTTTGAAAATGAGAGTGTTGAGGAATACGTCTTCTAAAGTAAGGATATCGTTTAGTTGTGTTCATCATGAGCAAATTCAATTCAGAAGATTATTTACTAATTTCATTTTGTTTATGAAAATTCTTTTTACTTAAAAGGATCTTTCCAATGATTCAGTATTATTGGTGACTTTTGATTTGGCTCTAGCAGAAATATAATTTGATTCTTACTTAGAAGAAAGATGAAAAACTCTCACTTAATTTACCTGTTGTTAATTTATAATAGATAGGTTTGTTCTCCTTGACAAGTCAATTAATCTGCAATCAATGACAATAGCTACTTTTTCAATACATAAAATTTTTACTTTTGATTTTTGTATTTTTGGGATTAAGGATTTTTTTGCAGGCTTTTATGCTTCTAAAACAATAGAGGTTTATAAAATACTAATTTAAAATCCTAATTAAAATACTGACTACAATTTTTTTCCTTCAATAATTCATAGTTTTAATAAAATTTCTGTTCCTTGGAGATGATAAGCGATAAGCGACGGAGGACGTGGGCACTGTTCCTTTGCCATTCGGTTAATCAGTACAGCACCACGTCCAACCTTATCTAGAGTTGGCCACTTGGTGTGGTCACACGAGAGCCTCGCACGAGACGCCCAGATCCAGCACCTAGATCATCTGGTGGGCAGTCGAACAAACCAATATGCTCCCGGGAATTCCCTCTCATCTTATCCTCGGGCCCAGCATTTACTGAAACAATATCAATCAATATATGGCCATACAAGAGCTTTGTCAACATGGTATGACAGGCTGTTGTTGTTGCTACTTTGGACTTACATGACGATGTACTATGTACGTTTTACTATACACTACATTTTTACCATACTTTTTTTTTACTTTATACATTTGGCACTAGACTTGGCACAGGTCGGTGCCGAAGCCTGTAATCTTCTCTATTACGTTATTTAATTTATTTACGAGGTGCTTCTGTTTAACTAGAAATTTGTAGAATGCTTGGCGATTTTGTGCCGGCAGTCTAATGTGCATGCCCGCTGTGAGGGGACATTCCGCAAGATAATGTTCTGGGCAGCCTAGCTCTCCGCAGCAGCACACATTTGATTGGCTAATTGCACCTTGCAGATGATATATGAAAAATTTCTAATTACAATACTTTTTTAAATCTATTATAATCATATGTAGTATTTTCGCGCTTTAAGCTGTTAAAAATATCAGTAAAGACATAAAGTAAAAAATTATAGAACAGATTATACAAAGATCAAAATTTGAAATTCATAAGTAATAAATTTCATAAAATCCAATAAAGGCAAAAAAGAATTTAATCAATGTTATAACTCAAATTGTTTAAATAAGTAATATCCTAATCTTAAAAAATCAATGAAATTTAAGAAAAGAACATAATAGAAGAGGAATTCAATCAACCTCTATGCTACTTCTTCAGGAGTTGGAAAACTGAAATCAATTGAAATCTCTCTTCCACGAAAAACCTTTGCTTTTCTGTATCCAGAATTAACCGATTAACCATTCCAATATATTTTAATTATAATAGTTCAGACTTCATGAAGGAGATTCCCAAAATTCATATGAATTATCCTAATAAAAAAGGAGAGTATTTACAGAATGCTAAATATTTTGGGGACATATTCTTAGACACAGCCCTTCATTGAAATGAGTAGTTAGAAACACAGTTAGAAACGTTCGTTCTCAACGACCATTTAAATCTCCAGGTTCATATGACCCTCCATATTATACCGCTGAGAGTGGTGATCTCGGGTGGTCCATTCAGAGATTTGCCAAAAGAGTGAAATGTTCTGAAAACCGTTGACCCCAGAATTTGGTACCCGGGCGTCGACAAGTGAATTTGTGCATCGTCTCAAGAGGGTTTTCAGCTAGTAACCCACCTTCCTCCTGATATGGAGATTTTTAGTTGGGTCCAGTACCTGTAGGGCGGAAGTATGATAGTTCGAGAAGGAAAAAGAATCTTCCTAATACAGAAATCGGAGATTTATCTAGTTGTGTAGAAGTCGAGGCAATACCTGAAAGTTGAAGTTGTTTGCCAAAAAAGTTGAAATTATAAAATTCTTCTAAAGTGTGAATCGAAAAAACAGTAAGAAATGGTTAAATAGCGATTTTATTATGACGGGCGTTCAATGTTTGAGTGTTGCGGATATCTTTTCAAATGTCATAAGAATAGAAGAAGCAGACAGAGAGATACTGAAAATGCAAGCGGACAAGATACTTACATTAGCACCGACACAAAGAGCACAGAGTGAGAGGGACCCAGACCCAGGCCATCAAGTAGCCAATACGCGATTTTTATATACTCAGCACTCCAAAAGCGATCGAGAAAGGCCGAAACCCACAAGGACAGCATTTAAAATTATTTAACATGTAGCATAGCCAGAGGCCAAACTTAACAGTATCCTTACAATCCCTGCCGATGAACTTTTGCGACCTTACGAGATGCCAGCTCGGGGATAGAGAAAATTAGCGCAGAGACAGCTTTGATTTCTGTGTTGAACCTCTACTGAACTTCGTTCGATAAAAGGAAACTAAAATAGAGCGATAAAAAAGCATTTTGAAAAATACGCATCGAAACTTGAGAAACATTTACGTTTCATGAACGAAGTATAATCTCTGATATTTTTAAGAAATAAACACACAATAATGCATGAAAACTGATACTTGGTTTATCTGTGTTTTGCAGTTAACTGTGATCTGCTTCACCTGCATTTGTCAGAATAATCAAGGTTACACTGTATGAGACTTAATATTCTTTTAGTTTATGGTATCACTGAAATTTAATTGTTGACTGTTTAAAAGTTCAGTGACTATTTTCAAACTTAAATCATTTCCATACAGAGTTCTAAGTTAGAATACTTAACGTGGCAAGATCCTGGTAATTCATACTGGAATTAATTCGTGTACATGGTAAGCTTAACTTAAGGTTATAATGTTTTTCCTCTTGCGTACACTAAATGTGCGAGAATTTTCATTAAACAGTCCTTCACAGATGCCTTTTGCCGCAGGCAGATATCCCTTGATTTCTCTGACATAATTAATTAACATAATAAATAAATGATTTTAAAGGGCATCTAATGACATTAAAATATGACTTGCTTTAAAAATTCTTGCTGGTTGAATACAGCAGAGCATACAAAGACTATATGCATTAAAGGAGGGATGCTGTTACAGAAGACATTCTTTGGGAAGCTGGCTCGTGCTTAGCTCGGCAGAATGAATCATACATATCTCAGAAAATCCCTTTTTAAACAGCATTCTATTTTTAAGTATCCAGATATGAATATTTATCTTTTCATATATATTTCATATATAGGCTTTGGCAAGCCCAAGAAACTCTTTTGTACAGTTTTCGTTTAAAAATAAGCATTTTCTGGACTAATAATAGTAGTAAAGGTAAAAAACTTTTAATTTCTGCACAAATTATTCGAAGTTTAGGGGGTTGTTAAACATCGAAATTTCGAATTATAATAGGTTGCTTATGGATACAAGGAAGTTCCTCCCTCCTCAATATCTGTCTTCGTAGTGCAATTGGAAGCCTATCCAGCTAGCAATCGGAAGGCTGAGTGCGAATACAGGGTGCGGGTATACTAATTTTCTTTGTTTCCTGGTCCGATAAATACTTAATCTCTCTACAGTATAATCAATAAATGTTCAGAAATCAGCGAGTAGAAATGGGCTCAGAGATGTTCCTTTACATGCACTACTTTCTCCGATTTAATGTCTCTTTCGCAAGTCCGAGACTTTGAAAATTTACTTTAAACCTTTAAGCTGCGATAAATATGTTAAATGCTTTTAATTAGACTATGAATAGGAGCTGCTTATAATTCAAAAGTATTCATCTTCTCATTAAGTCAGGGTCTGTGGTTTGCTGAATTTTTCAGCGCAGCGCATTTATTTGTTTCATAAGCTAATAGTACTCTGATAAGAAAAATGTCGTTGCATATTTTGAATAAAATTAAAACTAATTAACCAATATTTATTTAAAATATTGGTTAATTAGTTTTAATTACCAATATTTACCAATATTTATTTTACTAAATTACCAATATTTATTTTAATCTTTTAATTTTTAATATAATTTTTTTATTGGCATGATAATGCAGGGCAATCAAACAGTCGATGGATACTTATAAACGCATTTATTAAGGTATTTTCTTTCTCCTTTCTGCATGCCTTCGTGTAACGGTACACACTTCGCACGTGTTCAAGAGGTCCAGGTTCGACTCCCGGCGAGGGCATTGCTCATTTTCCATGTCTCCCGTATCAAAATAACCTAATGACTCTACATGCTGAAACTATAAACGAGGGCTTCGAAACTAAAAAAGGTAGGTGACAAAATTCTTTATCTTCCTTTTGATAATTAAAAGGAAATGAGATTTATAGATGATATTTTCAGCAATAAATAATTTAGTGTCTTAAAAGAGTATCTATAGATCAAATAAGTTACGTTGTTTATACTTTACGAACCACAAATTTGCTCTTTTATGTTGATCTGGATAATCTGAAGTCTTTTATTTCAAGTTTTATATTCTTAATTAAACGTATAATAGGTGTCAGGAATCTGAAGAAAGTTATCGATTAACAGACCGTCACGGAATTTTTATGCTCCAAAGGCATAAAAAAAGAGGAACAATTGCAGACTCATTTTTTACCTTTTCCCTTTACAGACAATTTTCTCCCCATTTTCATCAAGAATTGAAATCCTTTCTTCTCAGATACCCTTAAGCAGGCGGCAAGCAAAGACATTTTTAACGAAGTTCCGACCAAGAAAATGCCAGATGGAAGAAAAGAAAAACCAAAGGAAAAAATAAATTTGTGAATGCTTACGTGGCCTAAAGACAAGGCATTTTCCTTCGTAAAACTGGAGAAATAATGAGCTGGAAAACTTCAAGTTAATTGCACTCAGGCATTTTTCCTGCCTTTTATATTATTATATTTTTCCCCCTGGCTTGCAAGTTAGTTAGGTTTTATTTTTTAATTTTTATTATTTTTTTCTGTATGTGAAAGAACTCCCTAGGCGCAGTTGTGAATGGGGAAGTTTTTTCCTTCTTCTGTTGTATGTGGCCAGATCGTTATTTTTATTTTATCAGAGCATGTGCTTTTCTTAAAAAATTCTTTACCTATACTTTTTTCTCCCCGGAGTTCGAAGTGTTGAGAATTTGTAGCTAAATGGTGCACGTCGTTTTATGTGCTTGAAACATCTGCTAATATGAAACTGGTAAGGTTATTTGCCTTCACGATATCAAGAATTAAAAGATGACAAGTAGTGAAATAGTTTTCTATACATTAAATAGTAAGTATTAGTCTAACAATTTTGAATTAAAATTGAAGCTAATTTAGAATTCCTAATTCTATAATTCCTGATAGATTTAGAAAAAAAAAATTCCCTACTTTCATGCGAACAAAAAATTAAAGACAATAAGTTCTTTAGACAAAAATCTAAAATTTACTTCACATGTAAGCTTGTAAAAGAATGACTATAAATTCTATTATTACCAAACTTGTACTGTAATGGAGTAAGAAGTAGGCTTTCATTAACAGCCATGTTAACATGTTAAAATATGTTTTTCAACATGTATCATTAACATGTGTCAATAAATAAACTGATATTCATCCTGCATTTGGGCAAATATCTGCAGTAAATTCTTTGGTGCAGTATTGTTTGGTAGTATTCTATTCTTCTCTATTATTCGCAGTGTTCTTTGGTGCACTTCGAATTCCTCTGAATAGCTGGCTGCATAAGCGTTTTCGTGGTTTTCTAACATGTGTACCGTACATACGAGCTAGTTTCCTTTATAAAGTTTTCTACGAAGGCATCCTTCCTCTTAGGTAGATAGTTCTCGAGAGCTTTGAGATAATCAAATTTGCCATAATCTCGAAAGCTTTCCCATAATCAATAAATAAATCACCAAATCTTTGGTGCAGAAATAGAGTTTTTAAAGACTGTACCACCACATTCTAACACAAAGAAAATAACTATCTGGTGTATGCAGGAAAAAGTAGTGATGAACATGAAAAAATATGAATAAATTTCATAAACAGAAGAATAGAAATTTTCATAACAAACAGAAATTTTCATAAAAGCATCCGTAGGGAAAATGACTACAATAACACTATTCGCCGCCCAACCGGGCTAGTGGTTAACGATGAAAATTGTCATACTGAAGAGCCCGAGCTCGAATCTCGGAGGAGGCATGGATGTTTGTAAATGTATAGTGTCTTTGCGGTATGGGAGCCCTCTAAATATATGGCGAGCTGAAAGTCCTCTAGAGAGGTTAGTGATAGGAGAAGAGGGTTGGGAGATCCTCGGATCAGTCCCCCTTCGCGGGGTGCTCTCCTTCAAAATTGGCAGTGGAACTGAGCGAAGTCGTTCTGTCACCTGTATGGTGGTTAAGGCCAACGACAGGTGCAATCTTGCACTCCTTGCCACGATGAATTTCGTGGGCTTGTTCTGATGTTACTGTCAGACAACTGAGATAAATCACAACAAAATAATACTATTCACTGTAAATAGTTCAAAAGTCTTCATTTCTTTTAGTATCGCTGTGTGCTTATAGGTAGACATTTCTATCGGGAACATCATAACATACTTCTAAGCGTATGTTTAACAAATATTTTTATATCAGCAGAGAATTTTCAATTCATTATTACAAAAAGGTTTTCTTGCCCTGTTTTCTTTCTAGAGTGACAATAGTGGGGAAGTATGAAGTTTCTTTGCAATTCTTATACCGATATTTAGAAAATTGCTACGAAACGATAGTTATTTAATAATATATCACGTAATTTCGTGAAATCTTCTAATCCGATTTATTTCACTACAAGCAAGTGAGTGGGGCAAAGTTAGAGAAAAAGTGTAGGACACATATAATCAATACATGAATTTGTATCGAAATTGATGCTCTTTCAGGAAAAGCCTTTTTTAGACATTGGTGTTTACAATAATTGGAATAATTATATAAATTCAAAATATTCCTTTAAATTTATGAACAGTTTTTAAATGATACTATTAAAATTTTAAATATTAAACTCCTGAATGCAATTTTAATAACCATTTTTTAAAGAGTAAAATCAAGTCCTTAAAACTCTTGGTAAAAGTCACTAACTTTAGCACATTTTTCTAACCATCCGCGAACAATGGGAAAACAAATAAAATAAATAACAATAAAATATAATAATAAAAAATTAAATTTAAATTTAAATTTACAAAAAAAAATCTGAAAGATTTCAGATTTTAAATTACGTCCAAAGGCGCGTTTTTTTTTAACGTTTCGTGTGCTACCTTTTTTTATTAAATATCATGTACTACGTACTCAAACCATAAAATTCAGTTCAAAATCAATATCGCAAAATCATTTTAAAATGAATATATCTTTAGAATTTCCGTAAGTCTCGTGCGCTGGAGATAAAAATGTTTTTTTTTCCCGTACAGTGTTGCCATTGCTCGCTTTGAAATCATTTAGTTTGTTAATCAGAAATTCGTTGAAATGTTACAAAACATAAAATCGATAATAAAGCAAATTTCAAATTCAAAATTAGGGCTTCCAGATGCCCATATTCGCAGTAGGATTACGTCATTCAAAATTCGATGGCTCTAGGTTTTATCACAATGCGAGAAACATCCATACATTTATGCAGATTTTTCATTTTTTAAAATTTAATGCAGAGCGATAACATTTAGTGGCAACAATTTGAAAAGTGAAACGGGCATTCAGAGTGATTCAACGCAAAATCGCAAAACGAAAGTAATAGTCCTTCGGGACTAAATCCCTTTGGACTAAAAATATGAAAGGTTTCAGATTTTAAATTACGTCCAAAGGAGCGCTTGTTTTAACGTTTTATGTGTTACCTTTATCAATTAAATATCAACTTCTACGTACTCAAACCATAAATTCAGTTCAACAGCAATATAGCAAAATAATTTTAAAATGAGCATTTAGAATTTCCGATACAGAGTCTCGTGCGCTGGAGACACAAATGCTTTTTTTCGTACAGTGTTGCCATTGTTTGCTTTGAAATTGCCGAGTTTGTTAATAAAAAATTCGACGAAGTTTTACAAAATATGAAATCGATAATAAAACAAATTTCAAATTCAAATTGGGGCTTCCACATGCCCATATTCTATGGAAGATTACATTATTCAACTTTTGATGGCTCTAAGTACCGTTGTTTTGTTACAGTGCGAGAAACATATATACATTCATGCAGATTCTTCATTATTTAATTTCTTTAAATGTAATACAGAGCTCTAATATTTGGGGGCAACAATTTGAAAAGTGATACGCAGTTTACAGTTTTAAGGCCAAAATGAAATTAATAGTTCTTCAGGGCAAATTGCCCCCGTAGGACTAAAAAAAAGTGAAGAAAAAAAAAAGGAGCTGAGATGGGGAATTTTTAGATGTAAATGGTTGCCATCTCCAGATAGTAACTGAATATTCCTGTTCCAAATGCCGGGTAACATTTGCCCCCAAACTAAAATAAGACCAAAGTAAAAAAGCCTAGTTTGAAGTGTGCTTAGCCTCATTTCAGTGCAGATGAGTTTCCGCCTTCTCTTTATCAAAAGACAAAAAAGGGATATGAAGAGGAATCTTTATTAAGGAATTTTATGAAATAATTCAGCGCTTTGTATACTTAATGTTTACTCTTTTGAAGCCATAATTATGAGCATGTGTGTTGGAGATATTGAAGCAAAAAATAACGCGGATTCTTAGTGCTTCGGTGTCACAAACATATCTTCTTAGGCGTATTATTTTAATTAATATTATGACTTGTTTGCCTATAATGTTTTGCATAAAATCCTTGCATTACGTTTATGGGAAAACTGATTTGAAGGGGGAAGAGAAAAGGCCTTAGTGGATATAAATTTTAACAGGAACTGATTTTCTATGAATGGTTAATCTATTTGAACCAGTTATTACTTTGGAAAACAACATTTGTTTAATTTAGGGAAACTTTAACAATATGACTAATTGTCCAATATATAAAAAGACAATCATTGCAATATAATTTCAATAAAACATGTCACTTATAAAATACAAAATATACGAGTTATTAGAAAAGGCAAAAACACTGTTTTTTATATAAATGCTTCCTAAAAATTTCATATACTTATGAAGATATACGTGATATATTACATTCTCAAAATTCTAGCTTTCGTTTCTTAGTGTTTCATGTAGCTCAAGGTAAATAATTTCATATGCGCTTTTCAATCATTCTTTTCAAGACGTTGCACTGGTTTTACCAGGCTCAGTAATATTTACATTATCATCATTATTCAATTGTTTATTACGTTTGTTCTAGCATTATTGTTATAGCCCTTATTATCTATATTCTTCACTATTAAAGCTGTTATAAGATAGGACCATTTCAAAGCTATTATAGTGATTATTCATTTTCACAATTTTTTGTAAGTTTTCATCATTTTCAATAAAAGCAGCTACCATTTTTTCTTCGCATTATTAATGTCTTTCTCCGACAGGCTTCTAAGCTGATCTCATTTCGTAATCACTTTAGTATATTTGTAAGTACTTTTAACATATGCACGAGATTTAGAATAACGATTAACGTCGAACATAATAACGTAGAACGTAGAACATTAATAACGTAGAACACTGTAGAGACATTAGGTTATTTCGAAGCAGGTGACATGAAAAATGAGCAACGCCTTCGCCAGGAATTGAACCACGGACCTCTCGGTTACGCGTCGAGTATGCTGACCACTACACCACGAAGGCATGTGAAGAAGGCGGGAGAAATACCTTATATACTCCCCCTTTTAAAGGGCGACTGGGGTTTTTGGGAACCCCATCGCCAAATCCCGGTGGTGGACAATCATCATCCACCACCTTTTTTAGTTCGGTCGCCAGTGTAGAGACATTAGGTTATTTCGAAGCAGGCGACATGAAAAATGACCAATGCCTTCGCCGGGAATCGAACCACGGACCTCTCTGTTACACGTTGAGAATGCTGACCACTATACCACGAAGGCGTGCGAAGAAGGAGGGAGAAATACCTTATAACACAATAAACAAAACGTGAACATTTGGGCGTAATAAAACTTTCAAGACGAAGATTATCATTGTCGTTTTATATCATCATTGCGACTAGCTGAATATTCCAGTATAGAGATTGATCAATTAGAATACAGACGAGGATTGGATTGAAGTATGGAAAAGAGGCCGATGCTTTTTGATTTTGATGCTGCCTCTAACGACAGCGAGTGTTAAGACAGCATAAATAAGCCATATGACACCAAAAACTGAAGTAAAATGTTTACAAAACGGAAACTGTTGTAAACTGCAGAAATAAATAATCATAAGAATAAAGACGGACAGTCCAAAATAAAATATAAAAATAGTAAACGTGGACATGTTGATTGGAAATACATCGACAGTTTCCTTTGCAAAACAGTTTTAGATGTAGAATATTAACTGCAAAGATTTTGAAAATCTTCGTTCTTTTCCAGTTAAAAGAATATAATAAATTTAATCCAAAATAATTTTAAAAAATAGAAATTTAACTCTATTGCATAAAATTATTTTGTGTCTCTACAACGGTGTAAGACTAATTATGTTTAAAATATTTTCTATCTTTTTACAATTCTACTTTACTGAAGATAAATGTTAGACAATGCTTTAAAAAACTGTTTCGCTGTTTCACTCTTTTAAATACATTTTGGAAATCTGCTTACTTAGTTATTACTCTTGTTAAAACTTTTCTAATGCTTTTACATCATTAAAAATATTTTACATTAGCTTATTTTGTCGTTTGAAATTGCTGGCATTTTTAAAGATAACCCTTGATATTTATTGCACATTTTTTAAACTTATGGCCAGTTTCTTATGGCTTCACGGTTTAAATGCCCAGAAATTAATCAAATGGGCTGTTATATTTTATAGAAATTCAGCTCTTATGTGCTATTAGTAAAAATCTTTATTTTATTTTGATACAGGTTTAGTTATCTCCTCTTATACCTTTTACAGGAAGATTATCTGTTCAAACTTAAACAAAAAATATTAGAGGCTAGTCTTTTTAAAGGATACTTTATAAAGTATGTAGTGATCAGGGACGCTTGACGTAACCAACAGGTCCGTGGTTCGATTCCCGGCAAGGGCAGTGCTCATTTTTCACCTCTTCTGCTTCCAAAAAAACCTAATGACTCTACACTGGCACCCGAACTGAAAAAGTGGTGGATGATGATTCTCCACCACCCAGTCACCCTTTAAAAGGCGGAATATATAAGGTATGTCTCCGCGAAAGACTGAATGCTTGGAACAATAATAACAATATAAAGATTAAGCCTACCTGTCAAACAGAACAGCACATTGAACTCTAAATGAGAAATTTACAATAAATAGTCACAGAAAGATTATTACGTAATATCAGGAATTTTTTTTTTAATTTATTTTTACAATATTACATATTATTTAGAAGCATACTTAATGCATTAAACATTTTTAACAATTTGCTTTCCAGTTATTTTTTATTGTAAATTTGACAATACACTTCACTTCCTTGATATTCTTATAATCTGCAACGAACTTCATTTCAGCACTACTGTTTACCGTAAACCCTTTTCTTTTTGTTTTACTGCTACTGTATTTGGATATCCCGAAATATACGTTTGTAAATTTCTGCAAAATTTATAAAGTGTTGTTTATCTAACGTTTATTTATAATGTTTATTTTTGTAAGTGTACGTTCTGCTATAAAGCAATTTGAGTATCTGAAATAATGGTTTGGCTTGGGTTTACTGAGATTACAGGAAAGCACTCTAGTTTAAGAGTAAGGATGCCCTCGTGGAGGTCTTTCTAAGGGGAACTGGCTCGTATATACACTCACGTTTGTGAAAATTGCAACACCACGAAGGACTTACGCGAGTGAGCTGAAATTTTCAGGAAATGTAAAGTAGCGCATGATATGCAAATGATTAGAATTGCAAATCCGTAGCGCATGCGTATGCTGAGCAGCGCCCTCTGAACGGCTGATGGATCCGAATAAATAGACGGCTGTAGCGAGGCGTGTATGGTTATCGGTGGTTATCTGCTAGTGGTAAACGTTAACTCAATCTGTACTTATGCCTCGTCGACGAAAGAGAGCGAGATTTGAACAACTTACAGAGTTTGAACGAGGGAGAATCATCGGCCTTCGTGAAGCTGGATTGTCGTATCGTGCAGTAGCCTCTCGTGTGCAGCGTAACAGCAGCACAGTGATGCGCGTTTGGAAGCAGTGGACGGACGAGTGTCGGACAACTCGGAAATCCGGGAGTGGACCCCGAAATGTGACGTCAGCTCGCGATGATAGACACCTGGTCCGCATGGCGCGGACGGACCGTACAGCTTCCTCTAGACAATTGGCAGCACTGTGGTCAATAGCTACAGGTGTTTCATTGTGTGCTTCATCAATTCGTAGACGTCTGCTGCAGTGTGGACTGCGCGCACGGACTCCTTTATACAGGATCCCCCTAACGCACGACCATCGCCGCCTGCGGCTACAATGGGCCAATCAGCATAGAGACTGGCGTGCTGATTGGCAGCATGTCGTGTTTTCTGACGAATCCCGCTTTAATTTGTGGTACCATGATGGCCGCATTCGTGTCAGACGCTATGCCGGTGAACGCCACCTTCCGGAGTGCATTATCGAACGCCACAGTGGACGAACACCCGGAGTTATGGTCTGGGGCGCCATAGCATATCATAGACGATCTCAATTGCTACGAATTGTGGGCAATCTGAACAGCAACCGGTATATCCGTGAAGTTCTACAGCCCGAAGCTGTTCCCTTCCTTCAAAGCTTGCCAGGCGCTGTATTTCAACAGGACAATGCCCGCCCTCATACTGCTCGGATTGTTAAATCCTTCTTTGCAGCGCAGCAGGTACAGCTTCTTCCTTGGCCTGCGTGTTCCCCGGATATGTCGCCAATTGAACATGTGTGGGATGTCATTGGTCGGCGTCTTGCTCGTGATCCTCGTCCTGTTGCGTCTGCAGACGAACTTTGGGTACGCGTACAAACGATATGGAATGCTCTTCCTCAGTCAGACATTCAAACTTTGTTTGACTCCATGCCACATCGTGTAGCAGCACTTAGTGCGGCGCGTGGTGGCCACACAAAATACTGATTCTGATCTCTTGTTCTTGTTTGTTTGCTTTGAACATTTAATCATTTATTTGTACCACTACCACTCAACTGTGTATTAAATTGCATTCAATTATGACGATTCCTTCTTGGTGTTGCAATTTTCACAAACGTGAGTGTACGTTACAGGTCGGGAAAACCACGAAAACATCCAAGCAGCCAGCCCGTTCGCTTGAAATTGAATCCTGTTCGGAACTACCAATGTTCAGAAAATTTACCCCTCGGCTGCTGGTGGACATCTGAAATAATGCAATAATTATCTAAATTATGTAAGTATGTCCTCGGTCACAAAGACAAACACATTTTACTGTGTTATTCGATGTATCTTCTAATGCTAGATATGAGGGGACACGAGACAATTCCACTTAACCTTTTGGTAAAATGGTGGTGTCTCCCTTCCCGTCAATTGCCAATGGTTGTATCTGCTATTTCTTAGGCTTCAAATAATCCGAAATAACTAGCAAAGATGAATATAGAGCTAACTCTGCAAATCGTAGGCTGAATATAAATTCATGTTCTCTTAGCTGTGATAGGTTGGGTCTTGTGATGGTCTGGCGTGAAGTTCAACAGTGAGATGAGAAAGGCTCGGCGTGACCTTCGAAGGTAGTCTACGAGGGTTTGGCTTTGTTGTTAAGAAGAAAACTATCGCTATGTGGATGAATCCATTTTAAAACATAAGGGGAGTATAAAATAATGGAAAAGGATGGGAATATTTTTGAAATTTTCAAAACCTGGCACTAAATAGTTACAGAAAAAAATGTGCGCAGATGAATATAGAGGTAACTCTGCAAATCGTAGGCTGAATATAAGTTCATGTTCTCTTAGCTGTGATAGGTTGGGTCTTGTGATGGTCTGGCGTGAAGTTCAACAGTGAGATGAGAAAGGCTCGGCGTGACCTTCGAAGGTAGTCTACGAGGGTTTGGCTTTGTTGTTAAGAAGAAAACTATCGCTATGTGGATGAATCCATTTTGAAACATAAGGGGAGTATAAAATAATGGAAAAGGATGGGAATATTTTTGAAATTTTCAAAACCTGGCACTAAATAGTTACAGAAAAAAATATGCAAGGAGGAAAATGCACAAGGGAATACGCATTAGTTTGCTAATAGAAAACGAAATTTTTATTGTTTACATAAAACTTGGAACATATTCGCATTCATATATTTATCAACAGCATGCAAACGCCAAAATAAAGTCAAGCACAAATATTTATTTTCAAAAATGCTTCGTTTATTTAATTTGTCTTTCTTTTCATACTTTCACTGCTTTGTTTTAAATTTGCTTCAATGCATTTATCAATTCAAATACATTTTTATTGAGATTCTAGGGAGAAAATAAAAATAATTTTTGTTTTATTTTTACAATTTATTCATCATTTTTAAAAAGGTCCAGTTAAAACACCAATTCTGACCTGAATGGAATAAATGCTTTTTAAAACTGAATTAAATTCCCTTTTGTAAGCAGCAAAATTCTTCTTTTATAGATTAGTTTATTTTGAAGTTTTATTTTAACAATGTATGTGCTCTTTTATGAAAGGCTCATGAAAGTAATTTCTTTCATTTTATTATGTACAGAATTTTCGCCGGTTGTTTATTTCATGAAATCTATCAAATATTTTTCAAGTCAGCAGTGCATGATAATAAATAATATTAGCGAAAAATATAATCTGTTTGATTAAACTTCTATAAAATAAATATTTTTGATAACAAATGCTTCGAGATGAAATTTAACATGTCATGAAAAAAATCAACTTATAATCTTAAATATTTTTAAATTACTTGGGAAGTTTCCAAAGCTCTGGAATTTGACTCTAATTCGATTTCGAGAACTTATTGACACAGCTATCCGCTAGACAGAAGTCCTGACATGTTTATATAGCTAACCCTTGCAATACTGCTGAATGCTGGTAGTTTGACTAACTTTGGATTCGAAACCAAAGTTCAAATTTAATACTCCGTAAAGGCTCGGCAAAAGCTTGCTGCATGGTTGATTTCTCATTTTCCCTACGTCTGACGTGAATTCGGGCCAGTTTCCATCAAAACATCATCCACGAAGGCACCCCTCATCTTAGGCAAATACCTCTCTTGGCATTGCCATATCCATATCACCTAACCTAACCATGCAATAGTGTTTAGTCCGAATAAGTTGTTTGACTGATGCAGGCGCATTTTTGTAGCACTGTTTTTACAACCATGGAACATGCGAAGAGCAATCATTTTCTTTTTGTGGAAGGAGGGTGTGAAAACTATCGAAAATGTTCAACGTCTACCAGGAAAATTCTGCTCCTGTATTGTTCGATTTGAGAGTTTAATCAGGTTACAAATAGGTGGACTGAGAAGGTATAAAAATAGGTGGAATCTGTAGAGACATTATGTTATTTCGAAGCAGAAGACATGGAAAATGAGCCATGCCCTCGCCGAGACTCGAACCTCAGACCCCTAGAATACGCGTCGAGTGTGCTGACCATTACACCACGAAGCCATGCTAACAAGGCGGAAGAAATATCTTATAACTGAAACTGCTCTTTAAGGACTGCCTAAAACAATTAGCTTTACGTTGGGATGCGTATAATCAATTAAATGAGAATACTATTGAGAATATTCCTTATTCCCTAAAATTTAGGAAATACTCTATAAAGTTTGAGCTGGTTTATTATCGTTAGACTTCAAAGCTCCGCCCAACGGATAGTGCTTAGTGACTCTGACTGCTGTACTCAAAAGGCCCAGGTTTGAATGCTGTAAAAGTCATAAATGTTTGTAAATTGATAGTGCCTGTGAGTCATGAAGGTACTTTGAATGTGCGACAAGCCAGAAGTCCTTTCGTGAGGTCAGTAGCAGGGAAAGAAGGTTGAGGAGACCCTTAGACACACCCCTCCGGGGTGCTCTCTCTCAAACTGCGAAATTGAGCTAAGTTGGGCTGTCATCTAAACGGTGCTGGAGGCTCTTGCCAACTACCGGCGCACATGACACATTCTCAAGAGGAATATCATGGGCTCGTGCTCACCACTGCCAGATGTGAAAACAGCAGCAACAATAGACTAAAAGGCTGTTTGTTTTACATTGAAAATTTCTTTAATTGACGGTTTCAACATATTTATCTAAAAATATAAGCAAAAAAGCATTATCTTGAGTTTTCTTAAACATAATTTCGCTATCAAGCTTCACTTCATAGCTACAAGGAATAAAATATTTATTGCCGAAGTATGTTCAATCAAAGGTTTAATAGCAGTAGAGTTCCACGATATGTTTAGCTATTTAAGTAAAATTTAAAAACATATAACCATTTTTAAGTATTTCCTTTATCACTTATTATTTCACAGTAATTAAGCTTATAAAAGAAAAATAAAAAAACTAATTTAAACAATATTTTTCTCGCGATTTTTCGATTAGAAAAACTACTAGTTTGCACTTACTTGTTTTGAAAGTATTTCCGAAACAAAAATGATAGAAATTTTAATAGGTATATAATTATATCGAATAACATAAAAAGAATTACAGCGAATATTCAAAACGTTAAGTATTATTATAAAACAATTTAAGATAAATGTTATATTAAATTAGTCAAATACGTGAATTTTCATCTTGTAAATGAAATACATATTCCTTATTTAAGCTTTCGCCTGGATTGATAACATACATTTAATCACTAAATAATTAGGTAAAAAAATATCTTAGCTTTTCTCTTTTTCTCATTGTTTGTATAAGTTATAAGGTACTTCTCTCGTGTTCTTCGCATGCTTTCGTGGTCAGCACACTCGGCGCTGCTCATTTATCATATCGCCTGCTTCCAAATAACCTAATGTTTCTACAGGGTTGTCACTGCTTTCTAATTCATAATCTACTACATTTATAGCGTTGCGTGCGTATTCGTCCGTAATGGATTGAATGAGAGCCGATGATAGCGTGATAAAATTTATTTTCATAAAACAAACCCTTTATTTCTAGAACTTTCCTTCCACAAAAGCACTCGTACAACTCTTCTTAGCGAAACTCGCAAGGAGATCTAACTCTGAAATAAAAACTGAGAAACTGGTATTCTCTCCAGTCTTATATAGTTTTCTCCCGGCTACTGGGAAATCTCTAGTACTTTCCATTTCTCGAAATTACTGGAAGCATATACGGTTAAAGTTATATATGAGGGACGGATACGGTTACAGTTACATATAGGAATCAATTACAGTTAAACGGGGACAAGACCAAAATGTCGGCAAGTTTGGCAACTTTTGGTAATTTCTTGCTAAGATTGGCGACGAAATTAGTCGCTATACTGGCGAGATGGCCATTTACTTCAATGCTAAATAGACTTGCCCTGTAATCTTATTTTTTCAGCAGAACTTCGTCTCTTCAGATTTTTCGTGTGACATTATACAAATGATTCTATAAATGTACATGCAATTTCACTAAAATTGTTTATATGCACACAAAATTCGTAATAATATCATCTGTAGATTGTTATTATGGGAAATATTTTCTTTTTTCATTTTCCCAATGGCGGGCCTTCAGCCGATTTCGACTTGGCCACTACTAAGGCCAGAAGTAGTGGTCACTTTATTATGGAGGCACCTAATAGGTGGGCACCTTTGCCTCCTATGAAGGGATGAACAGTTACAACCTTGCCTTCTCCAGGATTCGAACCCGGGCCCTTTGGTATTGCAGTCGGCTCCCCTAACCACTATACCGTCTGGGCGGCATTATGGGAAATATGAAACAAGAGAAAATTAGATAGGCAAAGAAATTTATTACTAAAATCCACTACTTAGGACGCTCATGCTACTAATCAGATCATTTATGGGGAAATAAGTGCTCTGTAGCGAGAAAAGTAAGGACAAACTTATGCAGTCACTTTTTCCAGCTGACGGATATCAAATCAGAAACAGGACATATATTAATTAGTCATGCGTTATATTCATATTCATGATAACAAGGAATTTAGTGAAAAACCTAAAATTTCGATAAAGCCAACCGGATCAGTCGTTGTACATTAAATCAGGATTAAACTGCCAGTATTCTGTAGCTTTAATCACTCGACCACTGGTCACGGCTCTAGCTGGCTTCCGTTCGGGGATGTTAGCAATGCGAAGTCTAGATGCCAACTCGTCGGAAGACACTAAGACTATGACAGTGAGAAGAGTTCACTGAACTGAGCGCATATAGTTTGGAAATTAGTTAAATGATGGCAAGACACTAATAGAATTATTTTATCTATTATTTATTATCACAGAAGACGTGAGCACACGCATTACTCTGAGCATTCAGGGAATTACACAATTGTAAGGCCATTGTATTAATAAAATTGCTGCTAGTGTGTAAGCTTATGTAGGAGGACTTATGATCTAAACATACGGACAGCTGATAAATAATCAAACTGAAAATATACATATCAAACTGAAAATATACAAATATACATAGAACTATACACCTACAGTATTAAGTACAGGAAATAGTTTAATATAGAGGGGAGTGTGCCCCAGTACTCCAATTTTTGTGGAAGCTTGATGCTGTGAACGTGTTTGGAGCAGACTGGCATATAGCTTGACATGGCTGGATGGGTAAAGCAGAGTGTGTAATGAATTAGCCAATTTTAATTTGTGCAAATCTGTTACCACTAGTGTTAGCGGCTCCGCTAACAAGTTTGTGGAAGCTGTTTTTCTTCAGGTGGTATCTTGATGACTGTGGGCAATCAAATACACAGTTTCTACGTAATCTGAAATAACGCATTTCAGATTTTTGAATGCCTATGTCCACCTGATCCTTTATAATTTTTTATTTAAATTTTACATCCCTTAGAGATGTCTTTATTTTTCATTAGAAAGTTTAGTCTTATTTCACAAAAATTCGTTTCTAAAATTTCCATCATTTTATTTCTTTAACTTTTGAGTAAGACTCTTCGAAACTAGACTTCAGAAATCCTAAATAAAATCCTTATATAATAGAATTATTTATTATATCTATTTGAATTTTCCTTTCCTAAATCTTTGTGCTGAAGATTCTTCAAAACGTAATCCAATAATTTAAAGTCAGTTCTAATACCCTCATGTCGTTTTAATTTTTAAACTCTCTTTGCTTCCTTAGGCAGAGCATTTTCCCCAAAATATTTTACTTCAAACACTTAAAAATCAAAAGTTAGATTGCATACTTAAAACTTTTCATTTTAACATACAGACATTTTTTCTGAAAATTTCTGCTGCTAGAGATTAAACTAATTCTGACTAAAATTTCAGAGTTTGGAAAAGAATTGAAATTGCATTATATACAACGCATCTGAAGAGTTTGGGAACAGGGTTTTGATTTAGATAAATGCACAAAATGTGAAAATTAAATATATATTAAAAACATTTTCGCACAATATATGCGTCAATAAAATGCGTGATGTTAGAATTACATAAATTCACATTAAGGTATCTGAAATAAGCGAGCAATGAGTAAATAAATAAAATAATTAAACGATTATTTATCTAACAATTAAATTGCGCAATAATTAAATTATTATTGAATTGGTAATATATTAAGCTTTGATTATTTTGAGGGATGCTGGAGATTTTCTATCATTTCTCATTTTATATTTTGAAGTTTTTAGAAAATTTCTGCATTTATGACTTGGTGACTTAAAAGATTAATTTTTTTTAAATTTGAGCTCTTTCAACTCCTTATTATTTGATGCCAATTTAGGCCAATCACATTAATCAGTAATCAAGCGATAATTAAAATACAGAGAAATAAGGGAGCTTTTAGACACATTTTGAGATTACCGTCAATTTGCGTTCATACGGTTAATAATGTAGCTCAAAAAAACATTCATCCGATCTAAAAAATAAAAACAGGTAAATCATCGCTTAACTCTCATAAATAATATTTTTACATTCCTGATTAGAATACTTCGTTAGAATAAATTAACAGTATTTGATGAAAGAGAAATATTCCAATTTGAATTTGATAATTAAACTTTCCAAATTATCCTATGAATTTACTCAAATATTTATAAAATGAGATCAAGATTAAAATACAAGCAAGTTCTTTTGAAAACGCCTAAAAATGATTTAATTATATGTTTTCCATTACAAAATAAAACAAAATTAATTAAATAAATTAATTTTATCAAATAGTAAGGAAAATATTTTAATATGATAATTTTGTAAAAAAATAATTATGCGAATTCTGCTCAGAAGTATATTCTAAAGAGAAAAGTGAAATCAGGAAAAAAGCTCTTGTGTTTGCTAAACCCATTCAGAACTAAAAATGTTATAATACCAAAAGCAAATACACTTTTGAAAGTACTTCTTGCACGATATTAAGCATTGCTTTCAAACAATCGGTAGCAATTTGTCTTAAAATTAAAAATCAAATAAGACTTGATTTATATATATAGGTATTTACAGAAATAACAAAGCAAATAATTGTTAATCGGTCAGATATCCATAAAAATTGACAATGTTATAAGTAGCAGCATTGTTAACTACAGCCCTTCTCAATATATTGAAAAGGAAAGAAAATGTCGCTTTATTTTTTAGACTTTTTGAATGCATTTTATAGAAAATTTGAATTCCCGCTTGAAATGAAGGGTCGAATAAATACATAATTTTTATCTGTTGGCAAGTCGTTGTCCGAGAATAATTTAATCCTATTCATTAATAATTATACTAAATTAGTAAGTCTTAATTCTATGGTCTTAATTCTATTTAATGGCAAATGTTGTGTCTTATTTTTTCTAATCATAAATTCAGATTCTACGGTAATTAATAATAAAAATGTTAAATAGTATTTTCTTGGTTATCTCTATGAAACGGCAATTAAATATGACAGAATATGATACATGTGATCATTTGAAGAAATACGTATTTTTTAAAAAAATATTATATACAAAATAAAGTGTTTTTAATTTCTAAAACGTACTGCTTTCTTTTGATTCTGATTTTTTCCTCAGTCCAGACATGGTGGTATTTTGTTTGAAGTCAAAAATATTTTTTTCCTCTTCTGTGTTTTGCCTTTTAATTTCGCTGCCCTAATTTTTTTCATCAAATGAAAGATTTTTATATAAGATCCTTGAAATTTTTTTGTTATTTTAAAACTGAATATTTCAAAGTTATTCTTATTTTTTTGGTTACTATAATGAATGCGGCACCTAAAAGCTGGTTTCCGCATAGTAATTGCGGATTGAATAATTTCACTGACAAAAATTTAAAAAATGTATTTTGTTTTCTTAATAGTAACATTTAACTTAATATTAAATATATTTTTAACGGCAAACAGCATGCTGTTTTCAATAAGCTAGAAATGTTTAACCAAATTTTCAAAGAAAATATAAGAGCAGTGTTAGCTTTTAATTTCCTATCAGTTTTATTTATTACAGATAAATTAAGCATTTCCTTATGTAAGCATAAAAAAAAATTTCATTTGCAGAAGAATGTTTCCAAAGCATGTCTCTAATAAAGTTTCTTTTTTGAATCAATTTGTTTTGTGCTGCTTCGTAATTATTCTTAATCTAATATGAATATGGTTTACTTGAAATCCATACAAATATGGGTTTAAAGGAGAGAACAGACCTGTCATTGTGAAACATTTACAAAAAAAGGAAGATGGCCATGCAAATTCATAGGACGTTTCATAATGATAACTAACTCTTTACACTAAATAAAGATGTGTATTACTTAACAGAAATTTCAGATTTCTGCAGTTACTTAATACCGTATATAAGCTCATTGCTTTGTTGTGTGATTTATCTTCCTAAATATACTTTTAGGGAGATTTCTCATATTAATGTTCTACTAACACACTGTTCTGTTTCACAAATATATTAATGTATAGATAATTTTATGCCTTTCTTTTAACTGTATTCATATGAAAATGTTTATGTAAATATTTTCATGCCTACATTTCATCACTGTGTATTTTGCTATCATTTGTCGGTTTGTAGCTTTATAATAATGTATGCTTCTTCTTTATTTTTTACCTTCTTTTAAACGTATTCGTATCGAAATGTTAATGTAAATATTACCATGTCCACATTTCATCACTATATATTCTACCTACAGTTTATGTCTTTATGATAGTTTATATTTACTATTTGTATCTTTATAATATTACATATGTGTATACAGGGTGATTCGCTACCAGACCGACAAATTTGCAGGGTGTGTAGGGGATACAGAGACGACTCGGAATCACATAGGAATGCAGGGTCGCAACTGCCGTAGTTGCAGCTATGGTGCAAAGAAGCAGAGAAAAAAAACACAAACAGCAACACATTAATGGGACAAAAAACATTTTATTGAAAGCCTGTACTACAACACGTGTCCGAAATTACGACCAGAAGTCGTAGGTCCAGTGTAGGTCCATATGGTACCAGGATGACGAAGCTCCTCCCCATTATACGGTTGACATCCGCAGACACCTCGATGCAACCTTTGGACAGCGGTGGATGAGTCGTGGTAGCCAGGTTTATTGGCCTGCCAGACCACCAGACCTATCATGCATGCACTTCTTCTGGAATCACATGAAGAGTTTGGTGTGCGAGATACCCTTTCTTTCAGTTGAAGATCTCACCACTCGAAAATCTGTAACTGCCAGAAGGATACGTGATATGCCAGGTATTTTCCAGAACGCAAGGAATTCCATGCAGCGCCGCTCTCAGACCTGCCAGACGACTTCTGGTCGTAATTTCGAACACCTGTTGTAGTACAACCTTTCAATAAAATGTTTACTGTTCCACTAATTTTTGCTGATTCTGTCCTTTTTCTCTGCTTCTTTGCACCAAAGCTCGCAACTGCGACATTCCTATGTGATTCCGAGTCGTTTCTATACACCCTACACACCATGCAAGTTTGTCGGTCTGGTAGCGAATCACCCTGTATATATAACTATTTTGCTTCTTTCCGTGCATGCAAATAATTTAAAACATAGAATTGATTTGTCTGAAAATATTGCCTATCTTCCTTCCCTGCTAGACTTTTCCCTCTTAGTTGGCCCAAAAGGTTCCTTCTTTAAATGCACATATTTGGTTCCCATCCCAAGAACAGATCTGGCAGGTATGGGACAAACGTAAAGCTATTAAATAGTTTCGATAATGGGACTTTTGCCGTAAAAGCTCATTAAATCCAGTGGATGGTTGCCCCATTATCGGTATTAAAGAAAAGAAGAGTCACTTTTACGTTTCTGGCAATGTGATCGCCATTTTTATTATAATTATGAATTAATTAAAATGTTTAAAAGTAATGAAGTATGAAAATATATGTATTATATTATGCTAAGAGAGAATATATTGCGTAATTTTCAAAGAAGGTTGAAAATGACAACTAATGAAATATAGTGTTTTTGCTCATGCTAATTTGTCCGACAGCAGCATCAGGATAAGCTCATAAGATTCCTCGTGCCAAGGAATGCTAGATTACGCCAGCTGTTGACAACAGCCTTGAGCCCTTTTCAGGTGACAGTTCCATTTAGTTCAGTTCCGCTCCAAAATTTGCTGGAAAGCAGCCCGGAGGAACGGGTCTGAAGGTCTCCCATTCCTCTCCCCTTCGACCAAACCACACGAGAGGACTTTCGGCTCACCGCATGGGGAAATGCCGCACCTATACTATATATACATTTACAAACATCTACACCTCCGCGATTCGAATCGGGGCCCTTCGGCACGGCAGTCAGCCACGCTATCGCCTATACCAGTTAGGGGGTAACAAAATACGTATAGTAAAACTTGCGAAGATGTTTCAAAGCTTTACTAAGTTCATATCTTATTTACGGCTGCTTTTTAATTCCAAACTTCATAGGTTTTTTAATGGCTTGTTAATTCTAAATAATATACATTCTTTAGTGCACCACTATAAATAAGAAATATACATTCTTACCCACTTTCTTTTCTTAACTTTTCAGTCAATATATTACATTAAATGTCTCCTTTTCGGTCTTTTATGAAGAACTCTATCTCCTTTTACGCTCAAGTTTGGGGACATAAAATTTCACAGCATTATTTTCTCATTCATTTCGCATCAGAGTAAGATGGAGCTATCAGATTTTCAAAAATTCCTCCGAAACGCGTGTTTGACATTATGCCGATTCCCGTAGCTAATTTTCGTTCTGTTTAGAATCAAGTTCCTGCTTGTTATTACATAATATAATATAAAACGATATCTCATATTAAAAATGGTATAGTTAGCTGAACAAGGTCAAAGGGATTCTCCTTTTCCCTCCTATCCTCTCGCAACATGAAAACACTCACTAATTTTTCCCTACCTGCAAGGAAACGTGGGCGTTCATTCTCTAGCATTGAATATGTCGCAGTTTATTGTTACGTTTTCGTTAAAGCAAAGGCGAGTTTTCTGCTCCAAAGTTTACATTTAGATTGAAGTACTATACATATGCATTATATGTACATTAATGCTTAGCAATGTTTAAGAATGTTTTTAGCCGAAACATTGCGTACAGCGAAGTTTTTGATTGATTTTTTGAGTCGATTTTTCTTAACTTCATTGCTCATTGTTGCCCCAATTTGAGCTACACTGTAATTAATCCACCTCCGTTTAATCTTTATTTTATATTATTCATTAATCATCTAATTTCATCTAATATTTGCTTAATCTTATCTCCAAGTCTAAAAATGTATCTACAACTTTAAAGTTGGATTTATTCTCTAATTTTTTATTCTCCCACTCTCATTACTATGTGTTTCATGTACCGACCTCATGCGTTCACTTACTCCAGTGGTCACCGAGCTTATGAAGCTTTTGAGCTACTAAGAACTACCAGTTTTTTAAGGAAATCTTACACGCTTATTGCCCATAAACTTACATTTCTAATAAATATGAAATCAGTTTTAATTAAACTGTTTATAAGAAAAACAAACTGAAATTGAATTGTACATAAGAAAGAAATTGAAGTTCATACTGGAAAATTTCATACTGGAAAAAGAAATCTCACGGAGATATGTAGAGTTGAATATTGCCTTCAGTTTGAGACAAACTTGGATCAAAACTGGGTATTTTTCTTTAGGAATAAGAGGTTAAATATTTTCAGACTTTGAAGAAAGCGATTTTACTGATACGTCATCTTAAAAATCAATCAGTTCCAACTCCACTGCAGCATTACTTTCTTGAAAATCAAAATGCTGCATAACGCAAGTAGAGAACTCTTCAGCACTAATCTCTGTAAAAGGCAATTTGACAAACAATTGAAATCCTTTTGAAATCTTGGAAGCGTTTTTTCACTACTTTCTTACTTACTGATGCACTTGCATACCACAGTAAACACATAAAATTGCCCTTTACCTGGGCAAAGAAGTAATCGGTTTCCCATTCCGAATGGAAGTGACAAGTTCTTTGCTTTTTGAACACGCCATCGTTAGAACAGATCTAGCTTGATAACGATGCATAAATCAGACTATACAAGTTAGCTAATGTCTAATATAACGTGCACAACCTCACTTGTATACAATCAACTATGAGATGAGGCCGACAATGGCAGTTGCGTGGGAGAAACAAACAGTTGCCGTCAGCGATAGCTCAGTGGAGGAATCAAGGTTAGCCAAACGGAGCGTTAGCGCGAGCTACTAGTAGCTCGCGATCGACAGTTTAGCCATCCCTAGCTTATTCGATTCCTTAGAGAGTAGGGGACTTACCACTATAATGCAATTAGGGTTATATCTCCTCAGATTTCAATATTATTGGTGAACTCTATAATTATTTTAGATGCATCAATTTAGGGAATTACAGGATGATGACTCAGAGATGATTAAAAGTCAGTAATACTTGTCAGGAAGTAACAAGAAACCACAGCCCCTCAAATTGGATTTAGATTATGAATTAGAGTGTTCCATTTCCTAGGTGACTCTACCGTAATTTAGAGGAAGAGTAGAATACGATTTATTTATTTCTCCGATGTAGCAAAGGCATTTTCATTTCATGGACTAAGGGAGGTATTCCCTGAGAATCCTTTTGTGAAATATCGAATTAAATTTCTAAAAATTTAGGAATTCTTTTTGGTTTGAAATACATCGATTACTTGTAAATAGAATTAACATGGGCACTCCATGCATTACATTAACTGATCTCAGATTGTAATATCGTAATATCGCTGCTTGGTACCTTAAACCTTTTGGCAACATTTCTGTCTGTGATACACGTTTTTATCGAGTACCTTTTTTTCTTAACTTTCTTTGTGTTAAAATGTCGAATTGTAAAAAAAAGAAATCGAGCGGAACGGTAGACTTTTTCACATAATGATTTTTATTAAAACATGAATAATAAAGGATTGAAGAAAAAAGCTATCGAAATGCACTGAAAAAAAAATCTAACGTGGACACCACATGACTTCCTTATAAGGCCTTTTAAATTACAAAAATTTTTGCTGCATTTCATTTAAACTTATTTAAACTATTTCTAACTTAATTAACCGATCTCTGAAGGCAAATTAAAAATGACAACAAAAATTGCAAATTTTGAAATAAAGTATTTAGCTCAATTTTTGTAATAAGTGAGTCAAATTTCATCTAATTTCATTTTTTTATAAAAAGTATAAAACTTTCCGAAATATAAGTATAGGAACCGGGAGAACGTATTAAAAATCAGATTTCGTTATTTGTCGTAAATTAATATTTTTTTAACTCGACATTGCCACAAAATGTATATTTTCGTCATTTAAAACACTTCTGTACTGAAGCATATGACATCTCTCTGTACAACAATTGCGAAAATAAAGGCCGGGCAAGGACTTTTAAGCCGTGTAAGGGAGTGAGTATATCTGTGATAATTTCAAAGTACGGTCACGATGGCTGAGTGGTACAGCGGGAGGAAGGAGTTGATATCAAAGTACATTTAGCCAATTATCATCTTTATTTGCAGAGTTGCAAACCCACTAGAATAATTCCTTGTGGACAGCATACACTTTAATCATAGCAATTACGATAATTTCTTATCTGCACATTAAATCGTTTTAGAGTAGGAACAAAGGGGACCAGAGCAAAAATAGAGACGCCGGCAAGGCAAAAGGTAAAGAATGCAGCAGAAGAATGATGTAATTAATCCCCAGCGGTAGCTATGCCAAGTGTGATGTACAAGTAAAGCTAATCTATAATTGGTTAACTTTCGTTTTAGTTGACCTTTTATATTAGCAATACATAACGATAGAAAGATCTTGAAATTAGGAGGACAGATGAATTTCGGGGGAGAGCACCAAATTTAGAACGTTAATTTTGAGGTCACCAATTATTTTTTAAAGCAGCTATCGTATTTTGTTATATCTTACATATATATTTGCATGTTTGACGCTGTCGATAGAGACAAAAAGGAATTTCACAACTAGATGCCATAGTAGTCTCATATACAAAATTTCAAGTTCTGCTCCTAATCGTTTTTGAGTTATGCGATATAAATACATACATACATGAGTATGTACGTATGTACAGACGTCACGAAAAAATTTCGTATTGAATCCATTTTAAATTCAACTTTACAATCCGTTTTGGAAACAACTGTTCTTTATTCTATCCTGACTTGCATATGTGACGTAAAAAATAATCCAAATGGATTCAGAAACGGCCAAAATGGATATTTCTGAAATATAATACCTTAAATTTTCTCGATTACAATACTTGTCACTACATCCTAATTTCTACAACTCAGGTAAGAACTTGTTAAAACGCTGCTAAGTGGTTCTTCTAAACACTATTTCGTAGACTTTTTTTTGGCTTCTCAAAAAGTCCAGGGATGATAGCGTTAATGTAAACCTGCAGTTTTGTATTCTATTTTAAAGGCATACCTACTATCTGTATATCAGGAGAAGTGATTTCTTCGTTATGTCTATTTGGTACCGGTCGCTAGAGCAACAGGGGTAGTATATTTCAAGTAGGTGTGAGACTAGTAAAAGGATTTATTGTTATTTTGTTTTCGGCGAGTATAGATCGCGGGAAAATTTACAGAAGGACAGTTCGCCATGAAGCACCCAAAGATGGCAAATTGAAAATGAGTTCTTCAAATCGCACCTAAGAAAAATCGGTTAGTGCTGGCTTCTATGGCAACACATAGCTGCACGCTATCTATGTAGGCCTGTTGTTGTTATGGACAGAAACCTTTCTCATAATAAAAATTAAATATCAAAATGGGTTAGTGGCTGATAATGAAACACATCTTTTAAATCTCAACATTCATACTGTCGCTCATAAACTGCCCAAGACCTAAGCGAGTGATAACTGCAACTGTCTTCCCTTGGTCATAGACTTGATATTATGTTACTATCAGAGAGATTCGCTGACGATTTTGCAGAGTCGAGGTGTTTGGAGGCAGCGTCTTAGCATAGCTGCGTAATTTTTTTAATGTATGTGTCAATAAACGCTTACCTGCCTAAGAAATTATATCACACATTTCCTCTGCAACATCTCGCCCATCAACTGAAGATTCTCTTCAATCAAACGAAAGAAGGAAACTGTTTATTCACCACTGTTTATTTTCTACAAGACAGAAGTAAAAGAAGGGATAAAGCATCCAGATAAGTATCCTTCCTTTCTCTAAATTTAATTTAACCTATATCTTGAAAGTGCCCTTAAATTCATTTAGTCATTATTTTCATTAGTTTCTAGCATTATACGATAGTCAGTATATTGCTTTAAATCATGTGGTTCCTTTTCTCGTAACTATTCCGTAGAGACGCTACGTTCCTTATCAGCAGTCAATCAACAGTTGCCCTTCGAAGGCCCCGTTACTTGCTTGGGAATTTCTTGAGAGGAAAAATAGGGATTTTGGGCATAGATAAGTGCAGTAGACTGTTATCTTTGTTACTAGGATCTCTTTCAGTTTTCATACTTACAATTATATGCTAACATAAATACAATGGGCCTGAATTTGTTAAACTAATGCCTTAATAAATTATGAGGGTTAAATTAATGAATTAATATTATGTGTAACAAATAAAAAAAAAATTTAATTAGGAATCGTATTTTAGGAAAATTTTCTGTTTCTTTTCCTTTTCTTTCTACAGGCCTTCTTTTTTTTTTTTTTTTCCTATTACATTTGGGCCATTTATTTTTATTTTATTTTGTCCCGACTTTTCTTTCCGGCCTTTTGAACTCGTACAAAGTGTACGAGATTCATTTTTACTGTCCTCTGAAACACGAAATTGTCTCCCTTTCTATATACCTTTCCTTCGCACCTAAGCTTGATTTTTCGCCCATCGGTGCAGAAAGACTTAGCGGGTGCAAAACAAGACATCTGTCTTCTTTGTCTGTCTGTCTGTCTGTCTGTTACTATCAGACAAGTGAGGTAACTCATAGCAACATATTTCAATATTGCTAATACGTAATTGACGTGGAAAATTTACTACGATTTTTGTAACAAAAATATTAGGATAGTTAACTTGCAATAAATAGTAAATTATAACAACGAAATTAGATAAGTAATTATAATAATGAACACTAAATATAAAAGGTGTATTTGATCGCATTTCCATGTTTCTTATTATCTGATTTCTAAAAGCAAACCGATAGTTACGGGAGAAAAATTGTGCACGTCAAAAATTTATTTAAAGTTTCGCTTATTTTTTATGGAACAGCTAATTAATTTAATTGAGATGCTGAGCAACATTTTTCATTTATTTTTCTTATGATATTTATTATAGTTTCTGTGACGAAATTTCACGTCATTAAAAAATAAGAACCTCCTGCTTAGAAAGTAAATTCATTAAATTAGTTTTATTAACATACTTCCGCATGTTTAATTTTTTTAATCCTTTTCTGCCTTCTGAAATGACAGCAAGGATATATATATAGTTTGTTTTTCTACTTTGATTAATGGTAAAGGCCTTTTAAGTTTACAATGCGATTTCAAGTTTGGGTTCCAATTTAAGTATGGAAATCCTTTAAACGTTTAAAAGTGAGAGGGAGATTGTAAATTAGACATCTTGGGGAAAAAAAGAGGGTTTGATACATCTAGAAAATTAGGGATAATATGTTGCCTAAGAGACTATATTTGATGTTGTTGGAGTTTAAAAAAATAACTGCTATAGTATCATAGACATGATCAACAACTACCTAGATACTATATTTCCTGTTTTATCTTATATAGAAAAATGCAGTTTATGAGACTCTAAGACCTGATTCATTTAATTGTGTTATCCTTATGCGTTTATTATTACGCATTTTTATGCTATTTTCGCACTAACGCATACCATATTTCCTCGAGTACTTCATCCGTTGGCTTTTAGCTCAAGATTCTAAAACGTTTTAAATGACTCGCATATTTTTCTCTTTCTCTGTTGCACATGGCTTTTTGCCTCTGAGGTCTAATTTATTGGTAAACCATAGTCTTTTGCTTTTTTTAAATAATTTTTATTCAGTATGTTCAATTCATATTTGCATTTTTGAAAAGCGTTTCATCCATTTTATTTTCTCTATTATTTGAAACGTATTTTGTGCAGCTTCAACGTTAAGTTACCCGGATGTAGAAGGTGTTCTCACAATTAAGAGACTTTTCGAGCAATTGCTTTCAACTTACTTGTTATTTGCGTTCTAGTTCATTTGTAGCCTTATCTACTACTGAAGCGTTCGATTTCAATAGCGTCTTTTGTTCGTCTCCCTCCTCCTTCCTACCTCTGATATTCTTGTGACCGACTATATATGCGACCGACTCAGTTATCATCGGATATCATCTCAATATTCTTCAGATATTGTAATGTTAATATTATTTTGTATTTTTATTGAAATGTAAGTCTCTTTTAACGAAAAAAAAATATATTGATAGTTACCAGTAGTTTATCTTTGACTACTTATCATTTGTTATGCCTTAAGCCCTGTCCACACGTATCAATCACAGTCGTATCAATTGTAAATTAAAGCTAGCTTTTCTCATTTTGAAACCTGTTTCTTATGTTTAATGACGAAAAATTTTATTATTATTTTATCTATTTATAATTATTGCTTTCATTTCTTATTTTATCTATTTATTATTATTGTTTTCATTTCTTTTTTATCTATCTATTATTATTGTTTTCAATTTAGTTTAAAAATGCGCACTGTAAATAGGAACCATTACCCATTATGTAATGATATATATACATCTCTTGTATAAATTATTTCTTTATTTTTACCTCATTGCATATTCTATTCCCCACATAATTTTACAGCCCAAAATTTGAGTCTTATTCTAAATTCAAAACAAAAGAAAAAATCTGAAAGCTTTCAGATTTTACATTACTCCCAAACTTTTTTTTTTTTTTCATTTATATGCACATACACGTTTTGAGAGCATTTGGGCTAACGTCTCACTGTGCTAAAATTTTAAAAACAGCATATCTTTAGAAATTTTATTGGATGAACTTTTTTTCTTCTAATTTATTTGTGTAACAATATATGCAGAATAAACATTTAAAGAACACTTTACTTATTACACAGATTCCTTTACACATACTCCCATGCCATACATAAATAAGCAAACCAAGGGAGGGGAGAAAGATTAAAAAATATGAAGTTGATTTTGTTATATGGTGGATGGTGTATCAAGTCATTTAATTCTCTCTATATATATTTTATAAATTTAAAATTTTTACAGTTTTATAAATCTTAACAACCAAATGAATTTTATAAATCTTAATTTGCGTAAAACTGATTTGTACGTATAATAACTGTTTAATCTTACCATCCGAGTTGTTATATTGTTTAATAAACAAAATTTCACTATAAAACGAATCGAGTGTGTTATTCTTCTGACCAAACTACGAAACAGCAAGATGAAACATTTTAAACTTATAGCCTTCTGTGAGTGTCACATGATTTTTTCTCTTCAATAATTCTATTGGCTAAACGCAGACTTCGCTCGCGTCCTCGTTTGGACGACTTTTCGTCGGCGACGTGCGTTTCGTTGTGTTATTTCGTCTCTACGGTAGTCGAGTATACGCACCTTTACTGTAACCGTGCGCTTTAGGAATTAAATTACTCGTCTAATTTTTCCCTCTCGATTTTTGGAAAGCGAAAAATAAGCGAGAAAATCCGGTACATTTTAAGATGAATTGTTTTTGATGATTAATTTCAAGCTATTTCCACCCAACAATCTTGATTTAAAACTGTGAAATTTTAGAACAGAATAAAAAATTTCTTAATTTCGAAAATTTACCCGCCATATTTTAGGTCACATTTTTTCGCTGTTTGCTAATTATAATGGGGTATTCGTCTAAGCGATATTCTAAGACTGCTTAAAGTCTAATTGTAGGTTCGTAATATAGGGTATTGCGAATACCCCATTGTAGGTTTATGTATTTGTTTGTATGCTTTATTCCTGAAAGTACAGCATTACAAATTTCTTTAACATGTCTATATAAGTTCTCACGCGGTCGTTAGTTTTGCAGCCGGTATAAGTTAGAATTATAAACCATTTTTAGTAAAGTAAATATTCATGTTCCGATATCTTAAAACAAAAAAATCAATTTGCTTGGAAATTATGTTTCTAATTTCTTACACTCTCCGCCGGTCCCTTTAGTTATAATTAACAGTTCATACTTACTTAAATAAATAAAATATGAAACATTTGACACCCTTTCGACAAAATTTGATTAAGATATTTCAATTTTTAGATAAAAGTCGTACACAAAATGAAGAGAGAAATATTCAAATCTATTTGCAACTAAAAATGAAACATAAATTTAAGAAAAAAATTTTGAATTTGATGCATTAAATAAGGAGTACAAACATGCAGGCTGTCGTGAAGAATTTTGAGATTTTTCTCTAGAGGTCATCTTACAGAATTTGTGTTTTAGACACTAAATATTGTTATAGAAACAACTCATAGCATTATTTGCATAATTTAAAAACCAAAAAAAGTAGTTCTAATTCAGTGATATTCTATGTAGTTATTAAGTTTTTACCTTAAAATAAGAAAACAGCGTGAGATTTTTATTGACATACTTTTATCATTTGAAAAGTTATAAATGCAGGGGATGTTTACACGTTTCTAGACCGATTTCGATAAAGAATAAAAGAAAAGCAAAAGTTTTGGAATATAAATACCAGATAATGGTCTATTCTTTGAAATGTGGAATATCGTCTGCTTATTCTTCTCTCAAAATGTCGCATGCAGTATTAAATTGTGGATTTAAGGATATATTTTTGCGCTTTCCGAAGGGAAATATTCCTATTCCACAGCTGAAATCGTTGTAAAATGCTTGATGCTATAATTTCTAGGTGACAAATAAGCAACATTTTTAATCGGAAAAGGAAAAACAGTCAATCATTACGTGCGCATGAAAAAAAGTTTCCAGAGGAATACCCGAAAGAAATAGGTACTTTTTCTAATATTAATAAAGTTAAATCGATGGTAACGAAAAAAAAAATTCCGTCGAAGCAGAAATCAATTGTAAATTCTTTAAATACATCTGTAGAAGCAATAAATAAAACAATAAACCAGGATTTGCTATTAAAAAAATCAAAAACATAACGTTCACCAGTTTTTGCTGAGTCGTGCGGCTCATCGCAGCACAATAGGTAGAATCTTGTATGGAATCTGTTTAGAAGGAGATGAATGGAAATTAGTTGTGACCAGTTATGAAGCATGGGTTTATGTAAATGACTGCAACAAAAAAGGGCTATTTATTACCGAATAAGAAGAGCGCAAAAAAAAAAAAGAAAAGAAAGAAAAAAAAAGTAAAACTTAACCTGCTTTCAAGAGAATATTTTAAGCCCGACATTTACAGAATAAGATTTCATTTCTTTATCCCAATGACTCTCAAAGAGTGAAATTTCATCAACCAAAGCAACAAGTCACACTTCGAAAAACACGAGTGAATTACTTGAAAAAACGAAAACTGATAGAGGTGCTGTATGTATACGTTTTCAAAGTATTCTTCCAAAGTCCCCTCACATTTCCCCTACAGATTATTCTGCCCCTGGTCTCTTAAAAATAACTTTTTGTAATGGCAAACCAACAGGATTAATGGACTCTGGAAAGTAGCGGAAAAGTAATGGAAATCTACACCCAAGGAAATTACTTCTGTCATGGAAATCACGACGTAGGCTTATAAATAAAAAAAATGCTGTCAGATCGAAAATTAAATAAAAATACTGTTTACATGTTAAACATTAATTAAACGTCTCCGAAATCCTTCAAAAAATGTGTAAGTATCTTTTGTATAAAGACTTTAAGAACGTAAAAGATTTTAGATTTTATACCTTTCACAATTAAAAAAAATATTTACTTCTTATATTTTAAATTACCATACCACGAATATTTATATAATTAAACTATTTCCTAGTGAGTTACATATCTATAAACAACCTGCAAAAATAAAGATCGTAAAGGCCGTATTATGTTGAAATTTTAAGACAAGGTTTAAATAGTGATTTTTCACGTGAAATTATTAATCCTATAGAAATACGTCTATGATTAGAATATTATTAAAAATATCTGCGTAAGAGTTTAGTAAAAATATTTGGACAAAGAAATCTTCTTCAACGCTGATAATGCTACGTCCCCCTTCAGTTTCAAAGTTTTTCAGAGTCTTAAAGATTATTTAATTTTAAATTGACGTAATTTTTAAAATTTATTCTACTCCTAATTATATTGCTTAAGGCATATATAATGTAATAGCTATGATAAAAGTATCACCTTAATGATTACCACCTTAAACATCAGATCCAAGTTTTCTTATAATGTCTTTTGTTTTTCTTTTATGCATAAGTGATTGCCTTTTAATAAATTGATTATCTTTTAACTACAATATTGTTCACAAAGACGCTCAAAGGATTTAAAAAAGTTAGAGTATTTACTAGAATTCTAATTTAGACTGCGTAAAATACTAGCTAAATTGCTGTTCCTCGAAAGCTAGAATATTTAAGAATTGTATAGCAACTTATCGCAGAGCTCTCGTGTGCAAATGGCAAGTCCAAAGAAGGGTTGAATTTATCCTTCATTCCAACTCAGGTAAAGAACAGACGGTCCCTTCTCAGTCTTACAATAAGCCTCTAATTGTGCTTTAACTCAAGATAGAAAATAAGAAACTAATATAATACTAACTAAATTAAAATCAGCCGAAGCTGAGCGGGAATAACTAACAGAGTTGGTTCTTATTTAATATCATTGGCAGATACTAAAAATATGGCCTAAAAGCAGTAAAATTAGGCTAGTCATAAGAATGTAGCCGGAATGCAAGCACGTGCTTCTAAGCTGTTATAGTGAAGTGACTCATTTACACAAAACGTAATCCTGAAAACTCACTCTGGTAGGAAGACGTAGGGGGAAAATAAGAAAGTAAAGGAAAGGTTTATTCCAAACTAAAAAGAACTATTAGAAAATTAAAAAAAAAAAAAAATCCGTACAGTAACATGAGACAGCACACTACTATTTTGCCCTTGCAGAATTTTATGCTAATTAACCGGTTATTATGAGTTGTATATTTACTATAACTTCTTCTTTCCGTAGTCCTCACCAGAATGCAAATTATTTTGTTTGCGTGTTTAAGCCGAGGGTTCGGAGGTTTTAGAATTAGAGTTTCTAGCAATCTCGTCTTATAGTTCCTATCGTCATTTCTGCCACGCGCCGTTTACTACTTGAACCAGCTAAGTAGCCTATCATGCACGTAGTGTCAGGATATGTAACCTACGTTTAGATTCATCTTACGTTAATTTAAATAGCTGCATGTAGCGAAAGTTCGTTTATCACACATGCAGTGTTTTTCCTTCATTTAAGAGTTAAATAAAGGTTACTTCAACCTTCTTCTTCTTCTCTTCAGAAAATCGATTACTCGTTTGCACACACGCAGGGGCTACACTGTAAAAAATTTTAGTCCAACGTTTCACCGTTTAATGTTCAAAATCAAAGATAGTACCAAAACATGGTTCACTTGATTTTACGTTTCACTGATATTAGGTGAAACGATCCAACTAGGTAAACGTTTCACTATTTTTAAGGAATACTTTGCAGCCAATCAAACCGAAGCATTCAGCGCATACCTGGTCTTCCCGTGATTCCATCTTTAGAAAGTTTAATGGCAGCTGTTTGAATCTGTTAACGGATAGTCGGTTGTGTATTCGATAATTACAAGGTACGTATATTTTTGGTTTGTTTCCTTTTTGATTTATGTATTAATGAAATGTAAGATACAAAATGGTGTTAAAATGCATTCGCAGTAACTTTTTAATGATTTTGTTGGAATGAGTGGCGTTAGTGCTGAAGCCTACTTTCACCATTTGGTTATTACTACTGTATAGAACGTAGCTGAATAGAAGTCTAAAAAGAGATTCCCGAACATTCTTAGTAAAAACATTGTTATAACATAATGTGTAGTTCTGCATATATTACGTAATATGTATTGCTATAAAATACGTTATAGTCATTCTGTAGAAAATAGAATACTGCAATACAAACATAGAATGTTCTGTCAGCATCAGTATTGGAATATAATAGTTCTTACGCTGTTTGTGAACTTGAGAAATAAGAAGCACATAATTCATCTAAAACGTTAAAAAAACTTTTTTGACATGAAAATTTAAGTCTTGTTGTTTAAAACTAAATTTATGGCTTAATTTTTCTCTAGATGAAAATCTTGGTACAGTGTCAATCATCATTGAAAGTGCTAGAAATTTCAGATTATGGTCAGCTTACTGTTATTAACTTCGCTTAATATCCAAGTTTTTTTATCTCTGCAAAAATGTGCTGATGATTTCAAAGAGTATGTTGATTATGAAAACTTTCCCTGAGGATCCCAGAAAAATTGAAAGTTATCGATTAACATTATAAAACTGTATTTGGAATATATTGTTAAGTAGCAAGTTTTTTTATTGCTTTGTGAAAACTTTTGTGTATTAAATCTTATTGTTTGATTAAAACCATTTTGAAACCTCTGAATATAGTTTTTATTTGGTATCAATAATTCATAGATGCATTAACTTCTTTTATAATTGGAGAGCATAACACAAAGATTTAATTTGAATACTATTTTTTTTAACTGTGCAATATAATTTATTGTTGTCAAGGGTAACAAATATTGCCAAATACGGTTAACGTCATTTAGAAAGCATTACATTAGTGTCTGTGAGAAAAGAGCCTGTTATATAGGAAATAAATGAAGATAATTGTGCAAAACTGATGCTGTGGAATTTCCTTGAATATTTTTGCAAGTTGATTTTTGGTTTATATAATCTAAACCTTATTTTTTATTTGAATAATTTAAACTTTTCGCTTAATTTTACTTGTGAAGTCATGCAAAATAACATTTTGTTTCGAAGACATCCATTTTTTTTTAATTCAAATAATATGTAGAGGACTATTTGTACTTTACCTTTTTCGTAATAATTTTAGGTAACATTTAAGTGCTTATACATGAATACAACAAAAACGTTTGATAAATTTAAATTAAATGTATATGTTTATAGTTATTTTGATGTAAATAGTAATATTCTTTCAAGATGACAGTAATAAAGGTAAAGTAAATTTTCAGTTTAAATTCTCAGAATATAAGTCTCTGATTTGTATCAGTAACTGTACATGTAATTGCTCCAGTTTTTTTTAATTATTTCAAATTGCTGAAATATTCAAAATATTCAGTTTTTAAGCTGTTATATTTTTAAAATATATTACTACAAAAAGTTGTGTTTCTGAAAATTTCCACTTTCTTAGCTAACAGTGCTTTTTGCAATCGTATCACTGTATCAAGGGATCCCAATCGCTTCCAGGCGGGCAAGTGGCCCCAAGGTAGGCATGGAAATTTTATAGGGAGTCGATGAAGATCTGGGCATTGACAGCCGAATTTGCAGTGGCAATTAATCAGCATAGTCAAGATTCCTATTGATTCCAGAAGTGCAGGTACGTATATGCTTTATTTCAGATTTTAAATGTCATACAAGAATAATATCCCAAAATAAAAGTTGTTACTAAACCAACATTGCCTTTTCCCTCTTCTAACCTAGTATAAATAGACTTGAGTCAAGTCAGCAATTTACTATGGGAAGAAAGAAACAGGTTGAATATTTGTAATGGAAGTGATTTGAGAATTGAGCAGTTTTATGCCAAATGCTAAAAGAATTACATGAATGCACAGATCACATTAATTATTCATACTTCTGTGTAATTAAAATTGAAGTTTTGTGCAGTTAAAATCCGTGATTTTGTTTCTGGCAACTTGTTTATATTTGTAAAATTAAAAATAAAGATTAAAAAAACATAAATCCAATAAACCATTATTTAAAATTTTTTTTCATAATTTTAGATTGCTATTCTTTATTTGAAATTATTTGTATTTTGATTATGCTGCATTACAGAGAAAAATGTAAGGGGTTCAATGAAGAAAACCTTTTTCTAAAGCTCTTTTAAAAGGGGCTTATGTAAGAAAACCCTTGAGAACCCCTGCTTTACATAAGAAAAGTTTTCCAAAATCTAGCTTCTCTATTTTTACCTTTACTAAGTTGTATTATTCTTAATTTTAAATGTAATGTCATATGACATATATTTTCAAAAACGTTTTGGTATTTTCTGATTATTCATCCTCATTAAAAAGTCACAAATTGATTGCTGACTGGAGAGAGATATTTGTTTGGATATCCTTATTTCTAGTTCAAAAATGCTGCTTTCATAATTTCTTTTCTTTTTCCATATAAGACATGCAGTCTTCTTTGTTTTTTCCACTCTCCTTTTCACGTACACAGCGATCTGCTTTCACTGAAGGAAACAGCAGATAATTCCAGAAACTTAGCATTTTGAACAACCATGGCATAAAAATCATAAAGTGACACACACGAAAAAAAAAAGGCACATGATGCCTTTAAACAAGTCTTATTGCACTGTATGTGTGTAGGAAGTTAAGTCTGATATTTCGCCGTTGAAAACTGCAATATGCTATTCACCGCTATACTGAAACACAGAAATTCCCATAGAAGGGATCATAATCTGCCGTGTACTGGTGAAATGTCTGGAAAGCCATTTGGGGTTGCTATGGGCACAACTAAATTGCCACATAAATATATTTGGGTAATATTGGTAGGTTTATAATAGTAAAATAATCACTTTGCTGCTGGTATAATAATGTAATCCAGCTAATTTTCTTAATGTTTCGTACTTTTTTAATGTTTAATGTTTTATAATTCTTATAATTGTGTATTTTTTACTAAATATACCTTTAGATGTGTAGGCATATTAATATACATTATATATTAGATTTTTTTAAATACCGGTGGAATGTGTGCTCTACCAGCAGCAACACATTTCAACATAAATATTTTTTGGCGGCATGATGCAATGCCTCATCAGTACATTTTTGTGCTTCTTTGCTGGGTTCGGGGATAGTCTTAATACCTTCTTTTTCAAAAAATTAAATCCTCAATATCTCAAAGTGTTGATGTTCGGCCAGCCATATATTTGATATTTAGCCCCAGTATTTGACAAAAATTGTTTTTAATGCATCTTCCTTTTTTATTGTGTTTTTGTTTCTTCTATACTTTTCATTAGAAACTAAAAGTAAAACTAACATATTACTACCAGTAATGATATGATTGATAATGTTTAACACTGGCATTTCGACCCAGGTTTGAATCCATGCAAACGCATTGCCTGCATGTTTGGTTTCCTCCATGTGTAACATGACAGCAACCCAATGTACATACCCTAGTCAGATAACAATCGAGTGGCTTGCTGCATTCAAATAACCAATCAAAATGAATATTTAAGTTTTTATTATTTAAATTTAATATGTTATGGATGCTTTATGTTATTTTTATTATATATTGCAATGATATTATATATTTGTTGTAACTTATACACTAAAACACAGGAACATCAGTCAGTATAACCTAGTAATACTAATAGTAACATCAGTCATGATACGAGGGTGAGAATTATGAAAGAAAAAATAAATATAAAATTAATAGTTTAGATAATGCATGATGTTATGTAGCTGTGTATTAACGCTTCTTTTTTTAGGTTCCCAATGATGTTGAAATAGAACTACAAACAGTATCTAAAAGATGTTGTCTTCTTTCAATCACTGGTTGTGAATGCCTTACCCTGTACTCCCCAAGACTACCTCGACATCCATGCAAGATTAGAATGTGTTGTGACTTATCTCAATTGTCTGAGAGTAACATTAGAACAAGCTTATGAAATTCATGCTGGCAAAAGAGTGCAGTCACCAAATGGTGCGTTAATGAGGTACACCGTCGCTGAGCTTGATACAATGTGCTTGTCAGACCACTGTGCCCACAAATTACCACCCGTTGCATTTCCGATACAACCAACAGTGTGAAAAATCACTGATCTAATGTTGAGTACCATGCATTCTTTGTGTCTCTCTTCTAATGATTATGAACTGCAAGAACTGTTTAAGTATATGACTACCATTAAATTGTTAAATAAAAAATTCTAAATTTGGGTTTCATGGTATTCTTAAACGGCATTCTTATTATTCTATCGAAATTTTCACAAATGTATTAAAATGACTGCTACATAGACTTGTGCTTTCTAGGATTTATTGGTTTAAATACTCCAGGATATGAAACTGCAAAATGCTTTTTGTCAAAAAATTCTAAATTTGAGTTTCATGATATTGTTAAGTATCCTATTGAAATTTTCACAAATGTATTAAAATGACTACTACATACACTTGTGCTTACTGAAATTTATTGGTTTAAATACTCCAGGATATGAAACTGCAAAATGCTTTCTGTCGATATTATAAGTAATGGTAAATATCCCCCATGCATGCTTTACAAGTACATTTATCTTATTTATTTCATACAATTAAAGTTTTCGAGTTAGAAGTATGTTATTGATGTATGTCCTGTTTCTATATAAGCATAATAATGTATGCTAATTATTCAGAAGTACTTGTTATTAAATTCTGAAAAATAATGATTAAAATATTTATAAAATATACGTAATCGTTCGACAGGTTTTATGAGTAGTTTCATTTTAAATTTCTTAAACAGAATATAAGTGATATAATTTATTAAATTATGCTTACATGTATGTCTGTGCAAAATTCAACATAAAATATTTCTTAATGAATTACTTTTCTTATGTAGCAGTTGCAGAAAATTTGTCTATGTGGATTTAAATGTGTTCTTCATTAAAGCTTTGCGATCTTAATTTTAAGTTATGTTTTTCCTCTGACTTATTTTACATGAAATGTTTACGTTTCTATATAACATAGATATGTTTAATCTGCAGAAAAATGGAATTTACTTTTGAATTTATTGAACAATATTAACAGCTTTGGAAAATTTTCTTTATTGTATAGGTACATAAGTATTATAATTTATCATGCTTCATAATACATTTTAAGATACCGTAATTAAAAAATTACCATAAAGTAAAACTTGTTTTTGTGTGAGGAGGGGACATGAGAAACCTTACAGATCCTAGCAAATACTTCTAGTCTCCAAATTTTAAAGGTAAGTGTTATGGCATGTGAATGAAAATAAGAATTATGCATGGAATAATTTTTCTTTATATAGCATAATAGTAATTAGTTGAATAGCTGTTAATTACACATTACACACAATGTATAATATCAATTTTGTTATGAGAAAGCAATTTCTGTTGTAAATTTAAATACTAGAGACCTTGAATCTCAAAGCTAATGCAATTTAATTTACAAGTGAAGGCATATCAAACATGAATTTTTAAAATTCAGCTCTTGCAATGAGCAGTTACATTTTAACTTATTCCTATTGTTGTGTAAGGCATTTAATTTTGTAAAAATTTATTTTTATGTACATGCTAATATATTGCAAATGTGTATTTTAATGATATATATTTTATACTTTCATTCTCTCAAAACTGAATCAAACTTATGCAAGTAAATCTGCTGTTCTAGCCAAATTTTCAATAATTATTGCTATAGATATGCTGACGTGCATAAGAAATTTCCAAATATCTTAGCCACAGCAGTAATGAATTAAAAAAGTACCAGGAGAAGGGGGCCATAGGAGTAATTGAATAAAAAAATACCAGAAAATGGATAATATAAAATTTTATGACTGAACTCTCAAATAACTTCCTATAATTTACAGTTAACGGTAAACATAATTATAATTAAGGTAAGGTATTCTACCTATTAACAAATAATGGTTCAACCTATTAGCAAATAATGGTTCAGCCAAAGCACCAAATAATGCCAATTCTTGGTTAAACCTATTACCAAATAATGGTTCAACCTATTACCAAATAAAGGTTCAGCCAAAGCACCAAATAATGATTCAGTGTTTTACCATCTTCTGGTTGCAACTTTTTCAGCACCATAGTTTGGTGAAACGTTGAACCAAATTTTTAACAGTGTACAGGGTATTAACAGAAGCTTATACAGACACCTTTCCACGCTGAATTTGACAAGATTTTAGAAAATACTAATATTTTTAACTGCGACTATCATCAGCTTCAAATTCTTCTTTAGCGGTGTTAACAATTAACCAGGATAGTATTATTATAAAATATATTTATGTCATTTTCCGTGTATGCAGTTAACTTCAAATTTATTGTAACGCAATTCGAAAATCATATTTCTGGGCTACTTACACTGACAAAACTACTTCCTCAATGGAACAAATGTATTGTTGGTCCAAACATTCACTTTCGTCGTACTAAACTATATTAATATTTTAGAATTTTAGCAGTTTTATTAAAAAAAAAGCCATTTTTGCTCATTTGTATATCTGGGAATATAATGACAAAACTGCTTTCGCAATCTAATAAAAAGATCGATATTCTGTATACTTTTAACTTGATGAATTTTTAGTGCTGTTTAGAAGAAAAGTATTATTTTTGCTGATCATGTTTCTTAAAGGAAATGCATTGCTGAATTAATTAAATGTTGTCCTTCTTTGGCACAAAATTTGTTTTAAAAAAAGATAATGTTCAGTGAATGTATCTGTTACGTTAATTCCAATTACTGTAATTTATTAATGTATATTTGCTTTAATAAAATGTTATCATAGATAAAAATAGAGTTTTAAATGTCTTCTCAAAAAAGTGGCGTACATGTAATTTTTGAAAACTTCTGTCGAATCTTCCGAAGCTCATGTTACATATTTTAATTTAATAGAAAGCCTTAATATTTTTAACTTTTTATTCAAGATAGATAAGGAAAACAAACAAACACATGAGGAAACAACGCAGCTTTCTTAAGTGTGATGATTTTCGTTACGCAGGTATTGCTCATCCTCGCCCTCTATTATATGCATTATTTCATTAAAATTATTACTCGTGGTGAGAGCTTTTTGAAATTTATTCTTTCAAAGGTTATGATTTTTATTTCTGTTTATTCTCCTAAGAATATGAATTGCTTTCGATTGCAGTAAAGTATTAAACAGCTTAACATAAAATATACAAGTTTCAGAAGAAAACGCAGCATTATGTGGAAGAAATTGTAGACGTTGTGTTTTTTCATTGTGCATTCATACGCCCTCCGATAAAAGTATTTAAAGAATTGATATAAATTTAGTTAACTCTCATAGCTGATGTAGATGACGAGGCGTCTGCATATTAAATATTCCTTTTTTTTTGAAAATATTGATATAAAACAATTTCTGCTCTCATGTAGTAGAATTTAGAGGTACTGAAAATTTCAAATGAACTATGGTTTGAAATAAAACCAACAAATATTCGGAAATAAAAGTGCGAAACTGCGAATATGATTTTTATCATCTAAGAGCACTTGTATATAATTAGGTTACAGAGATGCAATAACGGAATGCAAGGGTAAGGAAAAAATAAAAATCTATCCTCTATCCTGCCATTCATAATTTATTCACCTATTTTCACAGTTTTCTTTCCTAAGTAAGATTATATTATAAAAAGATTGGAAATTCTGATTGAAAAAGAAAAATTTTTGAGAAAGAACTCCAAAAGAATTTCAAAAAAACAGAAAATAATAAGTTTAGCACGAAAACCAAATTCCATATTTATAATTAATTATGTTAAAGAAGGAGATTTCATGCATAATTGAAGGGCCTATTTATTTCGCTTGAAGGCTGATAAAGATTTGCAATAATAGTTTTTTGCATATAAAAATTTTAATGTTCTATCTGCATATATATCCACTATTTTATCTTTAAACTTTTGAAAAATAAGGTAAGGTTTTCTCGCCATATCCGGCCAACCCTCCTGCAAAATTCGCGACTACTTTTTCGCCAGCCTAACATGTTAGGCTGCCGTTGGTGGTGGCCGAAAAGTACATAAAACAGCTATGAATTAAGGATATTACAGATGTAAGAAACATCTATAACGAAACAGCACAAATTACATAAAATAAACATACATGACAAAACACGAAAAACTTCATAAAACAGTAAAAAATAAACTAAATTAAAAAACACAACAAACAAGCTTAATGATATACTTAACTAACTGTTTTCTGGCCATCTGCCCATTCGCGCAGCGATCTGTTTTATCTTAAAAAAACATAAGAGACAATTCTCGGCATTGCAGAACAAATTGGCACTACTCTCCATGTAAACATCCAAGAACTGCACAAATTAATTTCATGGAACGTGTATTCTACACTCTCTACTAGTAAGCAAAAGACTGTATTTCTTTAAAAAAAATGCAACACTTTCTTTACACAGTTGTATTAGAATTTGTTACACGGGAGGGGAGGAAATAACTCTACACTACACACACTAATCACAACAAATAGAAGCCGTAAGTACGACCTTCGAACTTCAAAATCGCGCAAATTACTGTCACCGCTACCGAGATACTAGATGGCGGCATTAAGCGCTGTAGTAATCAGCACGCAACTATTAGTTGATTTCTAGATAAATACATTTCCGTAAAATTCTGAGTTGCATACTTTGGCGACATAGCGCTTTGGTCGGTGATTCTCGTTAAGGTTGGGAGGACAATGCGAGTGACTATTAAGCATTTTAAATTATTTAACAAATTATTAAACAAACGGGAAAAGTCAATTGTGTTTTTCCTGAAATTCGGATCATCTACTTGCAATAGTCTTTTTACTTTAAAGCAGGAGCTTCAAGGTTATTTTCCACCGCTAGATTTGACTCATAAAATTAGAAACAACATCTGCGGGAAAAAAATAACATTGCTTATTTATCTGTTTATTTTTTTCCGCTTAAAATGCCCATTTACCGTGTTTCGTTTCATGAAGCACTCGCGATTGAAGGCCCACCTGAACTACAGTCTCAAATGACGTGCAAAAAATAAATAAATAACTGCTCTGCGGTAGTAACAACACGAGTTATGATGCTACTAAAGTACCTTAGTATGCATACTGTATTAAAAATTATGACCAATATCCAGGGACTAATAATTAATAACTCTTTAAACCGAGACCGTTTTTAATGATATATGTTAGAGTTCTATAAATACGCTATTATCAGCTATCACAAAAGACATTATTATCAGCTAAAATTCTTCCGCTGTTTTACGCTTCTCTCCCTTCTATCATGAATTTTATAAATTATTATTGTTTCTAAAAAAGGAATTTATAAGCAGTTATGTGCAAATATTTATGAGGCAATGGTCCCCATATCCGTAGATACTACATAAGATTTACTGCGGTTAAGCGAAATTGTAAATGGTAACATAGTAAGATATTGCAAAGGTAAATTTATTAAGATATTGCAAAGATCGAGTAAAGAAATGGTATAGTACATCATGTGCTGTGTAGTATATTATCTGAGTGCACTTTGTTTTTCTCTTTTACTTGTATATGTGGTAATGACAAATTTTAGGTTTTAACCTAAATATCATGAGAATGAAAAAGAAAATACATTGATTCTTTGTATAGTAATAATCGTAAAAATAAATCTAGGGATGGAAAGGAATACTGGACTCGTTTGTATTGCCATTCTAACGGTCCATTATCGCTTGGTTGGAATTCTGTGATTTATGAACATTTTGACTTCTTTCTGAATTTCCAAATCAAGTTTTGAGCCTTTGCAAACAGCAGACGTTTGAATAAGCGGAAAAAGAGAGAAGGTTTTCCTCCTTATTTTGTAACGTGTGAGCAAAAGTCTCTTCATGATACTGAACTGTGATAGAAAATATCATACCAAGCCCTCCATTTACGCAGTTTGGTAAAAGAGTTTTAAATAGAATATTTTTGCTATATAATTTTATGTTTTGTGTCTTGAAATATTCCAAGCAGCACCGGTAGGGTTCAGAGAGTATGTCATTCGCTTTATGACGGCGTTGCATGTATTTAAAATGTTTTATAAGACGTGTTAATGTGGTGCGTGTTACAACCGTATTCTTAAAACGTACACTGCGCAAAAAGAAAAGGGACGGTTCTATATCTCTCGTTCTATTGGGCCAACTGACAAAATTCAAATTGCGTTTTTCATCTCTCGAAAGTGCGACTTAGGATACATATTAAATTTATATATAGCAATTATCCAAACATAGGTATTTTGACACAAAATCGAACTTTTTCTGAAAATAACATTCCATTTTTTTTTTCATATTTCGGTTCTACCACTAAAATTAAGCATTGATATTAAATTTTGTAATTTTTGGTGAGAAATTTCTGGAGAAATTTAAAAATTTATCTTCGATTTTTTCAGTTTGAGCCAAGAATATTTCACTTAGCGAACTTCTAAAGTTATAGCAACCTATTTGCTTTCCTTTTTTTCATTGTACAGGAGCGGGAAAAAAATTAATCGTTCATACTTTCAAATAATTTTAACAGAGTACGTAAACCATATTTTCGTTGTTATCGCTTATAATAAATACGCCAAAATTCAAAACACGCCAAAATGTAAACGTATAGCAGCGATTATATGATTTGTTTCACCCTTGTATAGTGTGAGTACGAGACATTTCCTTAAGAGCATCCTTTCACTCAGGCAGTTAATTCGCGTGTACTATGCTATACTCAAGCAACCAAACACCGAATTATTCATTTTAGAAAAATGTCTTAGGCGATAAATTTTATTTTGCTGCAGTATTGGTTAAAGGAAGCACATCTATTAAACAATCTATCATAAAATGGTTTTATTGGTATGAATGTTTAAAAAGAAGGTATTTGTATCAAGACTAATTAAATACTTAAGAATTAATTCTTAAACTAGTAGACCTATCATAATTATACAGCTTGAAAGTGCGTCAGCTGTTAAACTATAATCTGAATAAAAAATAAAATTGAATTAGAATAGGAGAATAAGACTGCAGAAATTGAATCCAACTTAACAGAAATATATGAAAAAATATTTACTCGAAACCTACGCAAATATAAGTTATTTGGATGTAAGGTACATTATATTACTTAAAAAATTATTATGGTTAATACCAGGCCTCTGCAACCTATGACCAGGGGTCACCGAATGACTGATTTCACAATTCCAAGTGACCCAGATAATTCCGAAAATCAGGTATAGTACATAAAAGTAAATTAAGAAACAAAAACATGAAAAGAGCACTTGAAAATTACGTTGAAATTAAACAAAAAATAAATAATAATAATAATATTTTTCTTTGATTACAAAGTTGCAATAACGAATATGCATTGCTATTTAAAAATAACATTATTTCTGTTATTCGTCATTTAAAAATATTATTTGTCATAGAAAAAATAACATTATTTTTATAAGTTTGGCAACACCGATACATTCTTTCAAAAAATAGGCTTTGCCATATTGTCTGCATTCGTTAGAACTTATATTAAATGCGAGAAAATATTTTCACAAATAAAATTTATTTTAAGTACGAATGGGAGCAACTAACCACTGAAAATTTAGATACTGGTATTTGTCTTGAGATGACTAACTATATAAGGTATCTCTCCCGCCTTCTTAGCATGCCTTGGTGGTGTAACGGTCAGCAAACTCGACGCGTATTTGAGAGGTCTGAGGTTCGATTCCGGCTAGGGCATTGCTTATTTTTCATGTCTCTTTCAGCATCAAAAATCCTAAAGTTTCTACAAATATAAGCCACACTTGTCTAAATTGAAGTCGTAAGTTAATGTTCATTCAGTTTTGCTTGTTTTTATCATAATGGTTAGAATTATAATTAAAATTTTTATGTTTAAAGTTTAAAGCGTTTAAGGTTTGTCCTAATTTTATTAACAGTTATTTTAAATCTATGCATCTTTCCTATCATTCTAGTTTCAGCTTACAATAGAATGTAATTTCAGAAACATAGTTAATGCAAATGAGTAAAGAGTAGTATTTAAGTCGACGTTTCACCGACTTCGTGAGAGAGAGTCTGAGTTTCTGACTAGACCGTTTTTGCCTTTTGGCTACGTCTCTTTTAGATATTGCTGCGCTCGGCCCATACTTTAAGCCCTTGTTTGGCTTCGTCGACTTAATTAATGTTTAGGGGCCAAGTACCTAGAATCTTGATAGCTTCGGCTATATCTTCAGTTAGCTTTTAAGCTTAGTTTAGTTTAATTTTCTAATTATTTAAGTTCAAGCCTAAGTGGAGGCTTTGCTGTACGTTCCGAGTTAGAAAATGAGTGTACTTATCCTGAGAAATAAATGGTAGTTAACATTTCTTAAGTGTTACGTCTCTATTAACACACTTAAGCGATTATTTGATTGTTAGTGTTTGTGGGGTTAAATGATTGAAAGCTGAATTAAATACGTAAATCCCCACAAGCGTATTATAATAATTTTCTCAATAAAATTTGGCTTATTATCCATCAAGAAAGATTGCTGTAAAATGAAAATACCACTGGCCGCAAGCGTCTTCTTAATACAGACATTTTGGTTGATTTTGACCCGGAGCTAAAAAGTATTGCCCCACGTTACCTTTACTGGCCTTTCTGTATCCTTTTTATACCTTTCTTTTTCTTGTAGTTCTCACCACGATGTAGTTAGGTTTTTTGTATTTAAGATCGCAGTTAGATAAGAGTTATCGCAGTTAGATAAGAGTTATCGCAGTTAGATAAGAGTTATCACAGTTAGATAAGAGTTATCGCAGTTAGATAAGAGTTATCGCAGTTAGATAAGAGTTATCACAGTTAGATAAGAGTTATCGCAGTTAGATAAGAGCTTCTGGTAATAGCGTCTTGTTGTTACTTATTATCGCTAGCTCTGCGTACGTTGTATTCCGGTTTCAACGTCTTGCTAACCGATGTTTCAATTACCCATCAATAAACTATCTTAGCCGGCTTAAAAAGATTTTTCTCTGTTGCAGTCTCATACTACGTTAGCTACATCTGAATACTTGCAAACAGCAGAAGTTCATCTATCGCCCTATTCATTTAAGACTTAAATTAAAAAATTTAATTTAGTCTGATTTTAAAGATTTGTGATTTGTTTCATACTAAGTTGTAAGGTTTCCCTGAGTTAAGTGACCTTTTATTCAAATTTTTGTTATCTTTCCTAAACTTCTCAACTTCTTCTCGCAAAGATGTAAATTTAAAGTTAAGTGAAGTGAGCATTTAAACGGGTGAACCTCGGAGTTTATTCAGATCGTGTTTTCGCTAGCTAGCGCAAGTTTCGTTTCTTATCTTGCTGTTACGCTAATACACTTCTTGGCCATTTCGAATAACCATCACACCTGTTAGGTTTGTTGAGTCAACCATTGAGTTAGTTAGCTGTAATTTAATGTGCTAATCCAGCACTATTCCTTTTAGACTTGAATTTGATTGTGTAATAACGTTTACGTTCCACCGCAAGTTGTCCGTGTTACTGTAAAAGCACGAAGTACGTGCCTTTCTTTTCGCAGTTGAAATTAATAAAGGGTTATTTTCACTCTTCTTCTGTGCTGGTATTACTTCCTGCCTGTGCGAGAATTCACTAGGTTTCATTAGTAGGATCCAGCTTAGTTCATGTGGACAAGGAGAGATAGATTTTATAAGTGGCACCAATCTTTTTCAGAACTTATGGCCGATAACGACGCTGCAGTTGAGCTAGCCCCATCTACATTGCGACTCCACTGGTTCTTCGCTCGAAGGAGACAGGGGTCCGAAGTTCGAATTCCGGCGAGAGCATTGCCCATGTTTCACATCTTTCTCCGTAAAAAATCCTAATGACTCTACAGTGGCGCCCGAATTAAAAAGGGTGACGCGTGATGATTCTCCATCACCAGAATTTGGCAATTGGGTCGCCTAATTCCCAGTCGCCCTTTAAAAGCGGGAGTACAGGTCCTAGTAAGGTATTTCTCGCTCCTTCGTAGCATGCCTTCGTGGTGTAACGGTCAGCACACTCGGCGCGTATTCGAGACGTCCGAGGTTTGAGTCCCGGCGAGGGCACTGCTCATTTTTCACGTCTTTCAGCACCAAAAATCCTAATGATTCTACGAAGTGATTAACTTCCGATCAGTTTTATACTGTCTGCAAGGTTTTCAGACAAGCTTCTGGGTAAGCAGAACTCTACAAGTTTATGTTAAGTGATAATTTTGCACTTGTTTAAAATTCTAAATTTATGGAAATGACTTCATTTCTTTAGGTTTCCTAAATTGAGAAAAAAAAAATCTGTCTGAATTTTAAAGATATGTTATAACATATTTCTTTTAAAAGTTTCGTTGTTTATTATACCAGTTTTCAATTCATATATAAAAAATTTATCGAAGTGATCCGCGAATGTAAAAAATCTGAAGTTATTCAAGTCTATTACTCAGTAGTACATGTTCCCTTTCTTAAAAACAAGTGACTAACACATTGATAAATGAATGAGAAATAAGGTAGCGTTTTTCCTCATGACTGCTATCTAATATTTTTAATCAAGTCTTTCAGTCATGCGATACATATGCATGTAATATACTTCCCTCGACCTGCATCTTCCAGTGCTATATGCGTTACAATCTGATAGATATATCGATTCTTTTCTTACGCCATTATATTCTGTTTAATAGACGTATCAGGGACTTCAAATACATTTATTTATTCCAATTGTGATTCGGAAAAAATTGAAAAAAATGTCATTTTTTTTTTTTCTTTAATAAATTGTTCTCAGTCATTTTTCTTACTGTAAGAAAGTTTTTCAACAAGCAAGTTCAATTTTTTCAAACTGATCGAAAGTATATTTTTACGAGAGAAAGATGCTTGATAATTGGACAGTGTTTGCAGTTGAGCTTGTTACGAGAAACCTGATAAAAAGTGTCTGATGATGAAAATTTTGTCTTTTTCTTCAAAATAAATAAATAAAGGTAAGAAAAAGAAAAAAAAAAGAAAGAAAATGTTCAACGTTTTTATGCGCAATCAAGGAATGTTAAAAAATGATTTGAAAATCGTGATTACGGTAGAGGTTTCATGCATAGTATATATTTTCCATTTCCAAAAATCAGTCATTATTTCCTTTTCCAAAAGCCTGTTCACTTCCAAAAGAACAAAAAACAATTACGTTGATCATATATTAATTTATTTAAAAATCGTGTATCATAAATATTGTTAACTTGCATATTACTCGTATATCCATTTCTTTCTTTTACATTAGAAAGATATTAATTTTAGCTGTAATTAATGACTTGTAAAGTAACACCCTATCGATAGTAGTGCAAAGTATTTGTGGTTTGATTTTAACTTACATCCCGAGCCATTTCTAATTTTTTAGTGGAAAAAATATAAAAAAGAGCAATCAGATTTGTATTCTTATCTTTCCAGGTGACAATAATACATTTCTAGCAATTAAAACCAAATCTGTCATCCATGCAACAGACCTAAATTTTTATTGCAATCTATATCAAGCATTTTTTTAAAAAATTTTCCTCATACTGTCTCTTTGATCAAATTGAATTTTCTAATATTCTTCCACTTACGTTTTCTCGCTTCTTCACTCACAAGAGAAGTAATTTGCATCAAAATCTGCAATAATGAGTAATTAATTTATTAAAAAGTAAAAACGCAGTTGAAGATAAAACAACAAATCCTCAAAAGTACGCCGTTGACTAACATATATAGTTTATATACCACTGAGTACTTTATACACATCATAGAAAGTGCGTAATGTTATTCATATACGAAACAACTCTAGTTGCAAACCTATGCATAAAAATATAAAAGTTTATAGTAGCTAATAAAAGTCTGACTTGTAGAGTTATTAGGATTTTTGAAGAGCGAAACACGAAAAATAAGTAATGCCCTAGCTGGGACGCCTATAAGCAAAATGTACACTGCTAGGACAAGGGCTTGGGTTTGGCCAATGACAATCCAGAGACGGTCACCAGAGACGGCACCAGACCGCCTACATGAGTGATGTCACATTTCTGACGTTTGTTTACATTCTCTTGGAAGTGCGTTCGTTGAATGAACAACATTTTTACTTTGCAATGTAAATCTGCTACAGTGATGCTATTTTTTAAATGTTTTTTTAAGGTATTATTTTCTTACTGTTCCAGAAGGAATATAAATTTATGTCTCAAACTTTACAAAATTTCGCTCTATATGCGTGCGTGGGTATACACACACATAATCATATGTGAATTATATGTATCAATATATGTGTGTGTGTATGTGTGAGTGTGCGTGTAAGCGTGTATATATATATATATATTTCTCTTTCCTTCTCCTTTTGGTTCATTTTTCAGAATGTCATATTTCTAGAGAATAATCTAGAAATCTTTTTTCTCTTAATATATCACATCTTCACATTCAGATTTTAAAATAATTGAGATGAGTGTATTCATATTTAATATTTCTGCACAACTTAATTTATCACCTAATAATGGATTTATTTAATTTTGGATAAAGTGAGATGTTAATTCCACTAGTATATGATTTTTAATAGTAGAATAATTTGTCTAAAGAAGCTTTTGTATTTTTATTCTTTAATTCCTTTAAAAGAAAATTACATAATAATATTAAAAATAATTCTTAATCTATTACTCCTTACGCGTTCTTAAACATGTTAACGGAAAATTTTCATTCACTAGCTTTATAAATTTATTTTATGCAGTATTTTAATTTAATAAGAACTAGTGTTGATAAATGAATTTCGATTGCTATCTTTATACATTTAGTTTGGAATTCAGTTTTCAATGCGTGCAATTATTCTTCTTCCTGGCCCTCCACTCACAGCCTGAGTGGTAAAGTCTGAGTGGCTGAGTGGTGAAGTCACTGGAATGCTGATAGTTCGATCTGAGTTTGATTCCAGATTGATAGGCTGGCTACATGAGCACTTACCTGGTTTTCCACATTCGTAACATGAACATGAGGTAGTTTTTTTCCTTAGAAAATCTTCCACGAAGACATCCCTTCCACATAGACACCTTACATGCTTTCCATAATCAAATAAACCAAACCAACCCTCCAAGCAAAACAGCTCCTGAATAGAAATACTTCATATCTGTCAGTCAAATGACATTCATTAATGCAAAAAACTGTCAGCATACACACTAAATCAAACTCGGAATTTATTATTAATTATGCCTACAGAAACAAAGTACTTAATACCAAATTCTGTTGATTAATTTGCATTTTTAGAAATATTTGAACAAATTTCTGACCTTTAATAAATACAGTGAACCCTCTCTAAAATGACCAGCAGTAGTTCTACATCATTTTAATTTTCTGCACAGTTTATCATCTCTAAGCTTATCATCTATCATCTCAGTATCAAAATTTGTTTATATATTGAGAAGTAGTCAGTTTCGGAGGTGGTCACAAAGAAAAGGTTTACTGAGTTATGATAACCTGTTCCTGACTTTTTTTGCAGGGTTTGGTTTATGTGATTATGGAAAAGGCTTGAGAGCTGTCTGCCTAAGAAGAAAGATGCCTTCGTGGAAGACTTTCTAAGCCAAATTGGCTAGAACACGTTGCACATGGGGAAATCCAAGAAAATGCCCATGCAGCCAGTGCATTCATGAGATTCGAATCTCAGACCGAACTTACGAATGTCCAGCGACTTTACCGCTCGCCACTGATGAGCATATTTTTTGCAGGGAAGGAAGTATTTTCTAAGAGTAGGACATATCAACCTTAGTCCACGTTAAGATTTGATATAGGAAATGAATAATGTTGAAGCTGAAATTAAAATTATATAAATTTCAATGCCATGCATGTAACGTGAATCTCAAATTTAGTTTCCTGCGATGAGATTTTTTTTTAATGTAAAGATCAGGCTCTGGTATACTGATATATATATATATAAATTTTAAATGTAACATGAAGTCCTGTATTTGAGTATAATACTGAAAAATGCTAGACATATGAGAAAATAAACATATTTCTTCAAATATTATGGAATGTTTATCCCTTATTTAAGGGAACATGAAGTTACACTGTTCCAAATCCGCCAAAAAAATGTATGACACTCACAAGTTTGACATAAAATCTTTTCATCAAATTTTTGGAGAAGATAGATGCTAACTAGAAATGGGTGCTAAATACGAGGCCATTGGCATCCACATAAATGCACTGTATTAATTTTAATACTGTTTTAGGTTCTTACATATTATCCTGTTGACCGGCCAAGTAGCATGATTTAGTGCCAATTATGGATGACTGTGCCCTATAGTAATTCCATAGAAATGATTGGCACTTGATGACTATTGCGAAAATTTCCGCAAACGGTCGATGGGATAATACATAAGTACCTTATTTTATACCGACATGAATGAAAACTATATTTTTCGTCACATACCTTCTACTAAAAAATTTTTCTTTTGGCCCTTGGTTTGCTTTGGTTTATTTAATTATGGCAAAGCACTCGAGTGCTATCTATTTAACAAGAGGTATACTTCGTTGAGGACTTTCGAAGGAAAACTGGCTCTTATATACATTACACTGGAGGAAATCATGAAAGGAACAACAGGAACGCGTTCTGTTCATCCCATCTAGTTTTAAATAAAGGATCTTTTACACACATCTCAGTTTCTGTTATATTTTATACTTGGCGATAAGTCGCTCAGAGTTTTAACGTTTTTAGAAATGTTGCCACATTTTTACATGCACTGTACTATTTACATTTGGGACGTAAATTGATGAAAATATCCGGAGGATGATGATGTAAAAGTAATTATTACCGTAGTTGTAAACCAAGTTTTAAATTTATGGTTGATTTTTTTTTCTCTTCTGGTGTGTTAATTAACAAAATTTATGCTAACTGTTAAAACAAAAATATACTGAGTATTTCAAAACAATGGAAAATATCAAAACGTTTAGTTGAATTTTCTTTGTTTGGAATCTGTAGATGGCAACGATTTGTAAAGCAATTTGAAATAGAATCCTAAGTCTTTAAATTTTTCTATTGGAAAGAAAGGTAACGTTATTTTTATGCATTCAAAATTGTGAGTTTTAAGATTCCAATAATACGATCAGCAGGATCTTAGAAGCCTTTTTATTCTGGCCTAATTACACGATTTACAATTTTTCGAACTGCCATCCAGACGGTATAGTGGTTAGGGAAGTCGACTGCGATGCAGAGGGGGTGGATTCGAATCCCGGAGAAGGAATGGATGTCAATTGTCTATTCCTCCTCATAGAAAGGTAACAGTGGCCGCCTATTAGGTGCCTCCAAAATTAAATCACCACCACTTCTGGCCTTAGAAGAGGTGCCGAAGAAAGGCAAGAGCCCGCCATTCGATTAAAAAAAGCTCGAACTGTTTTTAAGAAATTATGAGTGAATGAACTTTAAAGCATGAGTTACCTTCATTCATAATTATTTATTCTTTCTTCATTTATTATTTCAAACTTTAGCAATGGCATCAGCATGTTAGTTAACATGATTCAGAACGGCGAAGAGAAAAAAAGGTGAAAAGG
>KK121120.1:582842-616482 GCA_000611955.2 Stegodyphus mimosarum | reverse complement strand
GGTATTTCAGAGGTCCGTGGTTCGATTCCCGGCGAAGGAATTGCATATTTTTCACCTTTCTTGCTTCGTAATAACCTAATGTCTCTACAATTTGGCATCAGAAAATAATATATTATGTAATATGAAGTAGTTAGATAAAAACGTATTAACAACATATTTTTCTTAATGATAAGCATATAAAATTTCTTAACAGAATGGTTTTCTGAGTAACCGAATTAGAATTTAAAACGATAAATCTAATAATGCTATATAACAAGCTTGGTGGGACTAAGGCTGGATTTCCTGCTAATTTGTAATTCAGAATTTTTTTTGCTTTCTGGAACTTTTCTCTTCTTGATAACATCATGCTTTAAAAGCTAATTAACTAATTCTGGCAAGTATTTTGCTTAAGAGATGCTCTCATGGAAAGCTTATTAAATGATATTCGTCTCATATCTGCTTTCCCAATTAGAAAATACATGAAAGGTCAAGCCAGCCATGTACCTGCCTGAGGTCAGCTTACAAATGTTTTGAGGCTTTAACTATGGAGCTACATAATAGTCATGCATGTTTAGTAGGAAATCTTAATTTTTATATTTATAATAAAATATATTATAAATATACCTACATAAATATAATCACAAAACATTTGCTTAGATACAGCTAGGATAACTTCTCTTCTTGATGTTATTTTGCACAGGTTTTTAATAAACGTTTTCTATGAATTAAAATGCCATAGCTTTATTTTGAGATTCAGAATGATGTCAGACAAACCTGAGCAAAACTTATACTTTCCAAGATCCAAATTTTCCAACTTATTTAGATCTAATAAGATACAAGTAATAGTGCTTCTTTATATCATCATATGAAGTAAAACTATGAGAAGAAAAAAAACTTCCGAATTAATTTTAATTTTAATGAAAAATCAATAATAAACATCAAACAGCAATACCAGTTTTTAGGAAATAAATAATAAGTGAAAAAAATATGAATTAGGAAATAGTACATAAACTGACATGTACATGTATGTTACAAAACTGCGTAAAAGCTAGCAAGTTAGGTAAAATGTGTTTCATCAAAGAGTAAAATCTTCTATTAATGATTTACTATGAATAAAGTATTAGTATTTATGCCTACATTTGAGGAAAAGTGTGTAAAACTTTAGTGCAGCCAACAATGTTCTACTAATATTAACATTTAACGCACTTACCATTTGACTGTTAATAGAAACAAATGTAAAAAATACCACAAATTAGTTTGCAGAATGAGTGTGGATAAATCTAAACAGCATAGGGTCATTTCTTTAGATCAAATATTAGAAGAAAATTATAACTACTGTTTCTCTAATTTGTAGATTTCTACAGCGATTTAATTTTTTTTTCGGTTACGTTAATATTAATAACTGTTTTAATCATAAAACCCTAACGGCCATTAAAAGTGTGACATTACAGAAGATGGTAGATATCAAAGCCATATTTATCAGACAAATAAATTTTAATACGTGGATAAACTGTACAAATCAGTTAGACTTAAAGTACATGGTCTAAAAAATCAGTTAGACTTGGAATATATTACCTCGTACAGCCATTGAATAAAACTGCTGCATAAAAATAAACATATACTGGATGTGCACCTAGAATTTACGTGAAATGAGATTTCATTTATTACGAGCGTTTAGCTGGTGTAGCCATAGGCAGCCTGCGGTGTGCTAGTTTTCAATAATCATAGACCTGATATAGTCAGTAAGTAACAGACCTGATGAAATCGTGGATCAAGGAGAAAAAAATATCAATAAAAAATGGTGGGAATTTAGGAGTTGTTCTCTGTTATGTATCACTTGTACTCACACATTCCTTATTCGTCACTAGTTCTAGACAACCTCTAGAGATAACGACAGCAATGAGCTTTGAAAACCTTAGAGCAATAATAAATAATTCCTCAGATTTTTAAAACACTGCCTTTTTATAAGTAGTATACATACAATAATCAATTTATGAAATTGATTATTGTACGTCTTATTGATCACATAGCACACTTTCAAATGGCTATTGATTACAAATTTTTTGTACTCTGAGTTTTCAGACTGCATCTTCTAACACATTTGAAGTTTTCTATTGGGCAAACATTAAGGAGCACATTTTTGCACATAGCTGCTGCTCACATAACATACACAGCAAAACATTTGTTGTACATGAAGAAAATTTGGATAACTTCTCATTCTTTGTTTGGATTCAATAATTATAATATGTGTAATACTTTTAATATTAGAATTTTTAGACCTAATAAATCATTTACAGTAGCCCTACAAAATGGTGACTATTCAACTGCACATTAAACATGGAGGCTTCTTTTTAAGAATTTATTTGATTACAGCAGAGTAACTTGGCTAACGGTAAAAATACTTTCATGGAGTACTTTCAAAGAGAAATTGCCTTATATATGTTATATATGGGGAAAATTACTCAAACACACATGCAACTAACCCGTTCACCAGGACTTGAACCCGGGTCGAATTATCAGTGTTCAATTACTTTACTGCTTGGCTGCTGGCGAAGCCAGAGCTATACATTTTATCACCTAATGCAATAACTGCTGCTTGCAAGTTATGCCGTCCAATGCCTGCTTAAATTCTAAAAATTTTGCCGCTCCTAAGTTTTGCTGCCCTTTGCAATCGTACAGGTTGGCCTGGCCACCGATGAGCATTAAACATAAAGGCAACTGGAATGTAATGGCATCATACAATTACATTAGGTTTCAGATCTTTATGGGGATGCATAATGCATGACATAATGTGGCATTTGGTTGATGCAGACATGGATGTGATCCTTGATGGTGTTGATGTAATAAGATTCATTTTAAAAAATGAATTTATATTATTTATTCTTCTATTTGCAAAGTTCTATGCACAACTATAGCTGTAGGCACTTATAATGCTCTAACGAAGGTTTGGTTAGATTATTTGAATACGGCAAAGCACACGATGGCTGCTTATTTTTTCTATCAGAGGTAGCTGAAGCACTGTCACTTTAAAAAACTCCTTGATGATGCAGATAACACTGAACAGTTTATATAAATACTAGTTGCTTTGTAGCACCTCCTTAGTTCTGAAGAATAACATAACTATAATAGCCATATATACAGATGTATGTTATCTTATTCAGTGAGTTCATCGCTTAAACATTCATCAGCTTTAGGAAAACAAGATCAAGTAGAATAGTGTTTTTGTTTCTTTTAAAATAATAAAATATCAATGTGCTTTAAAAATGATAATTCAGATTATGACAACGGTACCTATTGATTATTTATTACATCTCAGATTTTTAGAAGTAACTATTTTCTGGCAATGATGCCTCTGTGTTTTCCTTGGTGGTAAAGTGCCAATAAATATTTAACTGTAACAATCATGCATAATCATAACTGAATTCTGATAGCTTTGTATTTAATTTTATAATTCATTTTTCTTAGCCATGTTCTCAATTTTATAAACATGGGTCTTGATTTGCTATTCATTTGATTTGCTAAATAATGTAAACAGAAACCTGTTCGTTTCTTCTAGTTTCAGTTTGCTATGCCATGGGATAGTAAAACTCTCGAATGAAATTATAATCATTCCTAAAGCATATTGCAATAGTAAAGTTCTAATATATGCAGATAAATATTATGTAGAAAAAACGAAATTGGTTTGAGGGAAGCACAGCATATTGATTTTTGTTCGTCACAGTTCACAAAGTGTATAACTTACTGAAAATAATTCTAAAGTGATAACTTTTGGTACTTTCTTAATTGTCTCATCCTCACCAAAATGCTGTGAAAAAGTATTGATGGTATACACCATGTTGTGAAGAAGAATTTATGTTGTATACATATACCATTCTCCCAGACAACTTTGCACTTCTCCAGATATTTTCACCAGTGTGGTTGCATATGGTCCCTCCTATGGGAATTTCAGCACTTTAGCATTGGCGTGGACCATGTACTGCAGATTATGTTATCTTTGGTGAAATCTTTAGCGACGTACCTTTCTGCATGCACACAGCATAAAAATTATGATAGGCCTCTCTTACCTTTCTCATTTTAAAATTCTCCTGCCAAAATTGGGCAATTTTCTGATTTTTTTATAGTGAAAAGATTTATAAGAAGAACAACGGTGGATAAAACCTAGTTGTGCATGTTATGTACGGAAAAGGAAGAATGTAAAATAATAGGCAGTGGTGGATGAATCGTTGAAATAAATTTAAAAGATATGCAAAAACATTTCTCTCCTAACTCGCCAATGAGCTTGCAAATGTTCTTCAAAGTTGCCAATAAGTTCATGACTTTTCAGTGGGTCTGTGTTAAGAACCTAAATTATATATATCTTGTAGCTGTTATTAAAGATGTAGATATCTTAAACACAGAAATTTAAATTTAATAATTTAATATATCCAAATACAAAAACTTATCATTGTGTTTCCATTAATGGGAGAGCAATCATTACCAAACATAAATATTGTTGCAAAATTTAGTCTAAAATATTACATTTACCATACATTCAAAATGCAATTTGCTACAACTCCAGATAATCCCTTCTTTAAAAAAATCTAAGTAATGAAGCAGACTTAGACAACCGAAATGGCACTGTATTTTAAAATATAAATGATAATTTAGGATAATCCAAGCAATGCTCATATGTCTAAAAAATGCCTTCCTAACTTCCTTATGCATACTAAACATTAATAAACTATGTTTCATATTGTTTTTCCAACATTCCATTAGCAAAATAGAGTATGGATTTAAACCTCTCAAGAAAATCACCCATTTTCCTTCCTTTGTAATGATCCGGTATTTCACATGTGTGTATTGCATAAAGTATAATTATATATTAACATAAGAATTAATTCAGTTGTATAAGAAATCACCTCATGACTTCTTAACTGATTTTTTAAAAGATTAAATCATTACCACTGTAGGCCAACAGCCTGCAAGGTTTTATGACAGCGCTACATATGCTATGAAGGAAAAGCTCAACGAGTATCGCAACTTTTACCACGCTACAAAACAAATGACGTAGAAAGTTGTATGTTCGTTTTATTCTTCTAACCAATACTAGGGAAGCAGCCCTCACAGCAGGGGGTACAGTGGGTAAGTTTTAGGAACATGCTGAATGGAACAGGTACACGAGGGCAAGGTCTTTTCTCCCTCTTGGAATTTCATGTACCGAAGATGCCCACTTCTGAATCTGGCCGTGGCCGTTTGGATAAGCCTAGATCTTTTACACAGAAGTGACAGGCTGATTGTTCAGCGAAATACCGTTGGTGAACAGGAGAAATTTTCCATGCCATTTTAGTTTTATGTTTATAATAGCAATGAATTTCACTATGAAATTCAAAATATGAAAGTGAGTATTCAATATGAGTATTCAAAATATGAATATGACCAATCAAAATACGAAATAGATAATAAAACAAATTTGGGCTTCCAGATGATCCCATGCGGGTGGAAACGTACGTTATTCAAAACCGGATGGCTTTAGGTACCGTTGCTTTATCACATTTGGACAAATATACATATATTCAATGCAGATTCTTCATGCCGCCCAACCGGTATAGTGGCTAGCATCGCTGACTGCCGTACCGAAGGGTCTGGGTTCGAATCCCGGAGAAGGCAGGGATGTTTGTAAATGTATAGTGGTGGCACTTTAAATATGCGGCGAGCCGAAAGTCCTCTCGTGTGGCTTGGTGGAAGGGGAGAGGGGTGGGAGACCCTCGGACCGGTCGCCCCCCTCCCCCGGGTGCTCCCCAGCAAAATTGGGGAGTGGAACTGAGCCAAATCGCACTGTCACCTGTTAGATGCCCAAGACTGTTGCCAACGACAGGCGTAATCTAGCGCTCCTTGCCACGAAGAATTTCGTGGGTTTTTGCTGACTACGTCAGACAAGTGAGCATAAACAACAACAGATATTTCATTATTTAATTTTTTTCAATATAATACAGAGCGGCAACATTTGGTGGCAACAATTTGAAAAGTGATACAGCCGTTTATAGCGACTCAACGCAAAATCGCCAAACGAAAACAATAATCCTCTAGGGACAAAGCCCGTTTGGACTCAAAACAAAATAACTCTACACCCTTATAAAACTTCAATCTGCTTTGGAAATTATGCGTTCAATAGGTATACTTAATATTCCTCTAACTTTTAAAAGGCATTGCAGTCATTGTGCAAAATGATTTTATGAAGCTGAACCTCTGTTATGCTTCGATGTGAATGAAAATAAATTCTGAAGCCAACCGCATATGCTATTATTGTCTCCAAAGAGATTTATGTGAGAGAAATTCCCCAATACTAAATGGAATTCCAACAACGTGATACGTGCTTGAAGAGGCTAATAGTCACTAATTGATGTCCCCGTCAGACTTAATGGAAAAATCGTTAATCGCGGACGACGGGCGAGCTGCAAATCATTAAGAGAGGGGTAAATATCTAGCTGTTCAAGAACAGGTATGTTAAACGTCATTTTCATTGCTCAGACTTTTGAAGTCCATAAATTGAAAATGGCTTCGAAGGCCCATGTATTGTACACTGATTATTTTAATACGGTTAGAAAAAACTTGGCATTTTTAATAGTGATATTTCCTGTGCGCTATCATTTTAGCTCTGGTTATTATTTAAAATAAATTAAATTATTTTGTTAAGTATCATTTATTGAGTGTGTGTGAAAAATAGTATAAAAAGTGTTATTCAGTTCTGCAGTTTGTAGGTGAAGATAATTCATAAAAAAGCAAGGTAAGGAAAAAAAGATTTGATCTTGTTGTTATTCATTTTTAATGCGCCCAGCAGTAGAAAGATAACTTTCATAATGTTTTCCGTTTGATGTCAGATATAAAGCCCATATGACGGTGATATAGTGGCGTCTTAACCAGGTATAAAATTATAAAAATTCTGTTTACTTCCTTGTACGAAATAAAAAGGAAGTATTGTAATCGCGAAAAGTTTCGGGCATCATATTTCAAAGAAAATACCCATTCTGACCGCTATCGAATGCAATTTAACGATATCTGAAAGTTTTTGCGTGATATCTGAATGTAAGGACATAATAAATGACTCTTTTTTCGCCAAAAATTATGAAACTGATTTAAAATGAATTCTGAAGAGAATTTTTCGTGGCGTCTGTGCGTATGTATGTATGTATCACGCATAACTCAAAAATGAGTAGCCTCAGAACATTGACATTTTTTATATGGGACTGCTATAACATGTAGATGTACCCCTCCTATTGTGGATGCAATCGGCCGCACCAAAAGTACATAAATATATGTATACATTTATACACTTTATACATTATTTTAGATTTATATATCATGTTACATCATTTTAGATTTATATAGCCACTCTGTTACTCAGCTCCGTGATCTCAATTTTATTCTCATATGCTAGTAAATTGTGCATTTTTTGCCTTAAAAGTGACTGAATTATGTTATTCTTATCTTTCGGTTAAGGCTTTGATGGATTTCGTAAATCCGCATGCAGTAGCTGTAGAACAATTAAAAGTTGTTTAAGTGCGGTTAAGCCTAATTATTTTGGCCATTGCTGCCACATTTGTTTACATTTGAAACTTAACAGAATAGTGGATTTGTTGCCAATCTAGAGAAACTAAGCTCCGCAACGACAAAGGTAACGCCTTCTTTTATTATTGCGACTTAAATCATGCTTAATCCGTTCTGGAATTTATTCGAAGAAATAATTGTTTAAAATTCACTTCGTAAGTTTTAATATAGATATTTTGAGGTTTTTATGTATTTTTTTTCCTGTCTCTAAGTGAGAACTGTATTAATTCAATGAGAAATACTGAATCTTTTGTGAAAAAATTCATCTTTTTATGTTTGTTTGTTTAATTTCTTTTATACATCATTTTAGATTTATTATAGTATTTGAACAGAACGTGTGACAACAATTAGATAATTCTTCTGGTGATAAAGTTTTTGTGCATTTCGAGTTATAAAATGAATCAGATGTAACGCTGTTAAGTGAAACTAGCGTCAGAGTGTCGCTATTGTAACCAAGTATAATGAATTAAAGGAGTGCATTTATTCCATTGTGGTTTATTCGCTGTCGGCGAAATAGATTTAATTCAATCCAATAAGTTAAAATGAAATGCAAAATGCTTATAATATGATATTCCGTACAAGGAGGTCATGTGGTGTACACATCAGACTTTTGAAATAAGAGGTATATTATTGAATACAGGGTAGAGTAAAAATTTTGGTAAGTTCAGTATGTATTAATGAAATACGAACACGTGACAGCACCAAAAAATTCAATTACACTCTGAAAATGCTGTATAGAGCCGTTCAAGCTAGTGACTGTAATTTAAAAGGGAAAGGTTAGCGAGAACTCAATGACGTATTTACAAATTGTGGACTGGTATTTAAGAGCAAAGTTGCGAATAGATATTTAAGCGTACATATAAAAATTGCGAAAAACATGTTTGGAAAAACAAGAATAGGGTGCAGAGTCAAATGTCATTAATTATTGATTATTTGCTTAATTATTATTGCAGAATTAAATATATCTTAAAAAATAGAGAAAACAATAAATAACTTGTCAGTGGGACTGTCAGTTGCTTGCGAGTCTGGTATTTTTTCAGATATCTTTCTTAGAACATTAGGGATAGAAACTCTTTAAAACATATTAGCTAATTCTTTTAAAACTTTACATTATCAACAATGGCCCTTAAATTTGTCTCTGCTTAGCTGTTTAGCAAAGTTATTGGTGGTACTTTTAACATTTTAACTGCACTGGCATAAGTCATGCCCGTGCTGATTTTGTCACATTTTACAGAGTTATTATTAACAGTGATTATAACCTGTGTGGCAGTAGTATTTGCAGAATTAATATTATCATCATTAATTTTACTATTTCTTGGCATGATAGAAGCAGGGAATTTCGGGCATCCGTGATAAAAAGCCAAGAAAGCATATCTTACTAATCCCATCCCTTCACTTAAATTTCGCTCACAGTTCTAATTGACCAATCGGGGACTTACTGTTTTTGTTCAGTTGTAACCGTGACATAAAATAATAAACACTTTCCGGTGTTGCGAATTTTACTATGCACGAATGCATTTGCTTCCTTACTTATATTTTTCTCTTTATTACTTCTCTAATTTTTCAATAAGACCTTAAACGTATTGTAAGGTATATCGTAATTTTGTTAACAGTTATTTTAAGTTTATGCATCTTTTCTATCTATTCTAGTTTCAGCTTACAATTTCCTACCAGAATGTAATTTCAGAAAGGCGGTTAATGCAAATGGGTAAAGAGAGTATTTAAGTCGATGTTTCATCGATTTCGTTAGAGAGCCTGAATTTCTGATTAGAGCGCGTTTGTCTTTTGGCTACGTCTCTCTAAGCTATTCTAACGCTCGGTCGTACTTTAGGCCCTTGTTTGGCTTCGCCGACTTAATTTAGATTTAGGGGCCAACTACTTAGATCTTGATAGCTTCGGCTATATCTTCAGTCAGCTTTAGGTAAGCTTAGTTTAGTTTAATTTCATAATTATTTAAGTTCAAGCCCAAGTGGAGGCTTTGCTGTACGTTTCGAGTCAGGAACTGATTGTATTTATTCTGAGAAATAAATGGTAGCTAAACCTTCTTAAGTCTTACGTGTTTGATCACACACTAAAGCGATTATTCGCTTGTTAGTGTTTGTGGAGTTCAAAGATTGAACACTGAATTAAATAAGTAAAACCTCACAGTATAAAAATCAAGATAATTTGATAATGAGATATTACAGACAGCTATCTGTTGAAGAGAACAATAATGGAGGGAGGGGAATTATTTTCTTGAGAATGATGAAATCCTGAGCGTCGTAATATGGAACTGAATAATCGCGACTGTGAAAAATCTTATATGTAATATTGGGTTGTTCGGAAAGTAATTTCGTTTTTTTTTTAACAGATGGCTTAATTGTATTTTTTTCACAGCCAACTTTATATTTGAAAGCCGCATAATCATTATATATTTCGACAGTTCATATGGCAAGAGGTTTGTTTGTGAAAAAGTTCGACTGATTCTACACAGTAATTTTTGGTCTGTGCCTTTTCAAATGTGGAAAAGTGAAAAGCAGAATTTTCGTCACATTTTACTGTTTTACTATCGAAAAGGTAAAAATGCTGTTCAAGCAAGAAAAAAAAAATATCCCATGTGTATCGAGAAGATATACAGACAGGACGCCAGTGCCAAAACTGGTTTGCAAAATTTCGATGGGTCAATTTTAATCTTGAAGCTGCAAAACGTTCTGGAAGACGAGCTGTAGCTGATGACGAGCTTAAGACCATAAGGAATCTATATGTAGATCTCCGAGGTTGAATTTAGGCCTTTCAAAGGATGATAAACTGTCGAAATCGATAAATTTAATCCCTCAACGATCTCACGAGTTGTTATTCGTTGGTTTACTCACTTAATGCCCTTATTGTATCTTCATTAGCTTCAGCTGGCCTGCCGGAACGTCAAGATATTCAAGATGACTCTTCCGGAATCTTCAAGATCAAAACTGCTGGATCGAACATTTGCAAAACTGTATTGGCACTGGAGATCTTCAATACATCTTCTCCATACACATCGGATAATTGTTTTTTTGCTTGAACAGCATTTTCCATTTTCATCTTTTCAATAGTAAAAAAGTAAAATATGACGAAAATACTGCTTTTTCACGTTCCATATTTGAAAGACCACCAACCAAAAACTACTGCGTAGAATCAATCGAACCGTTTTCACAAACAAGCCTTGTTATATAAGCTGTCAAAATTAAAAATGATTATATGGCTTTTTAAGTGTGAAGTTGGCTGTGAACAAATACGATAAATTTCTCTGTCGGGAAAACACGAAATTACTTTCCGAACAACCCAATAACATATAGATAGTGAACATGACTGCTGTATAACTAAAGACACCTCAAAATTTTTAATACCAAAAAACACGAATATTCTAAAAAACGAATAGAAAATTAAAAGACTGATACAACTTTGATTGACAAAACAGTAAATTACGTGCATTAAATAAAGCTGTTCGATTTATTGTAATCAAGCATTTTGAAATTGCAGGAAGAAATGTTATAAGCAAACAATATAACTAAATAAAAATGTTTTATGCGGAGTCTTTAAAAGAAATAACGGGTCATTAGTTGCATGATAAACTCAACAGAAATTGAATTATCACAGGATTAGTCTTCTTGAGTAACATAATATTTAATTTATCTTGTTACGACGATATGTTTACGAAGAAAATTATTCTGTGATGTACAAAAAACGTCATGTGGTCAAAAAGAATAAATAATATTCTAATTAAATATGAATGTATGATATAAAGGTCTATAAACATTTTTATGTATTGAAATGCTAATGTGCCTAAACGCATGATTTATAAAGTATAGACAAAATTAAGTCTTCCTCCTCTTTATCTGAATGCGGCTCAAAGAAGATGCATTAATTCCTGCGAAATTTGGTTTATTTAATTATGACAAAGCACTCAAGGGTTATCTGCTATAGGGAAGGGATGCCTTCCTGGAGGAATTTCTAAGGAAAACTGCCTCGTATACACGTTACACATGAGGAGGAGCTCGAAAACTCCCAAAGCCACCCCGTTTACCGAGACTCGAAACTTGAACCGAACTACAATGTTCAGCGACTTCCCACTCTTCCGCTGATGGGCACTAATTCCTTTCAGTTTTAACTTGATTTATGGAAGGCAATGTTTTAGATGTAACGCTGATTAATTAAAACTAAATTATAAACAATTATAGTATGAGAAATCGTATGAAAGTTAAATCTGAGAATCCAGTGAGACTGTATCAGTTTTCCCGTTTTTACTTCCTTCTACGAAATAAAGGAAGTATTGTAATCACAAAAAATCCGGGTGTCGTAAATAAGGTAAATATGCATTTTGACCGTTATCGAATGCAATTTAACGATGTTTTTGCTTGACATCTGTACGTAAGGACAGGAAAAAAGACTCTCTTTTCCCTAATGGATTATAAAATTGATTACAAATGGATTTAGAAGAGATTTTTTCGTTTCTGTACTTACGTATGTATGTATGTATGTCCCATAACTCACAAACGAGTAAGCTCAGAACATTGAGATTACGTATATAGGACTGCTATAACATGTAGATGTGCACCTCCCTTTTTGGGGCAATGGGCCGCACCAAACGTATATAAATATATATGTTTATATACCATTCTTTCACTCGGCTCAGTGAGCTCAATTTTTTTTATATGTTAGTAAATTCCCCATTTTTTTGCTTTAAAAAGGATTGAATTATTTTAGTTTTATCATCAGGTTTAGGTTTTTATGCCATTAGTTAATCTACGTGCGTTAGTTATAGAACTGGCAACAACTTAAATTTGCTTAAGTGCGGCTAAACCTAATTTTTGTTCACCATAGCAGCCATATTTGTTTACATTTGAAACTTACCAGAATAGTAAATAAATCTCTTTCTGCACCTTTCTCCTCTTTCTTTATTTCTAATGATTAATAAGGAAATTGGCTTTGATAAGAAGTATTATTTGTCCATAGTTGGAGTTAAACATTTTTTGAAAATTTTGTAAAATTAATAAAAGGAATGTGAAAGTGCTGAATCATCTAGTATTTTGTTTAAAATATCTGATGATCTCATTTAGACTTAATAATGCATTTTGCATAACGCAGTTTTGAAGTACTATTGCTAAAATACCATCAAAATGAAATACTCAAATACAATATAATAATAATACGTACAAAGTAGGGCTATATTTATTTGTACAATTGGCCACTTATTAAATATATAATTTAGCTGAAAGCTAAGCATACAAATGATCTGTCAGTTATGAATAAAGATAAATATTGGCGTTACATAAACCAAGTTTGCATATATGAAATAACAGCACATAGAGTAAAACAGTGTCAGTCTTCAGTAATTTATAATTATATCCGTAGGGGCTTTCTCTTATTGGAAGCTCAATGTTAAGCTACAGAATGTTTTCTGGTAATTACGCGATTCTATTTACTTGTTTCTCATTAGGGTAGGGTACGGGTTTGCGTAGCAATTTTGATCGCATTTAAATTCAAGCTAAAACATTCCCAGTACCGAATTACAGGTTTCATTCCTCATGTACTGCATTCAGCCTTCAATTACTTTTCCAGAGTCGTTTATTATAGTGGTAGAAATCTGTGATCCGTCAATCTCGGTGCTAGGGGGTATAAAGCACAAGCTTGCGGGTTCAGTGTAACCTGTGGGAGAAGGGGTAATATTTTCACCCTATCATAAAACGAAAACCCACAGACTCAGGCAAGACGACCAGTCAGACCTCCAGATTTATTGACCATTTTCATCAAGATATCTGCCCCCAAAAGTGGTGAACCCCGGGTGCTCAGTCCAGTTGTGGATTTTTGCAGGGAATTGATAAATTCCGTCAAACTCGAAAGGTGAGGGGGCGGGGTGTTGGGGTCAGACATTGCAGTGTCCTATGCAATGTCGCAGAATACGTATGTATTTAATAACGTTCAATTAAGGAACGAAACAATTAGCTGCATAAAAAATCAGTACATTTTCTCTTCTCAATATATTGTTCATTGTCAATAGAAACAGTTAATGGTTGGCAATTAAACTAAAATTTCCCAAATAATGCCAAGGAAAATCCTAATCAGTACTTGAATTAAATACTAGGAACAATATTTGACATTCAGTCATTCCATATAAGCTACACATCTTTAAGACTAGAATTTAATCAATTTAATCTCAAAACTGTTTAAACGTTTCACCGACAGCTTGTTTATTTACAGGAATACTTTAGCCTTCTTTCCTTTATGCTTCGCTGCAGGAAAAAAAAAATTGAAGCTTGACTTACAGAGCAAATTCATTGCATATTCTGTCTGTTATAGGTGAAAAATGATTTATAAGCACTTGGTTAGTTTCTAGATTTTATGACATTGTGGGGTTCCGCCCTTTTATTTCACAGTTCAATGTGAGGAACCTTGTACGCCGATAAACGAATAATCGCTTGAGTGTGTGAACAGAGACGTAAGACTCAAGAAGGGTTAATGACCCTTTATTTCTCACAATAAGGATCAACACAGTCGGCTCCTATCTCAGAGCGTAGAGCAAAGCCCCCACTTGGGCTTGAACTCAAAGTAATAAGAATTAAAGCTTAACTAATGCTTGACTAAAAGATATAGCCAAAGCTATCAAGATTATAAGTAGTTGGTCTCTAAATCTCAATTAAGTAGGCAAAGCTATCAAGGGCCTGAAGTACGGCCGAGCATAATAATAGGTTGGAGAGAGACGTAGCCCAAAGGCAAACGCGCTCTAGTCAGGAACTCTGGCTCTCTAACGAAGTCGGTGAAACGTCGACATAAATACTACTCTTACTCATTTGCATTAAACGCCTTTCTGAAAATATATTTTGGTAGGAAATTGTAAGCTGAAGCTAGAAGAGATAGGAAAAGTGCATAAACTTAATTTAACTTTTATAAAATTAGGATAAACTTTACAACATATTTTCTGAGATTCGTGATTTTTGCACTTCAGAGCGTCTAAAGGGAAAGAAACACGTTTAACTCCGCCGTACAAATCACTAAAGAATATGATCGATGCATTCTAATGAAGATAGAATTAAAATCTACTTAGCACTAAGAAATTATCATCGCCATTTTTTTCAATGCTGCTATAAAGCTTAGTACTGATCACAGATTTAGGCTTTCATTGATGCTAATTTAAGACTTCCTTTAACAAAACTGCATATAGGATCATCCTGTTTCAGAGCAGAGACGGAGAAGAAAGACCTTGCCGGAGTACCAATGAATCCACTCCGTAAGACTTTTGCTCAAGAAGTGAAATCTGTCTCTTTGTAAGGATTTTAAGTTCACTAACGTTTATTTTATTTTAAAACTTTACTATCATCTCTTATTTTCCACTTCCGGCCAGAATTAACGCGAGAATGTTTATGCATAGAATATGTTTATGCAAATTGTACTTGCTAACGCTTAAGCATTTAAGTTGTGGCTTTTTGCCAAGAGAAGAAAGAAGGAGAGAGAGCCCTCTTGCTACGAGTCTTCACGCGAGCTTGCCATCAGTTACTGTCCGCCTTTAAGACCAAGGTTTAATTCTCTTGAAAGTTAAAGACGTATTGTAGTTTTCCGCAGTTTGCGTACTAAAGACGTAGTAATTTAAAAGGCCAGTCTTAGTGCTAGTCATCTGTGTAAAATATTAAAAGTTAGTTCTTATTTAAATTTTAGTTAGTTAGTAGTCTTATATTCTTTTACGTTCAGGCCTCAAGTGGTTGGTCTTTGTATCCCGAAGTGCGGGAACATCTGTAAAATCGATAAGCAAATAAAGTGGAATTTTAACCCTTCTTATCTTTGTTGTATATTCTACACGCGCATGAACATAGCTTTTAGTAAGTTCCCTGTTCCTACTTAGGACTTCCGTTACCTTTGTAAAATCAACAAAAGAAACAGTAGTCCTGATATCTCTTTTTCTCTCTTCTTTACCTTAAATATTTTCAGCCATCCGAAAATCTAGGTCTGTCTTTCTTTGCAAGAACCAAATCACCTTGGTTACTTCTATTGTAACTGTCTATGATTTTACTATCGATTTACTTAGAAAATTAATATTTATATCTCACCAATCTTCTATTAATAATTTTCTGAACCAACGGAAACAGAACAATTGTACAGTCATTAGGACTTTTGAAGCAGAAAACATGAAAAATGGGCAATTCCCTCGCCTGGACTGGAACCTGGACCTCTCGAATACGCGCCGAGTGTGCTAACCGTTACACCAGGAAGGAAATGCCGAAAGGAGGGACAAAATACCTTATACAATAAATTGTTTGATGTAAGATGTTTCCTAAAAAAGAAGAATAACCCTTTCAGATACTGTCTGCAGCAGCAATTTCGAGGAGTGTTTTCAGTAACATTTCTATTAGAGTTGTGATATAAGAAGCAGTAACCAAATCTGAAAATTTGTACTTAAGAGAAAGGCAAATATTTTTCAGACGTTTCATCGATAGGAAACTCGTGTCCAGCACTATCAATGGATGAGTCTCCAGTACTCTCCGCCATAGTCATTACAGGCTTTTGATCACTCAAAGAGCAGTCTTAAAGGGAGAAGTGGATCGAAAGGAGAGTGACGCACATTTGAATATTTACAGTTCTTTAATTAGCTTTTCTTCCCCTTTCTCTTTTTTCTCTTTTCTACCATCAATGTCAAATGAGATGAAATTTAAAGGAATTTGACTGTTTTATAGAGAAATATTACTAAATAATAATTCTTTTAATTAATTATGCCTTTTTACAAAACAAAATCATCTTCAGATTGCAACTTCGTTTTCAAGTCCCTGGATCACAACCTGCACACGAATAAGAACTTCAAGCGACAGAACATGCTTCAAAAGAATGGGCTCAGGCTTGGAACTGCAAATGCTCAAATTTGAATTTACTAAACAAATGTTTGACGCCTTGCTTACAGAGACTTCTCAATTCGTGATATATACTTTTTGTTGATAACTAGATGTGAATTTTTAAATAGTAACACCTACTTACATTGAAAAAATTTTTTTTCAAGTGATTCATTATACTTGTGTGAGAAAAGTAGCAAGCATTGGTTATTCAGAAATATTGACGGACATGCGTTGCACTGACTCACTTGCCGACATTTCCTCGTTAAGTAGAACGAATTTGGACGTTTACTAATTTTTATTGCAATTAAATATATTCATCTGAAATACTTATATGGTATTTCCTCCCTTCTTTTTGCATGCCCTCGTGGTGTAACGGTATCGCACTCGGCGCGTAGAGGTCCAGATTCTAGTCAAGGCTAGGGCATTGCTCATTTTTCTTATTTCCTGCTTCCAAATAACCTAATGACTCTACAGTGGCACCCGAACTAAAAAACGTCGATAGATAACGATTCTTAACCACCAGGATTTGGAAATTGGGTCTCCTAATCCCCACTCGAATTTTGAATTCTCCCTCCTTTCTGCATGCCTTCGTGGTTTAACGGTAGCACACTCGGCGCGTATTCTATAGCCACATGTTTGAGTCCCGGCGTGGGCATTGCTCATTTTACTTGTCTCCTGCTTCAGAAATTCTACATACAAATTTTAATTTTTGGACACATGTGTGAAAATCCTTATCTAATCAGGTAAAACTTTTATTACAGTGTCCCTCTAGATGTTTTATTTAAATTAAAAATGGAATAAGTTGCATATACTACTTCCATGAAATGCTGCTTCGCAATAATAAACCCTATTAATTCTCCCTCCTTTCTGCACGCCTTTGTGGTCTAACGGTAGCACACTCGGCGCGTATTCTAGAGACACATGTTCGAGTCTCGGCTTGGGCATTGCTCATTTTTTATGTTTCCTGCTTCAAAAATTCTAATGACTCTACATATTCATTTTAAATTTTAGACACATATGTGAAAATCCTTATCTTCTGCATGCCTTTCGTGGTCTAACGGTAGTACACTCGGCGCGTATTCTAGAGCCACATGTTCGAGTCCTGGCGTGGTCATTGCTCATTTTTCTTGTCTCCTGCTTCAAAAATCCTAATGACTCTGCATACTAATCTTAATTTTTAGACACATGTGTGAAAATCCTTATCAAATCAGGGAAGACTTTTATAACAGTGTCATTCTATATGTATTATTTAAATTAAAAAATGGAATAAGTTGCATATACTACTTCCATGAAATGCTTCGCAATAATAAACCCTTTTAATTCTTCCTCCTTTCTGCACGCCTTTGTGGTCTAACGGTAGCACACTCGGCGCGTATTCTAGAGCCACATGTTCGAGTCCCGGCGTGGTCATTGCTCATTTTTCTTGTCTCCTGCTTCAAAAATCCTAATGACTCTACATACTAGTTTTAATTTTTAGACACATATGTGAAAATCCTTATCTAATTAGGGAAGACGTTTATAACAGTGTCACTCTAGATGTATTATTTATATTTAAAAATGGAGTAAGTTGTATATACTACTTCCATGAAATGCTACTTCGCAATAATAAACCCTTTTAATGCTTCTTCCTTTCTGCATGCCTTTCGTGGTCTAACGGTAGTACACTCGGCGCGTATTCTAGAGCCACATGTTCAAGTCCCGGGGTGGGCATTGCTCATTTTTCATGTCTCCTGCTTCAAACATCCTAATGACTCTACATACAAAATTTAATTTTTAGACAAGTGTGAAAATCCTTATCTAATCAGGGAAGACTTTTATAACAATGTCATTCTAGATGTATTATTTAAATTCAAAAATGGAATAAGTTGCATATCTACTTCCATGAAAGCTGCTTCGCAATAATAAAGTGAGTTAAATCTTTTTATATTTCTTGATATAAAAACAATGGCATTTCAGCAAAAATTAGCAGTTTTTCCAGACACATCTAGCACGATTTAACGTCTATATAACTAAATATGTTGTAATAGTCAGCCGAATTCTAAATATCAACCTTTTCTTAGGAAATAAAAAGCTAAATATTTTACAGGCGGGATAAATTTCGAAGATCCAGCACGTAAATAAAATTTGGAATTTTTTGTCGCACCATCCCCGAAGGATCGAAATCTCTCCATTTGCGTCTTCTTTTTAGACTTCGACGCTACTAGTCCAGAAGGCAGAATTTACTTTTTTATTTCTTTCTGTTTGTTGTTCGTTTCTAACTTGGTAAACTTCCCATGCTATTCCTTAGGGGCAGACAGGAAATATGTCTGGAAAAAGACATGATGTTTTGAATGTTTTTACTAATTTTTAAGATAAAAATAGCTTGGCGAATAGTCTTAAGAGCTTATGGAAATTATTTGATTAATTGATAGATGGCGCTAGCGTTTCGTGTGAAACGTGGCATGCCTTTTTTGGAATTTCGGCAGACTCTCCACCAGGAGCTCTACGGATAGGTATATATATAGATTCGTGCGTAGCTTCGCACACTAGTCGAATAGGAACAATGAAGCTCCTATTAAAATATTTGATTTTTCGATTGGCATTAGTATTTCGATCTTTTATAATCAGTACAAATCTGTAAGTGATTACTTGTAAATAATGTACATATTAAACTTTACGTTTTTAAAATTACTCAACCTTTGATTTCTATGACTCTTTGAATTTTTGAAACAAAAACTGGTGCATGCGGCCATCAATTTGGATTTAGCACATAGCAAGTGTGCGAAGACAGCAAAAGGTAAGGCTAAATTTTCTATTTTGTAAAGTAGAGCCATGGCAGAAGATTCTGTTCTTAAACTGAAATCGAAACGAAAAGTTCTAAGGACCACCGTGTCCAAGATTCTAAAGAAACTCGAAACGGAATTAGATAAAGAAGACATTAGTACAAGTATAATAGAAGAAAATTTAGATCAATTAATTATGAAATCGAAATCTCTGACTGATTTAGATGCTCAAATACAGCGCGACTTGAAAGTGGAAACCGACGAATTCGAAACTGAAATAACATCTTGTATCGAATACGAAGAGAAAATCCAATTATGGCAGTTTAGAGCGAATAAAAAATTGAAAGAATTAACTAAAGTGACAAATTCGGATAATGAAAATAGCATTTTTAACGAAACCGCCAAAGATTCTCAAAACGAAAGCAATAAATTTACCCGGCTGCCAAAATTAACTATCTCTAAATTCTACGGAGATTATACCCAGTGGACAAGTTTTTGGAACTCTTTCAAAGTAGCAATCCACGATAATGAATCTTTAACAAAAATCGAAAAATTTAATTACTTAAAATCGTACTTATGCGGCAACGCTGCACACACGATAGAAGGTTTCTGTATTTCGGAACCAAATTACGATGAAGCTGTTGAAATACTTAAAACCAGGTTTGGCAGGAAAGATATCATTATAAACTCACACATGCAAAAACTCCTAAATCTTACCCCAGTAACTAAAACCAGTGACATTTTAAAACTTCGCAAACTTTGTGACACTATAGAAACCGAAATACGCAGCTTGAAATCGTTACACCAGATAAATACAGTTATATGTTGATCCCGGCGATAATGAAAACACTGCCTTCTGAGATAACTTTAAGAGTTTAATCGTAAAACGGATTCATCGTCCTTTTTTAATGTTGATAAGCTAATGCAATTTATTCGATCGGAATTAGAATGTCGAGAAAGAAACCATCTTTTGCTCTCTACCCATAAATCAGAAAACACTTCCTGTGCTTATAAAGAGAAGAAGGGAGGGAAGGAGAGTATAACGTCTTCTGCTTACCAGCTCTTGGCGCCAGTTAGTGAAAACAAAACTACTAATTGGTGTCTGTTTTGTAATACATCTAAACATGTTACTGAAAAATGTGAGTCATTGACAGTTGATGAGAAGAGAAATTTATTGCGTAAGCAAGGAAGATGTTTTTTATGCTTGAAATCGAAACATCGAATGAAGGAATGCAAAAGTGGTGTCGTTTGTTCCAGATGCAAGGGCAAGCATAACCGTTCTATATGCTTTCAGGCTGAGAAAGAACTAAAAGAAAAAAATGACAGTGTACAAGATTCGCATGTTCTTTCAACATTCTCTGGGAATAAAATTAAAACCATTTCGCTTCAAACGTGTTGCGTAACACTCCGAACAAATACGCAGTCGGTTTTAATAAGAGCTCTTCTGGATTCAGGTAGTATGCGTTCTTTCGTGGCAAAGGAAATCGCGGATAAATTGAAACTTCCTATTATTCGATCAGAAACCCTTTCAGTATTTACGTTTGGAAATAAGACTCCCATTAGAAAAACATTTAACGTTGTTAAGATAAAGTTAGAAAACAAGGAAATACCGAATTCGAAAATCGAAATTGAAGCCCTCGTGACTGAGCAAATTTCAAGTTCTGATTTACCACCTCCTAATGTGAATAAACACATTATAGGCAAACAGTTAGAACGTTTACAACTCGCAGACTCTTGGGATTGTAAGGAAAAAATAACTCTTTTGATAGGAGCTGATTATTATTATGATATAGTGACTGGGAAACTTAAACGTTTAGACAAACATTTAGTAGCTGCAGAAACGCTATTCGGTTGGTCTCTGCTAGGTTACACTAAAGGTACAAGGTGCACTTCTACAGCCTTTAATATTGTAGTTGAGGAAGATATAATATCTGATCAAATAAAAAACTTTTGGGAGCTTGAAAGTTTAGGTATAAAGCCTGAAAATGAATAATCTGATCCATTGGAAAATGCTATAATGGAAAAATTCGAATCAGAAATTTTATACAAAAATATTCGTTACAAGGTTAGGCTGCCATGGAAGTCTGATAGAAAATATGAGTTACATAATAATAAAGCGGTTGCGGTGAAACGATTTGAGAAACTCATAAAGCGATTTCAGAATAACCCCGAACTTTTTTATTCATATCAGACAGTTTTACAAGATTATTTACAACAAAACATCATTGAACCAGTTCCAGACACTGAACTCAAATCACTATGTGAAACCCAAATCACATTTTATTTGCCACACAGAGAAATCATTCGCAGTGATCGAAGATCGAACTACTAGCAAACTGCGTATCGTATTCGACGCGTCCTCACATGAACCTGGTGAAATTTCGTTGAACGACTGCTTACATATTGGTCCAAATTTGTATCCTGACATTTTCGAACTTTCATTAACCTTCATGATTCACCTGTAGCCTTTATAAGTGACATAAAGCAGGCTTTTCTGCAGATAGAAGTAGATGAGAAAGACAGAGATGTAACACGTTTTTTGTTTACAGAAAACCCATTCGAAGATCCACAAAATTTCATAACTTACCGATTCACTCGTGTGTTATTTGGCGTAAATAGCAGTCCGTTTTTGTTGGCTGCAACCATTAAACACCATTTGAAACAATATAAGAAAACCTACCCTGCCACTTGCGAATTCCTAAATGATCATATTTATGTAGATGACATCATTGGAGGACACCAAAATGTTGAACTTGCTTTCAATACCAGTTTAGAATGCATCAGCATTTTTAGAGATGCCAGTATGATTTTACATAAATGGCATACCAATTCTCAAGAACTGCGCGAACTGTGGATTAAAGAAGGTATTGAATGCGCAGAATCTCCTCAAATTTCGAAAGCTAGAAACCCTCCATTAAAAGTGTTAGGAGTCGCTTGGGACAATCAAAATGACTCAATTTACATTGATGTCAAAAATTTGATAACATTTCTGTCAAAACAAGTTAATACTAAACGTTTTGTCTTACAAGCAATAGGACGAATTTTTGATCCCGTAGGTCTATTATCTCCGTTTGTACTTAGAATCAAAATCATATTGCAACAAATCTGGGTACTTGCTTTAGATTGGGATGATGAACTACCAGAAAATTTATGTTTTGTATGGAAAAAATGGTGCAAAGAAGTTTCCAGTTTGGACGAAATCGGTATTCCACGATATTATTTTTCTGCAATTGGTTATAGTGATGTGGAAAGGATTGAGCTGCACTGTTTTTCCGACGCTAGCAAAAAAGCGTATGGTACAGTAGCGTATCTGCGTATAGTTTCCAGTAATGAACAAATATTTACGGTTTTTGTTGCTTCCAAAACTAGAGTAGCGCCTTTAAAACCGCTCACCTTACCTAGGTTGGAACTTATGGGAGCTCTTTTATCGGCTAAGTTAGGCACTAGCATCGTTAAAGTTTTGAAGTTACAACTTTCTTGTTTTTTCTGGACTGATTCGAAAGTCACACTCTTCTGGATAAAGGACAGTGCAAAGAAATTTAAGCTTTTCGTTAAAAATCGTATTCAAGAAATACAAAATTTAACATCCCCAGAAAATTGGCATTACTGCCCCGGAAAAAGTAACCCAGCTGACTTGGCTTCGAGGGGAGCTAAACTTCATGAGCTGAAAAACAATGGCTTAGAAAGTCGTCTGAATTGTGGCCTCGACAGAACGAAGAAAAACCTATCGTTGAAGAAGAGTTAGAATACCGCAAGAACATTAATGATATTTATGAATTTGTGTGCACGGCAGTTGAAGAAAGGCTAATAGACATCTCAAAATATAGTAATTTAAGAAAATTGTTGAGAATAACTAGTTGGATGAAGCGATTCATTGGTAAAATTAGGAAAACGAACCATTTGACAGGTTCATTAACAACCGAAGAATTAGTAGATGCTGAAAATTATTGGATTAGATCTGAACAAGAACGCTTTTATCCCAAAGAAATCGAGTTTCTGAAAAGGGCAAATAAAGTCGAAATAAAATCATCTTTATATCTTTTTGATCCCTTTCTAGACCAGAATGTGATACTGAGAGCAGGTGGAAGATTAGAACATTCTAGTTTGTCACATGATGAAAAACATCCTGCGATTCTTTCAAGAAACTCCTGGCTAACGAATTTAATAGTAGAAAGTACACATGTTAAAATGATGCATGGAGGAGTAGCAACAACCTTAGCTGAAATTCGTAGTCGTTTTTGGATCCCAAAAGGACGTCAGTTTGTCAAGAAAATAATAAACAAGTGCCTTATATGTAAAAAATATTCATTGAAATCTGCCGACCAGACCACTTCTCAGCTTCCAGAAGATAGAATCAATGAGACGCCGCCATTCTACGTTTGCGGCGTAGATTTTGCTGGACCGATTTACGTAAAAAACGTCGAAGGGAATCAAAAAGCCTATGTAGCATTATTTACTTGCGCTACCACTAGAGCCATACATTTGGAACTTGTACCGAATCTCTCTACGGATTCTTTCTTGATGGCATTCAAAAGATTCACCTCTAGGAGAGGCAATTGTCGAGTAATTTATTCAGATAACGCAAAAACTTTTAAAAAGGGAAAAAAGGAACTCGAAAATTTCTCTAAACTGTTGTCAAATGAGAAATTCCAAGATTTTCTGTCGAATGAGAAAATCGAATGGAAGTTTATAATAGAACGAGGGGCTTGGTGGGGAGGCTTTTATGAGAGATTAGTAAAATCAGTGAAAGAATGCTTAAGGAAAATTCTTGGTAAAGCCTTGCTAACGTCTGAAGAATTGTCAACAGTTTTAGCACAAGTGGAAGCTGTTTTGAATTCTCGTCCATTGACCTATGTGTACAGTGACCACAAGGAACCACTGCCACTGAAACCAGTCAATTTCTTGTTTTTTGGAAAAAAAGATTCTACACTACCTATCAACTTTAACTCCATTGTTAAAGATGGCTCTAACAAGTTCTCTCTGACCAAAAGAAAGATTTATCAAGATTTATTGGTTAGGCAATTGTGGACTAAATGGAAAACACAATATTTAATGGATCTTCGGTCAGCTCGTCAATTAGAGAATCCTAACTTTTATGATGATCTCAAAGTTGACGATCTCGTCTTAATAGAAGGGAATAATAAGTGCAAACTTTTGTGGAAGCGTGGCAGAGTAATAAAAGTTTTTCGTGGTCGTGACGACAAAGTCCGTTCCTGTGAACTAAAAACTTCTTATGGAACAATAATAAGACGACCAGTTCAATTATTATATCCTTTAGAACTTTAAAAACAATTTTTATTATTTAGTAATATGAGTTGATTCAATATGTTTTTGTGCTATTGTTTATTTTTGCTATTTTAGTTTCATATGATTACGAATAGTTTAGATTTATTGAATTAGTGTCAAAATTATATTTCATGTTAACATTCATTTTTATAAAATTTAGTATAATTAGTATAGTTTGAGGATATTTTCTATTCATTTAATATACTTATTAATTGTTTTATAATTATGTGTCAAAATACTTGTTGATATAAATTTGATTGTTGTTAGATTAATGTGAACTCTTGACAGAGTTCAGGTGGGGAGTGTGTGGAAATTATTTGATTAATTGATAGATGGCGCTAGCGTTTCGTGTGAAACGTGGCATGCCTTTTTTTGAATTTCGGCAGACTCTCCACCAGGAGCTCTACGGATAGGTATATATATAGATTCGTGCGTAGCTTCGCACACTAGTCGAATAGGAACAATGAAGCTCCTATTAAAATATTTGATTTTTCGATTGGCATTAGTATTTCGATCTTTTATGATCAGTACAAATCTGTAAGTGATTACTTGTAAATAATGTACATATTAAACTTTACGTTTTAAAAATTACTCAACCTTTGATTTCTATGACTCTTTGAATTTTTGAAACAGAGCTGTTCGCTTGCGCCTCTAAAACAACCTGTATTCTGTATCTAATTACAAAGATATTTCGCCTTAGCTCACGAATAATGTTGCCATAAAAATAATCTGTACATATTGTTGCGTGCGTACGGGTTAGTAATGGATTAAATGTCGATAAAAAGTTAATAAAATATTTCTTTTCACAAGAAATAAAGCAAAATGCTGAAATATTTCCTCATAAATATTCGTATAATATCACAATGTCTCACAGCAGTTATATTTTTAAACTACTAGAATATAAATAGAACTCAAATTCAAAACACACAGAAACTAATTCGATCTCACAGCGAATTCGCTACAATCAATCTCAGTACAAAGTAAACAACTGCTCACTTAAAACAGCTTCAACTGAGCTGAGATGTTTTCCTACAGCTTTTATAAGCTTTTTATTCATTGACGAGATCATTATGGTATTTTCTCGATTTTTCTGGATATCAAAAGCAATTACGAGATATGTATTTATTAAATATTAAACGCAAGCGCTCTTGTATTTTTACTTTTCCTGCGTAGTTTCTCTTAAATTTTGCCACGCGCTGCGTTGCACGGGAAAATAAAACAATTTTAATTACAATTATAAATAAATAGCTAAATAAATACAAAATCCGTAGCTATATTTTTAAGACATATTTAAAATGGTATACATATTAAACATTTCGTTTATGGCAATCTTGATCCCCAAAACGTTAATGCAATGTGGGAAATAAATATAATGAGAGTAAACAAAGGTGCTTCGTGGTCCTGCTTATTAATCAAAAATCTGCTTATGTACTGTTGAAATAATTCTTATTGTCTTTAAAATTCACGAAGTCATGTTGTTATAAAAGGTCTTTATAGGGTTGTTATTTTCGCAACTGTTGGTCCTAGGCATATACTTCCAGACATATACTAATAATTTTTTCAAATGAATCAAATATTCATTTTTTGGCTTTTTAAAATTTGGAAAAAATCAGTTGCATGAAAATTAGGAAGTCTCTATATATATTCCTCCAGTACCTGAGCTTATTTTTAGGACAATTTTGCACTTGTTATAAAAAAGTGTGACAAAAGAAAACATTTTGCTATGGGATATTTCGTATTCAAGTCTGACATCATACCGAGGGAACGTGTACAAATTCAGAAGCGAAACGTTTTCGTCTGTATGTGTTTAAAAATAAAATATCAGTTTATGGAAAGATTTCTAATGTTAAGAGATTAAATGAAGAGAATTTTTATTCAGATTATTGTGAAAAATGTTCATTAGCATAACCTTTATCAAAATATAAATCTTATTTACAAAATCATATAAAACTTGTGTTTTAGAAAACTTTGGCAGTCATTAGTATTGACACGTATGATTATTTGAATTAATTGCAAATGAAAAATATTTGTGCTTTAGCGAATTTTTTGTACAATTAGAAAATTATGTTTCTAAATGAACTTCTTGAGAACATTAATAATGAATTTTTAGACTTCAAAATTTTTAAATAACTTGTATGAAAATTCTTTTCAGCATCCCAAATAAAACATTATTCATTAGCAAGAAATGGGAATTAAAGACTATAAAAAGAAAACTTTAGACCAGCAAACCTTAAATCTTGTTTCAGTGATGGTAGTGTGTTAAATGGAAATGTTGGCCTTGCATTTGTTACTTATGAAGATGCTAGGGAGAATATTTTTCTAAATGAACTTCTTGAGAACATTAATAATGAACTTTTAGACTTCAAAATTTTTAAATAACTTGTATGAAAATTCTTTTCAGCATCCTAAATAAAACATTATTCACTAGAAAAAAATGAGAATTAAAGAATGTAAAAAGAAAACTTTAGACCAGCAAATCTTAAATCTTGTTTCAAAGATGGTAGTGAGTTAAATGGAAAGGTTGGCCTTGCATTTGTTACTTATGAAGATGGTAGGGAGAATGTAGTTGTTCAATGTAGGATACCAGATGTATGTTCTGTTTCTCAAGCCGAGCTTCTGAGCTTAAATCTTGTCGTTAAATGGATAAAAAACTCTTGTAGTAAGAATGAGACATTAACTATCTTATTTGCACAGTTTTAATTTCTTTTCTTTCCCTCTCTCTGACTTCTACGGGATACACTATAAGGTATTTCTCCCGCTTTCTTCGCATGTCTACGTGGTGTAGTGGTCAGCACGCTCGGCGCGTATTCGAGAGGTCCGTGGTTTGAGACCCGGCGAGGGCATTACTCATTTTTCACGTCTCCTGCTTTAAAAGAAAAAAACTTAACTACTCTACATTAGCGTCCGAATTCAAAGGGTGGTGGATGATGATTCTTCTTCACCAGGATTTGGCGATTGGGTCCCCTAATCTCCAGTCGCCCTTTAAAAGGGGGTGTATAAGTATTTCTCCCGCTTTCTTGGCATGCCTTCGTGGTGCAGTATTTGAGAGGTCCGCGTCCCGGTCAGGGCATTGCTCATTTTTTACGCCTCCTGCTTTCAAAAAATACCTAATGTCTCTATAACACTATCGACTGAAACTCTGGTGGTGGAAATTCACTCTCTATTCCATGTGACTGGACATACTGCATATATTCATTTTACTTACGTTCCAGGCCACAGTGGTATTCTCGATGATGATAGGACTGACTGTATGGCTAAGCAAGTGACTTATCGTGATAAAGATTTAATGTCTGCTCCCATGTCTTATTGGAAGCATGTGGCTTGGAAGAAGACTGTGGTTGATTGGAATGTTGAATATCTTGCTTCTTCGAATGCCCAGTGGACTAAGAGATTTTTCTCAAGTGTTTTTCAACGACTTAAGTGTAAGGAGTTTCAACCGGATTATAAAGTTACTCAGATTTTGACCGGTTATGGTACACGGTATTTCTCCCGCCTTCTTCTCATGCCTTCGTGGTGTAGTGGTCAGCACACTCGACGCATAACCGAGAGGTTCGTGGTTCTATTCCCGGCGAAGGCGTTGCTCATCTTTTGTTCTTCCTCTTCCAAGAAATCCTAATGACTCTACAGTGGCGCCCGAACTATAAAGGTGGTGGATGATGATTATACACCACCGGGATTTTGCGATTGAGTCCCCTGAACCCTAGTCGCTTTTTAAAAGGAGGATTATATAATGTATTTCTCCCGCCGTTTTCGCATGCCTTCGTGGTGTAGTGGTCAGCACGCTCGAAGCGTAACCGAGAAGTCCGTGGTACGATTCCTGGCGAAGGCGTTGCTCGTTTTTCATTCTTCTGCTTCCAAGAAATCCTAATGTCTCTACAATGGTAATTTTGGAATTTACTTATTTCGCTTCAGTGTTGTTACCAGTGGACTTTGTGCTTGCGGCGATTCTCTGGAACAAATTTTATTACATTGGATGTTGCATGTGAGTGCCAGAATGCATTTAAAGTGAGTTTAGGGTAGGTCCCTATTTCCTGGCCTCCTGTTTTCTGTGATCTTGTGAGGAGCTTCGAAGCCTTTGTTGCACGACTTTATATATTATTTGAACTTTTAGTATTATTATTTACATGACTGAAATTTTTTTTCCATGTCATTGTATTATTTTGCGTATTGTCTATATAAGATTACGTTGTGTATTGATGTACTGGTTACTGTTGATTAATGTAACTATTGATGTAACATTTTTCCTTTCTATCAGTATTATTTTTAAGTATTGTTTCTTTATTATTATTATTATTATTGTATTATTATTAAGTTGTTTTATTTTGTTTTATAGAAGTATTAATATATTTTAATTATTCATGGAATATTTTTATTGTAATAGTATTTGGAATTTTATCCTTTTTCTTTGCTCTGTCTAGACCTAGATATTATGCTTTTATGGCTCAATTATATCTCCTTGTACTGTAATTTAATCACTCACGTCTGTAAGCCTCGTGGAATACTTCGTTGAATACGAGGATCGTTTTTTAATTAAAAGTCCTATAAGTAATTTAAATTTGAAGTCAGAAATTGCAAAATTTGATATTAAATACATCGTCGATTTTCGTTTTACGAATGTAGAATATTTTGCGTTTTTCTTTTTTTTTTTCGAAATATTTATAAACGCGTCTTACATATGCATAAAGGGGGAAATAAAACGCATAAAAAGCAGATTTGGTAAGGTTTTACAAAACAGATTTTTGTCAATTTATAACAGCCAAAACATGGTTATTTGCTTTATTTAAAACATGTTTGCTATTCTATCTCTGCACTCCCATGAGGACAACAGGTCTGCTATTAATCTTAAGCTGTTATTGCGTGTCTTCTGGAGGAGGCAATTTATTATCTGTGTACCACCGCAAGGCACGGGAAGGCTAGATAGCAGACATAATTTAAACAAATATTGTTGATTTACATGAGTCCCTTGAAGGAAATGCATTAGAATCCTGTGTTCCTGGAAGTGAGCATTGTATCGTAAGTTTAAAAATTGTACTGCATAAGTTAGAGGATTATTTACATCAGTTTCGTAGAAACACGTTCTGCGTCAGGTATTATACACATATTTTACAGAATATACACAAGTATTAAAATAATAATTGACATAAGTATTTACATCTTATTTACAAGATAACCGTTTAGACAAGGTAAAAGATATATGCACGTTACAGGTTAAACGTTACGGGATACTGAGCAATGTACTTCTCAATAAACATTTCTGAGTTAGGAGTTATGTACATTATACATAATACATTACACATTAATAAGGCGCTCGATATATTAATGCATACAATAATAAAATTTGCTGAACTCGACCGCCATATTGCAGAGTAATCCCAGTGCACATTATGCAGCTTACAACTATATAAATTATACATTAATAATACATACATATATATATATTACATTAATACATACGTAACATAAAAAGTGCATTCCATATATTAATATATTATACATTAATAGGGCAATCGATGTATTAATACATACAATGCTAAATGTTCCTGAACTCTACAGACATATTGCAGAGCAATACCAGTGCAGATTGTGCAACTTATAACTATATACTTCGTTATCCATTATACAACAATAATATATGCATACATACATTACATTAATACATACGATGTATCAGTACAGTGGTGACAAACTTTCAGGAGAAATACAATACATTTGAAGATGGAAAATCACATAGCAATGCATGGTAGGAAACGCTTTCTTGGTGCAGTAGTGACGACACAAAAGTCAAGAAAGGACAAGAACGGGGTGAGAAAGCAAGTTTTTAATTCGGAGTACAACAAAAACAAAGAAAAAACAAGATAAAGAGACAACAATTATGATCAAAGCAGGCGTTCAAAATTAGTACCTGGACCATGATGCAGGAACCGAGCGTTATGCATCTTCCATTCGTGATGCAGATCTTCCATGCGCCAGAGAAGTGAGGCCTGCATCACGGTCCGGAGTCATAATTCCGAATACCTTCTTTAATGACGATCGTTGTTTGTTTTTGTTCTTACAGGTTTGTACAGGTTTCTGCTGTACTAAACGTAATAAAACATTAAGATACAATAACACGACGAACAAATATTAATTTAGAAGTCAAATAACAAAAATCAGCATTACAGCCTCAAACCTTCACAGGACCAGTTTCGATGGCTTTTATCTTTTATCATCATCTTCATCTGCAAAAGCGCAAATGGATTTGCGCTTTTGTGTTTGCTCTTTTGCAGCTGAGGTTGCTGGTTCGGTGAAGCCATCGAAACTGGTCCTGTGAAGGTTTGAGGGTGTAACGCTGATTTTTGTTGTTTAACTTCTAAATTAATATAATAAAACATTTTTGTCTCGCTGTTTGTGTCCTTACTTTTTTGCATTTTGTGTCATCACTAAAGCGCCAGGAAAGCATTTCCGACCATGCATTGCTATGTGATTTCCCATCCCTCTCTTGAAAGATTGTCATCGCTGTACTGATCATCGCTGTTTGTCATCGGTGTATGTCTATAAGACCTTCGGTTGCTGAAAGAAAAGCCGGGTAAAAACCTTGTGAACACAGCATATATACATACTAGGGCGCCGTTTATATGATTGGTGAAGGATTATTCAGAAAAAGACGTATAAATAAAGAATGCATAAATTCGAAATTTTAGTATATGGCGTTGCAAGTATACTTTAGAATGATCTGAATCTCTGAATGGTCCTTCCCTGCAGACCGTATAATACTTCTTATGTATTATTTCTATGATAGAAATGTTAATGTTCTGCCTTTTGTGGGTTCGAAGTATTACCTACATGATAAGAAACTTAAAAGTACATCGTATTTAAATCATGCATTATCCTACTATACAAAATCAGAGCACATCTGAGATCAGATCACATAAGGTATTTCTCTCGGCTTCTTAGTATGCCTTCGTGGTGTAGTGGGTAGCACACTCGGCGCGTATTCGAAAGGACCGTGGTTCGCGTCCCGGGACGGGCGTTACTCATTTTTCATGATTTCTGCTTCAAAAAAAAATACCTGATGACTCTACACATCTGAACTTTTATTACCATGGTGTTACTTTTATAAGGAGGAATTTAACAGGGATACAGATTTTAATTCTTAAAGAAGAAAACTTCAGATGTCGTGAGACGTGACATTTTACCTGGAAACTTGAGCAAATTTACGAATTACTCTTGTTTAGCAGATTCATCAGTGACATGTACGGATAGTCCGTTTTTTGATGTGATATGAGAATTGCGACGAAGTTTAAATATATGTAGCCATCCATTTGATAAAAAAGAGATCTTCCGTTCAGTTACAATGTTATTTTTTGGCCTCAGAATGGACATATTTGTTGGAATATTTGATGCATAGCATGGCGTAAAAAGCTTCACTAATTTTTATTCCTTGTATCCTCCACAGGTTTGAAGTGGATTTTCCGTCACAATTTCTTCTAATTTACAACTCTCAGAAACAATTAGGTTTGGTACAGAAATATCTAAAATTTCGACAGGTGAGTCTTTTTAATCATGTATTCCTGTCAACCTATTTTAAAATAATAATAAAAAAAACTCTTTCTTTCTTTTTTTACTTTGGATGAGAATGCCTATCGTTTTATAGATATTTTAGAAATAAGTGTCAGAAGAATGCGCCAAGATAAACTTTCAAATTGAAGAACGCGCCAAGATAAACTTTTAAATTTTGGTGGAAATTTCCACTATATTTCATAAAATTTAGTATTTAGGCATAATTTTGGTCGAAGAATCGAAATATGCAAAAAACATTGGCATGCCAGAGAAAGTCAGATTTTGTGTCAAAATGACTATATCAAAAAAATTTTATATTTAAGTCTAATATATATCCTAAGTTGCGCTTTCGAGACATGGAAAACGCAATTTCAATTTCGTCAATCAGCTCAGTAGAACGGAAGATATAAAACTGTCCAAAGGGGCTTTGTCCCTGAAGGACTATTTCTTTCGTTTTGCGATTTTGCATCGGAAACATTAAAAGTCTGATTCACTTTTCAAACTGTTTCCACTAAATATTGCAGCCATGTATTATATGTAAAGAAATTAAATAATGAAGAATCTGCATAAATGCATCTATATTTTTCCAAATGTGATAAAACAACGGTACCTAGAGCCATCCAGTTTTGAATAACGTACGTTTCCACCAGAATAGGTGCATCTGGAAGCACAAATTTGGAATTTGTTTTATTATTTATTTCATATTTTGTAAAACTTAAACGAATTTTTGACGAACAAGCTCAAACGATTTAAAAGCGATGGCAACACTCTACGGGGATAAAAAACCTTTTTATCTATAGCGCGCGGAACTGTGTATCTAAAGATATACTCATTTTAATATTATTTTGCGATATTGCTGTTGAACTGAATTTTATGGTTTAAGTGCGAAGAACATGATATTTAATAAATAAAAGTAACACAGAAAACGTTAAATAGCGCCCCTTTGGAAGTAATTTAAAATCTGAAATCTTTCAGAGTTTTTTTTTTTTTTTTTTTTTTTGCGCAGTGTGCCTTTAGATGATCCTCCCTTCCGAAAACCAAGTTTCAGTTCTTCTACGGGACTTAAATACCTCGGAATTTCGTCCATTCTTCTTTTACAATGCACATTCGTAAATCCCATCGGAGGACAGAAATGACTTATGTAGAAAATATTTGAGTAGAGGTGGAAATGATAAATAAATACGAAGAATATAACAGAAGTTACGGATGGAATAAATGAAATAATTTTGTTTTTAACATGAACAAGGATGAATTATCTTGTGTCAGCGTTATGGATGAATGATTTAGATCGGCGATGAAACAATGTGTAAATGTAAAAGTCATGTAAATGAGAAATGGATGAAATATGATTGAATGTATATCAGTAAAAGGATTAGTAATACTCGTATGAACCATAGAAATATAAAAAAAGGAAAGCATTTGCCTCAATGTTGTATGAACAACCTATTTATTTAAATGATATTTAAGATAAAACTGACAGGCTCGATCTCATCAACTGAAATCATGAGTATAAATTGGTTAGTTTTTAAGTTTAAATCAAAGCATTGCCTATTGAAAGACTTTTGAAAGTCATCTTCCATCTGAAAAGTCCTTACCGGAAAGAGTCTCTTTCAGCAATTTTGAATTTATTTCATAAGAAATATGCGACACTTTGCATTA
>KK121120.1:556319-582759 GCA_000611955.2 Stegodyphus mimosarum | reverse complement strand
GCACTTTTGTGACATTCAAACATCTCTAAGATAAGTTTATTGAGTTGCTATACTTTTCCAAAGAAGTTTGTTGATTTTATCTAGATGGGGCACCCACACACCCGCTTCCCGTACTTCATGCAATGATCTCGTCAATTCGAAGAACATATTTCTGAAATATATTTTCTACGCTTCTTTTTAAAGCTCTTCATTTCTCAGTGAAGACATGTTTGACATTTATAGGCAAGCATGTGTACAGCCTTACCAGACACTGCATTTTTAACTAGAATATGCCTTTATGTCAATACTTACTGTTACGTTTAAAACCATTTCACTAAAGTTCCACAACGGTGACAGATACGTTAAAGTCATTTCTTATAATGATATACCTCCAACAGCGCCACAGCGGTAAAGATTCTGAGCACAGTTAGTTCGGTCCGAAGTTCGAATCCTGCGTACAGGCTTACTGCAAGGGCATCTTCGTGGCTTTCCCCTGAGAAACGCTGGTGTCCCTTAGAAAGTCCTCCACGAAGGCATCCCTCCTCTTAAGCAGATAGCCCTCGAAGCTTTGCTGTAATCACATAAACCAAACCAAACCTTATAATGGTATAAAAAGCAAAGCATGAGATTTAAAGACTAAGACAAAACGTTTTTTAATCTAATAAATATAATTAAGCTTAGAAATAGGACAAAATTTGTAAAAGATGAACGTAAAATTAGCACACGTTATTAATTTAGGACGAGAACCACCCGTCCCTATGTAGAAAATCGAACTTGAATTCAATTTAATTCATTATGCTTATAGATTTATTTAGTTGCTTGTAGCTCAGCATTATTAGCCACTCCTTAATTGATCATTCAGCGTTCATCTGTTCAGGATTTACATTTTAATGGAAATTAGAATATTTTTGGTGTTAAACATAAGCTCTTTAAACTTACGAATGGAAGGTTTATCATGTAGCGGTTCATTACGGGGATTATTCTATTGTGACAGAATTCCTCCCTTATCCTATCGAAACAATGCTTCTGATCTTGAGAAGGATTTGTCATACCATGTGGGCTTTATGGACTATTCGACTGTAAATTGTTCTGCCTGATATATGTACTGAATTTCCTATAACAGTTGTTGAGTTATCATTTAACTACATTATGAATTTTGGTTGAATACATCTATAGAACAAGGCATGTTACTGTGTGAATGAGTGTCGAGATTTGTAGAGCTTTCGTAGATTAATTTATAGCACAAATTTCAAAAGATCAGATTTTAAAATAAGTTTTTCTTCTGTTATAGATCTATAACATCTTGTTTGCTTGACTATCGTAAACTAAGATCGACGTTAGAAGACTGTCTAGTGAACAGTCCAGAGTCTGACACGCCGTTCCCCCTGGGGTTCATCCGAGCTAACGGAGACAGCTGACGTAACCGACGCATCTACAAAACCACTTTTTTCCCCATAGGGCAGCAAGTTGAAAAATCTGAATTGCAGACACAGCGGAGATAGTCGACACATGGAATTGACTCCGTTAGCTCAAATAAACTCCAGTGTGAATGGCTCTTAAAAGGACTGCAGAGTCAGGAAACGGCTGTAAAGGACTCTATATTAACTCAAGTAAATTTTACGGATGGCACCAACTCGTGCTTACAATAGCTAACACTTTTGGCTTAACTCAAAAGGCAACGAGTAACTTAAAATTAAATGAAGTTAAGTTTAGCCTAAATGCTTCACAGTTTAAATATAGTGCAAGCTGGATCTGATCCAAAAACGTCGACGTAACAATTCATTTTAATTCATTTTCTTATAAAATTATTTATTTTCTTGTAATTCCGTATTATTAGTCTCTTCTTATTTCATGGAGAATAGCTCAACGCAACAGAAATCTAATAGCTAGGAAATCAAAGATAGCAACGTGGCCTTCAGACAGCCAGAACATGCTCTGATTTCACCTCCCGAAACCTTCCCTTAACTCAGTAATTCTCAACCTCTTTTTTTTTGTCGCGGCACACTTTTAACGATTTCAAAATTTGGCGGCACACAAAGAAAAAGATAAGTTTAAAAGTTGTTTATTCACCTATAATACATTGTGTAAGATAGCTTATGATAACAATTTTGAATGTGAAATAAAATAAAATGTACTACAAAAACAGCAGTACGTTTATTAAGGGATTAATTACATGTTAATAAATAGAGTACTTTTAATGAGAAATTTGAGCTCGATATTCTTTGATAATTTCATTTATATTGGGTCGTAAAAATGACAATGCTACTTTCATATCGTCTTCTACATATTATAGTCTCAATCATTTATTCGTTTTTATGTTGTTTAATATCGAAAATCCAAATTCTCACAAATAAGATGTAGAAAAATGTAATAATATTTTTAAGGATTTTTGGCCATCATGGGATAATCGCATCTAATATTAATCCAAAATGAATTAACTGATTCTTCTGAATATTTTAAAATTAAATATCGATTATTAGAAAGCGAAATTAGTTCTTTATTTTTATTCAAAGTTTCAAATACAGAAGTATTCTTTATCACAGATCACAAATAGATTACGAAACCAATCAAATTTCTTTTATATCTAAATTTGGGAAATAATTAATAATTCTCTCCTCTAATGTTATCAAATGGTCAATGACAATTTTATGAAAAGGTTTATTAAAATCTTTTGGGACTGACTGAAATTTTTAGAAATTGCCGTCCTGATCTTTATTTATCCATGAAAGTATTTGTTTTTGGAATCCCACCAGTTTATCTGTTGAGTTTAATACATTTTCTTTCGGCCCTTGCATACTTGAATTTATGTTATTAAATGTAGCAAAAGTGTTTGATAAGTAAACTAGTCTCCCATCTGTACCAATCAGAACTTCTCAATTTAAATTATGTACTGAGCATGTGGGAAAATGCTCCCAAATGCGCTCTCCTCCGGAGCTCCAAAATCGGCTTGTATAAAACATTTGGCACGCTTTTAATGTCTTAAAATCCCAATTTCGCCAAGTGTCATGTGTACCGTATACTAGGATAAAACCCATTATAATTTTTACTATATACATTTCTAAAATTTGGCGGCATATTTTAAGACTTTGGCGGCATACAAAAGTGACGTGGCACAGTGGTTGAGAATCACTGCCTACTAACTTCTTTCTATCTCATTTGAATACACGCACGTTACTCGATTTACATTCTTCCAAAAATGTGTGAGTTTGAAGCAAGAGCGAGAGGGAAGTCGTTTAAACATGAAATAAGTAAATTAAATAAATCTCCACAGGTATTTAATAGTTATCTCGAATTGTGATATTTATGTCAAAAAGGATCATTCAAAGCAAGAATGAATAGAAAATATACAAATTATTTCTGGTCAGAATACAGTTGTTTAAACTATTGTTTAAACTTTAAACATTGATGCTACGCCATTATGTTTTGGCATTTAAAATAGTCATTCAGCTTGCAGGGGAATGATTTTTTCCCTGTTATTCAATAAACTGCCTTCAGAGTTATTTTGTAACTGAGAGAATCATACTTGCCACATAAGAAACAATACAGAAAATATAACTTATTTTGCAGATGTACATTTGCTTTGTAACTTCTAGAATAGCCTACAATTTTAATGATGTACTTTTCTCATTAAATCCCCCCGCCGGGGGTCGATGTATAGAACACTACTGCTAAGATTTGTACTAGGCAGTGTCGGCAACGGGGGTATACAAATCATGAACCAAGAGGTTCTGGAGGCCTCGGAAAGGTCATTTACTCGCCAGCCAGTGGATCTCCAAGTCTTAGTCTCCAAGGTTCTCGGACAGGGTTCGAACCGCTGTCCTAATTCGAAGGGGGGTCAGGACCTTTAGTGTCATTAAATTGACCGAAGGCAGAGCTCGAAACTTATCTTTTCTCATTAAATTAAAAGCTGGAATTTAAATCGTCATAACATGTTACGTTAAAATGTAGTAAACAGTGTATTAAAAAGATTTAATTTCTGTATGCCATTTCACGGAAGGCGTAAGCTGTTTTTGAAGCTTCAACTAAACTGCTTTTTATAAAAATAATTAACGAAACCGAGGTCTTTATTTGTAAGTAATCTAATTTATGATCCAAAAGTTTCTTTCAATAGCCTTGAATATTTTTAATGCGAACATAATTTAAATGATTTAGATGATTTAATTAGATTACTCGTATTTGAAAAACCTGCAATGTTTTGTTTACTATTTTATAACATATCTAATGGCAGAGAATTTGGGATGAACATTGTGTTTACTATTTCATGATATATATATATATAATACTGCAGAAAATTTAATTAATACTTCAATAGGATTTTAAGTTCAAAATTGTTGAGAAAGATGTCTTTGAGCTTGTTTAAAAACTGCACATTGATTAATTTAATAATATTATGAAATTACCACCAAAACACGATATCTAATAAGAGCTAATTAGTAGTATATAGCTTAAGCTAGTTAGCAGAACAATATTTAGATGTGTGAATGATGCTTCCTGTTAGGTATTTTTCACTTGGGCATAAAACTGAAACATAATTCATTTAGATACTTATCACTACACGCAAGTTTATCTGAAAGTAGTAACTAGTTTTTAATTGCTCAGTTTTAAAATATCTCATCACTTGCCACATTAGAAACAATAGAGCAAATACATCGTTAGGTCCACCAGCGGCCGAGCGGAAAAAGCTTCTGAACACTGGTAGTTCGGTCTAGGGTTCAAGTCTCGGCGAACGGGCTAGCTGCATTTTCGCGGTTTTTCCCATGTGTAACGAGGATACGAGCTAGTTTCCCTTACAAAGAAAGGGAAGCGGGGGCCTCCCTACCTTTCCGTATATTGCTTAAGGGCAGAGTACATAAAAGAAATACACCTTTATTTGCACCCGATGATTCTTATTTACAGGTTGAAAGTTTTATAAATTTTAGAGTAAGCGCTCTAATTTAATGTTACAAAATTATCTTAATACTTAAGTTAACTTAGTAATACTTAATACTAAAGTTAACTTAGTTAACTTAATACTTCCATTTCTTGATATCAAATTCCATTACCTATCACGGCACCAACCAGGCATGCGAAATTGAATCAATTAGCCAAATATGAGAAATGTTGGCCATTTTAAAGAACATATATGTAGTTCTTTAGTCAGCTTGGTTGTGTGTGTGACACATTTCTTCATTTGCAGAAATACTGGTTAGTAGCATCGCCAAATCCAAATACAGTAAATACATTATAAATAATAAAATAACAAAAATGAATGTGTAGTACAAATAACTGCTTCGATAAAATATAACATAAATTTTTCTTGCATTTTATCGCCTTCTGTAGATCCGATTTCTTGTAAAGTGGAGGCATAGAACATCATTATAGAATGCCATTTTTAACCGAAAGCCGCTATAACCGAAGGTATTTTCTCCCTCCTTTCAGCATGCCTTTCTGGTGTAACGGTAGCATCCTCGACTCGTATTCGATAGGTCCAGCTTCGAGTCCCGGCGAGAGCATTGCTCATGTTTTCCCTTCTCTAATATCAAAATAACCTAATGACTCTACAATGGCGCCCGAACTAAAACGTGGTGGATGATGATTCTCCACCAACAAGATTTAGCTATTGCTTCTCTAATCTACAGTCGCCCTTTAAAAGGGGGAGTATATAAGGCCATTTTTCCTTCCTTTCTGTATGCCTTCGTGGTGTAGCGGTAGCACACTCGGCGCGTATGCGAGAAGTCCAGGAAACGGTATTGCTCATTTTTCACGTCCCGTGCTTCAGAAACGTTAATGATTCTATAATGCGTCTTTTGAAAGGATGTTTAACGCAACGTTTTGAAGTAACAGAATTATAAATATGAGGCATCTTTTCTGAATAATTTATTCGCATCTATTATATTGTTACGGATTTCATATTTGTTCGGCTATTTATTTAGAATTATAATTAAAATTGCTTTATTTGCCCGTGCAATGCAGACAATTTTTGAAGAGAAAGCTGCGTCGGAAGAATAAAAATAAAAGCGCGCGTGCATTTAATATTTAATAAATAAATATCTCGCAATTACTGTTGCCATCCAGAAAAATCGAGATTGTTCTAGTGATAATTAAAAAGCTTATAAAAGCCGAATTGAAACACCTCATCTGAATTGTCGTTGTAGTTGCAGCTGTTTAAAGCGAACTGCTGTTTGTTTACTTTATGCTGTAGCGACTTCGCTGTGAGATAGAATTAGTTTATCTGTTGTGAATTGAGTTTTGCTAAACGTTTAAGATATTGTGATATTGTCCGAATATCTCTGAACAAATATTTCAGCATTTTGATTTATTACTTGTGGAAAGAATAAATGTTTGTTAACGTTTTAACGACTTGTGCATTCAATCCATAACGAACCCGTACACACGCAACAGTATTATTCAGCTTTTTTTAAAAAAATCGAATATTATAGAGAAAAGAATGACAGATAATAGTCATAATTTGAAACTAAAGTTTACTTTGCAATGAATTTCCTGCGAAACTGAAACAAAATTGTAGATGATTTTCTGGCAGAAACCATTATTAATTGTATGCTCTTCTTTGTTAAATGTAAGAAATATTTTTAACGATTTTCAAAAGAATAATTAATCGTTCTACGTATTTAAGGACATAGCCGCTGTTATTTAGCATACATCTGATGTTTAATAAAAGGAACATAGTTATAAGGAAACCTTTACAGAGACTGCAAAACATTCACAGAAAATACGGTCGAATAATTTCCATATCTACATTAGAATGTATATTCTGCGCTCCCTATCTTAAAGCTCAATTAATTATCACACGCTTGTAAATGCTTCTTATATAATACAAACCAAAGTACATGTAAGCTAATTGGAAAAGCCAGATAAATATTCATTTATATTGAAATGTTCTTTATTGTAAGTTTGAACAGTGCAAAAATTTTAAAAAATCTACATTTTTATTGAATATTTAAGCTATAAAAAGATTATTTGAAATTTGCTTTTATATTTATTCCTCTAAATAGCACTTTTATATCTTGGACATTTTAACTTCCAGAAATAAAAACATATCACTGCTTTCAGTAAAACTTAGAATAATGTGAATCTCTTCCATCAAGAATAGTTTTTTATGCATATCATTTAATTACACTCGTAATAATCTTCATATGGGGTATTTATCGTAATTTTATTTATGGGCTTATTCCAAAATCTCCTAACGTCGTTACTAAGCAGAGCATTTGCGTGCTTTAATGTAATAGGTTGTCATTATGCAACCAATCGTTAAATTGTGAGTCCGTAAATAGCATTTACTCTCCAATAAGTACTGTTAGAGCCCATTAATGAGAAAGCCTATTGAGTAAAGTACTTTGTTCAATGATTCTCATGCTAAGCATTCAGGTGCATGGAATAAATCGCGTATATCTTCAATTCTATTTGCTGCCTTGCTATTAATTAAGTCTTATAATTAATTGCTTAACCGCCAGAAAAAAGTTTTGCCAATGTGCGGCTGTTAGTCAAATCATTTCCGTTACTTGTCAGCTAGATTCATTTGGTCTAATCTTATTTAAAGTAATATAAAACATAAAAACGTTATCCGAATATATCGTCTGCATTAAAACGTAATTTTAATAACAGTTATTCAACGAATTTATTTTTTCAATTACTCTCATGTCCATAAATTAAGGATAATTCGGAGTCACGCGGAAATCGAACTCTAAAATAAATATATCACCTGTAAAGTCACTACACACATTTTCAAGAATCATACGCAAATTTCAGGAAGTAACCAGATGACACCGATGGTACGTCACAATGACGAGAGTGTAAGAGAGTGATATATAAGGAATACAGGCAAAGAAGTAAAATAATTCGCTGAAGCTTTATAAGCATTTCAGTGCAATAACCGATTAGTTATGGCACAAAGGACGCATTTGGATGATTTTTTACGTGGTAGAATTATCGGCCGTCTGGAATGTGGGCATACCCAACTGGAAGAATCAGACTAACGTGGAATTGCCCAGAATGGCATCTGCAGGCTTTGGCAACGATTCCAAGATGATGGTAATGCGAGTAGACGTTACAGCACAGGTCGCTCCAGAGTTACAACACCGAATGAGGACCTGTATTTGGCAGTTACTGCCAAAAGAAACAGGCGGAGCACAGCCTCAGACCTGTCTCGTCAGCTCTCTTCAGCCAATGGTACGACAATTTCAAGGCAGACCGTGTACAGACGCTCAGGGCAGATTGGTCTATAGGCTCGTAGACTTGTCAGATGCGTTCCACTTACTGCAACTCATTGTCTCCTGCGGTTAGCCTGGAATAGACAGCATGCATTGGGGACACCGCAACAGTGGGCTTGTGTGATGTTTTCCGACGAGTCCAGGTTTAGCTCGCAGTCTGATTCTCGCCGGACTTTCATATGAAGAGCTCCAGGTACTCATTACCACCAAGAAAACATCACTGAACGACACCGTTACGGTGGTGCAGGAGTGCTCGTTTGGGGTGGAATTATTCTGGGTTCCAGAACTGACCTGCATGTTCAAATTGGAACCATGACAAGAAAAATCTATCGGGACGTCATTCTGGAACAACATGTACGTTTGTTTCGGGGCGCCATAAGCGCACAATTTGTGTTTATGGATGACAACGCCCGCCCTCATCGTGCAAACATCGTAAGCGAATGCCTTCAATCGGAGGATATCACCCGTAAGGACTGGCCAGTATACTCACCGGACTTGAATCCAGTAGAGCACGTGTGGGACAGGCTTGGCCGACAAGTTGCAGCCCTTCAACCTCCTCCTACGTGTCTACCGGAACTTCGGAGAGCATTGCTTTTTGAGTGGTGTAATATACCCCAAGATCAGATAGATAACTTGATACTCAGCATGCTTAGGCGTTTTACGGACTGTATTGCATCGTCTTGGAGACATACAATGTATTAACAATCATATCAACCATGTAATATTGGTTTTTTGTAAAAAGGGTTTTTTTTGTAATTTGCTCCAGGGAGAAAAATCGCTAATTTTTTTAATAATATCAAACATATAGCATCTTTTTTTGCTCTTTACCTTTTGTTTAATAAATAAGCTTTACAAATAAGTCAAATTTGTTTTGCTTCTAACTCTTCCTTTGCCTGATTTTGCATTATCCTTAATTTATGGACATGAGTGTATTTCCAAAGGGGCAATTTGCAAAGAAGGAATATTAATTTCGTTTTGACATTTTACCTCGATTCACTAAAAGCGTTGTTTCACTTTTCAAATTATTGCTACCTAATATTATCGCTCTGTATTATATTTAAAGGAAATAAGTAATGAAGAAACTGCATAAATGTACATATGTTTCCCGCATTATGATAAAACAACTGTACCCAGAACCATCAAATTTTGAATATTGAACATTTTCACCCGAATATGGGCATCTGGAAGCCCAAATATGGAGTTGTTTTATTATCGATTTTATATTTTGCAAACCTTTAACGAATTTTCAATTAGCAAACTCAAAGATTTCAAAGCGGCAATGGCAACGTTGTACAGAAGATACAGTTTTATCTCCAGCAAGTGAGACTGTGTATCGGAAATTCAAAACATATACTCAATTTAAAATTATTTTGCAATATTGCTCTTGAACTGAATTATATGTTTTAAGTACGAAGAACATGATATTTAATAAACAAAGGTAACACATAAAATGTTAAAAAAGCGCCCCTTTCGACGTAATTTAAAATCTGAAACCTTTCAGGTTTTTCTTTTTTTCTGTAATTTTTTTTCGAAAGAAAGTACTGTTATATTTCTAGAAAAATTACATTAGACTTGTAATAACTGAAAATAAATTTTCCATCAAATGTATTACGTAATATTACATGTTATTACTGTTAGTCATTTGCCTAAATTTGTATTAAGTAGCATTGTCAGGACTGAGTGTTCGGTGCATATTCTTGTAAAACGTCTTCGTGAACTCCTTAAATCCTGATCTGGAACAGGGAGCTGAATCACTATGTTCTGTGGTAGAATATTGTGATTAAGTGGTAGAAGAACTGTACTTTACAGGGATTTAAAATCCTCTTTTATTAAATCACAATTATTTACAACCATTCCCCAACTCGGGAGGGATACAGAAAGTAGAGACCGCACTTAAGTATAAAATGAACAATCAAAGTAATTTAAAATTAAAACTAATTAGAAATTAATTCGTCGTTGCTCACAGAGCTATAAAGCGAGTTTGCCTCTAAACTAAATGGTGCGTAGCAAGGTTTAACTAATACTGACGCACTTAAATTTACTTCAATAAGTAATCACGGAACAGCGCTTACCTCTTAGAATTTAAATACTAGCTAGTCAGGCGAACGTTGAATGGAGTAACAGTGGTCTGAGAATAAAAGCTCTCTTACACCGAAAGGTTTCTACCTTTCGTTTAAATACTACTTGGCTCAACTTCAAATTAGCTTATAAGGCTGAAACGCCCGCTTATTCTAACGGGAAGTTGAAATGAGAACGGATAGAAAGAGTAAAATTAAAATAAAACTTTGTTAGTTTAAGTAAAACCTTACAACTTCTGAATCTGTTTTATTTGCGTATAACGTAGCATAATGTATACGTAAACATGCATAACGCAGCGAAAGGCAACCTTGATTATGCATCTAACATAATTATCCAGTATCATAAATTTGCCTAAAAATGAGGGAAGTTAAAAAAATGAGTGCAATTTGCATAAATACGGGTAAAGCTAATAGTCAGATTAAATTATTAAATATTTTTGTAATAATTAAACAGTAAATTATTTGTGATTATAATTTTTGTTTCTCTCAACGTTACATTGTTCGACATTTATGATTTGCAATAATGATACGTATTGCAGACTACCAGAATGTGGTTTGATCATGAACACATGCGCTAATTAAAAACCAGGAAATCAGCAACTCAGGTGTAGGTTTTGAATAAAATTTCATTCAATTTCAAGGCGATCTGATAATGGTGCCTCTTCGTCAAAAGCAAAAAATCTGATGTATACATCACATGACTTCCTTCTACGGAATATTTAAATTATACGCATTTTTTCCTGCCTTACATTTACATTTACGTCCTCGAACTTCATTACAGATATAGCTCATGTAATTAATTCAGTTCTCATTTCGCGACAAGGCAAAATGCAAAAAAAACTCAAAATATCTATTTTAGAAGTTGAAACATATAGAAAAATATAAAATGCCAAATACAGTTAAAACAATCAAATTCGCTGAAACAACCTTGTATTTGGCGTACGTTTACTAAAACACTCAATCGATTTCGAGGGCAGGTACAGGTTCCTCCTCATCAGGAGAACAAAATATCTAGAAAGACAAAGAAACCTCAGTAACGGCTTTTTATACCCTCGGCTAGAACCACGCGCGAGGTGGCATCGCCATCTATCGGCAAAAATAATAATCAAGAATTATGTTAATAGAATTTTAAAAGCGCTAGGAAGGACTGGATTAGACTTAAAATCTTTCACTAAACATGCTAAATCTTTGTGAATATGAAAAGCCTCAAGAAAATCCAATTCACCGACGGAAGAAGCTTTTTGGATAATTTTAGCAGATCCAAAGTCAAAATTCTGATTAAATTTCCAACTATGATACGCTATTGAAGACGTGTTAATTTCGCCCTTTCGAACATAAGATTCATGTTCCTTGATACGAAACTTTAACGCTCTTTTTGTTTGGCCAATATATCTCAAGCCACACTGACACGATATACTATAAATTCCTCAAGAATTTAAGTCAGGAATAGAATCTTTTAGAGTCGAACCGTGAATTTTATTGATAGGTGAGAAACTGACCTGAAAATTGAATTTGTGGAAAATCTGTGCAACTTTATAACTAACAGAAGGATAAAATGGAAGCACGACAAAGTCATTAATATTACGTATTTCTAACAGTGGAATGTCTTCTATGATGGGAATCTGAAAACTTTTTAATAGCTTTATCAATGATCACTGGAGAAAATCCTCGGTCAATAGAACTGTTAAAACAATAAAAAAATTTTACAATTAAAATTACAGTTTCTATGCAAAAACAAGCAATTCAGCCAGCCGCAAAAACAAGAAATTCGTCATATTTTTCGGTGCAAAAAACTGAAAGTTTATTTCTGGTCTCACTCGGCAAAAAGACACTGAAGGCGTAGAAACTGACTTACGCTGAGTCAATATATGGAATAATTTAATAACTTAAATGATAATTCCAGAATGGATTAAGCATGGTTTAATTCGCAATAATAAAAGAAGACGTTATCATTGTTGTTGCGAAGCTTAGTTTTTCTAGATTGGAAACAAGTTTCAAATATAAACAAATATAGCTTCTATGTTAAACAAAAATTAGGCTTAGTAGCACTTAAACAATTTTTAAATTCTTGATAATTCTACAGTTATTGCATGCAGTTAACTAAGGGCATAAAAACGTTAACCGGAAGGTAAGAATAAAATAATTCAATCGTTTTTAAAGTAAAAAATGCGAAATTTACCAACATGCAAGTATAAAGAAACTGAGCTCACTGAGCCGAGTAATAGACTGGATATATATATATATATATATATATATATTTAAGTTAAATTTCCGTTACTTGGAGATGTAATATGGAGAGTTTTCGTTTTATAGTGAATTATATATATATACATATATTTATATACTTTTGGTGCGGCCTATTGCAACCAAAATAGGAGGTGCACATCTGCAAGTTATAGCAGTCCTATTTACAAAATTTCAACGTTCCGAGGCTACTCGTTTTTGAAGTATGCGAGGTACATAAATACATACCTGCGTACGTATATACGAACAAAAGCCACGAAAAATTCTCTACAGAATACATGTTAAATTAGTTTTATTTTTTTGTGGAGGTAAAAGAGTCCTGTATTCTGTCTTTACTTACATATGTCACGAAAAGCATCATTAACTTGCATTCCATAGTGGTCAAAATAGACCATTTTGCAAAAAAATTATAAAATATTTTCATTTTGCCTATTGGATTTCTTTGAAGTTTAAAAGTTTCATAAAAATTTACCTTCATTGGTAATGACAGCTGACAGGGAGCAGGATCCGGACACCGAGGCGGCTTTCACTGACTCTTCGGGTATCGTTCGAATCCCGAAACATTTCAGAAAAACAACATTGCCAAACAGGGACTGATGTTGGAAGAAAGTCGTATTTGCGGATTCTTAGGTTGCATTCCCACGGGAGCATAAAGGACATAAGTGGTTTAAGCTGAGCTGCGTTGCCAAGGCAACCAGTCTGTGCTGCGTCACAAAATCTGGTTTAGGGCTCTTGGCGTGAAGTTCTAACTTTTCAACTTATGCCGACTTGGGATAAGTGTCGACCAATCAGAGCAAAGCTAAAACGAAGCGGCAAGAAGCAGAGCGAACGCGGGAAATCAATCGAGCGGGAAAACTGTAGACACATCCACGCATATTCTCAATCGTTTGTTGCCTTAAATCTTCTAAATCGTATTAAATAGTGTAATGTTTTCATCATTTTATACATCGTGTTCCAAATAAAAGTATATACGGATCTGAGTTTCGTGCAACACTGCACAGAACATATATAACAGGCGTTTTAGCACACTGCACTGTGCCACTACAAGCGCTGGAAATATTGTATAGCACATGATGCTTGCAGTTCGATTTACTTGCGTTGTTAATATTTACTTGTTGTTTTCAGTATTGTAGTGTAGTATTGTCTGTCGTGTTCAATTCTGCCTGCAGTGTTCGATATCAAAACATAATTTGCGTGTTGTGATGAGTAACTAAGGTGTTTGAAACGTCGCATGTTCCTTTGGATATTATTTCTGACATTGTAGCACTGAGAAACAGTCGTTATAGATACTGCCTTTGTAGTTTCTTTTGGTTGTTGCATAGTATATTGCCGTTGCTACTAATCGCGTTTTCTACCTGAAAATGGTATTGTTCGGTAACATCTGTGCTTTCGGTTTGTTGCATAGGCTGCGTTCACACGAGAGCATAAAGGGCATAAGTGGTTTAAGCCGAGCTGCGTTGGTTGGCAAGGCAACCAGTCTGTGCTACGTCACAAAATCTGGTTTAGGGCTCTTGGCGTAAGGTTCTAACTTTTCAACTTTATGCCGACTTGGGATAAGCGTCAACCAATCAGAGTGAAACTAAAAAAAGCGGCAACAAGTAGAGCGAACGCGGGAAATCAATCGAGCGGGAAAGCTGTAGATACACGCATGCGCAAATTTAGCTTCTCTCATTGGCTTCAGCTTAGACCCCGACTCGTAGGTGTGAACGGAACTCCCGTATTTTATGCCGTTATGACTATGCCTATATGCACTTTATGCCGCCGTCTGAAGCAGCCTTACATTACCACTGCCTATTATACAATGTATGACAATATACACATTCTTTACATCAAAAATGGTGTTACTATATTGAATTACGACTGTAGGAATACATCGTTATAAATTTGAAGTGGATATTTTATGTTAATCTTTTATCCGTAATAAAATTTTAACTCTTTGAATGAATAAAATTAGATGACATGATGATTTAAGAAAATGAGGCATTGACTTCAGAAAAAGAACACTACTCGTTTATTGTTCATCAAAACGAATCATAATCTACCAGTTGTTGCTGGGCAACAATCCTATGTTGCCATCTTACGAAAATTAAAACTTACAGAAATTAAAGATAATTGGAAACATAGAGGATGCTACACATTATAGATTAATAGCTCACCCCATATGTTAATACATTGTAGGGGTTTATATTTATTTTAAATAACCAGTTAAATTCAATTTGAAGCCTTTTCCTATAAGCCTTCATTCCCCTAATTGTAAGTGCCAGAATATCTAAATTCGGTAGCGCGCGTAAGGAATGCAAATTCTACCAGTGGGAGAAAAAGTTTAAATGTCGAGTTCTAGACGGGAAAGTTAGAGAGTCTAGGAAACTTCTGTGCCTACTGGTAACGCAAGCTTCGGCTTAGCATATATTGTTGGTGAGATGTAGCTTAACAGTTATAATCTTATTCGGAAGTCAAAACAACAAAAATCAGCGTAATATTCTCAATATTTTCACAGGACTAGTTTCGATGCTTTTTACCGAACCATCATCCTCAGCTGCGAAACCGTAAATGAAGAAGATCGGAAATAATGATTAGATAAGATAAGAAAGCCTGGACAAGAATAAGCACATGGCGCCATCTGTTGGTGAAACCAGAGCTAAAACATAATTTCTTTAAAGGCCGAAGGCAAAATTGGATTGGAATTAGGATCGTTAACTAGAACAGAAAGATTTTTTTGAATGTGAAATGCCTCTAGAAAATCCAGTTCTCCAATGGAAGATGTTTTTTGAATAATTTTGGCAGCAGAAAAATTGAAAATGTGATTTTCGGACCAACAATGTTGAGCAACAGAAGACTTCTGAGTTTCCTTTTTTCTAACATATGCCTCATGTTCTTTGACGCGAAATTTTAAGGCTCTTTTAGTTTGGCCAATGTAAATTAAACCACATTGGCAAGGAATCCTATAAATCCCCCAGGAATTCATATCCGGAACGGGGTCCTTGAGTATGGAACTCGGAATTTTATTGATGGGAGAATAAACGACTCGAAAGTTAAATTTCTGCAAAATATGTGCAACTTTATAGCTAACTGATGGAAAGAAGGGAATGACAACAGAATTTTTATAATCTCCTAAAACAAGAGTGTGCCTTTTAGTGTGTTGAGAAGAGAATTTTTTAACTGCTTGATTAATAATGTTGGGTGAAAAGCCCCGGTCAATAGCTATTGCTTTTAAATAATTTAGTTCTTTATCAAGGGATAGTTTGGAGGAGCAAACTTGAAGAGCACGGAAAACATAGGAATAAAATGAAGCTAACTTTTGTTTAGTCGGATGACATGATTTAAAGTGTGGTGGAAGGCAAACCGATGAAGGTTTACGGTAAACCGTAGTACTGAAGTCGTATGTGTTGCGTGTGACTAGAATGTCGAGAAACGGAAGAGAATTGCAAGTCTCAACTTCAAAAGTGAACTGAATAGCAGGATCAATAGAATTCATTGTTGAAAGAACTTTATTTAAATCATCTTTATTACCTTCAAACAGGGTAAAAGTATCGTCTACGTAGCGGAACCATACAGGGAAGTTTAAAATTTCAAACAATCTTGATTCATAATAATGCATGTAGATATCAGCCAGGATGAGACTGAGGGGGCTTCCCATGGCTAATCCCTCAGTTTGCTTGTAATATTTATTTTGGAAAACCAAATGTGTTTGTTTCAAACAGAGTTGAGTGAGAGAAATTAGACATGCATTATTATGAACATGCATGTTTTATAAATTCGGTATAGCTTCAGCATTAGCAGTTAGTAATTAGACAATAACACGCATCGAATAGTCATCAAGAAATTTTATGAAACTTTCTAGTCCGCTAGAAATGTATTTACCTTATGCACGTATGTATTAGAATTCCTACGTTTCGCAAGTTGTTTCAGTTGTTGTTTATTTTCTTTTGTTTAGTTGTTTATTTATTATCTGTGAATAGGTATTAATTTTGAAGTCATTTTTGTGTTTTCATGAAAGCTTAGAATATGTACGTCTCCTACTCTTCTCTGGCAGATACCTGTATTACTTTAGTTCTAGCGACTGAAAAGAAGTTAGTTATTTCTTCTTGTAATTCGAGAATTTTTTATTAACTTTGCATTTGTTCATATTATTGTTAAAGCCTTTTTTAAATGAATTCCTTCTTTTCAATCCATATTCTTAAAACTTTACAACAATTCTTCATACCCAATTTTCTTATAGCCATTAATCTTTCTTCAAGACGTAAAGACAAATAATTCTTCTACTTGTTTTCCATCATCATATTTGCAGCGCAAATAGTCTTCTCCGATGCTTTCAGACATCATTCAGGTTCCATCAACATCATTATTTACACCGAATCAATGGCAACCACTTTTATAAAAATGTTTCCTTTATCGGTTATGGCGCAGGTAGCTCCTGAATCAACAGAAACGTTTGCTTTTGTAATTTACTCTCTTTGGTAGATTTAAATATATAATCCTCTGCATTGATAGTTTCCACATTCTTATTTTTATCTTACTATTCTTTCGATTTGATGCACTTTTTATGATGTGCATTATTTCAGAAATTTTCTTTGTTTATTTGAAAATATAAGATTTAAATAATAAAATTTGTCTTCATGTTACCCACCGTATTTTTAACTACCTATAGTTTCTTTTGAAATATCTTGTTTATCTGCAGCGGCTGCGATTTCGCATTTTTAGTTTCTAACTGCCATCGGAGAACTTTGAATTAACGATTATTTTCAAACGGAACGGAATTTTGATTAATGTATATATTTTTCGTTTTCTCCGCTCATTCATAAATCTTTTTATACACATAAACAAATGCGTATATCTCTCGTGGTTCCTTCCAGAATCAGCAGCCTGAGTAGCCGCCATTGTTGGAGATCACCGCTGCCACACGGCTCGGTATTGATTCAAAGAGACTTTGGATCTGTTCTTGGAGTACAGCAGACCAAGCAGCTTCCAAACGTTGCCAAAATTGATCTTGTGTGGGAGCTTGGGATGTAATCTGGGTCAATCGTTCAGCAGCCATGGACCACATGTTTTCTATCGGCAAAAGATCCGAAGAGCGAGCCGGCCAGGGAAGCCATTCAATCTGGCGATTGACGAAGAACACTTGGACAAAGTGTGGTCGCGCATTATCCTGTTGAAATATGGCTGTGGGCAAGCCCTGAAAGTAAGGAAGGACAACTGACTCCAACACCTCGGAAATGTAGAGCTGGCTGTTTAAAATATCGAAAATGCGTACTAGAGGAGTGCGAAAGTGATATCCAATACCGCCCCATACCATAATATCCGGTGCAGGACCAGTGTGGCGGTGCATAACGCAGCTGTTCAGTATCTTCTCTCCATGGTGTCTCCAGACTCGAATCCGACCATCGTGGTGTTGCAGATACAAGCGTGATTCGTCAGTAAAGACAAATTCATTCAATTCTGCCGTCCATATCCTCCTTTCATTGCACCATTGGCGGCGGAGACGTCTGTGGTTTTGCGTCAAGGTACACGAAGCAATGGACGTCTTGCGGGCAAACCACTCTGCTGTAAACGGCGTCGAATGGTACGCGCAGACACTGGATGATGCGTTACAGACTGAATGTGCTGTGCTATGGCTCATGATGTGACTGAGGGATCCATCACTACCATGCGCACAATGTTCCTGTCATCACGTGAGGCGGTGCACTGAGGTGGGTGCAATCAAACACGTCAGTCCGCCTTATCCTCCTGCATCCAACGGTCACATATGCGCATTACAGTTGTTTGGTTTCGTCCAACACGACTACCGATTTCCCTGAAAAATAATTCACACTCTCAGTAGGCCACTATCCTTCCTCTGTCGAACTCGGATACTTGATCAAACGATGATCGCTGTTTACTACGAGGCATGATTGATCGTTTTTTTTTTTAAATAACCACAAGAAAAACACAATTGCCGAATTTGAAATCGTCGAAAACTCCTAGCCTTAAATAGCGCTTTGAAGTGGCGCCACAGGCGCGCGTGATGTGCGTCTGCGCTGAAATTCTAATCATTTGTGTCTCACCTCCGCTAATGCATGTTGTAAATTTCATGCTATTTGCATGCTTCATTCAGGGTGTTCCATTTACGGTGGCCAGCAGTGTGTATATATGTAAGATATAAGAAAATAGGATAGCTGCTTTAAAAACTAATTGACGATCTTAAGTATAACATTCTAAATTTGGTGATCTCCCCCTTAATTCAGCTCTCGAGATATTTTGACGTTACGTAACACTGCTTGAAAAGTGCAAACCAAAACTAATATTAACCAATCATAGCTGTCTCTAGAATCGCACCTACTTTGGTATAAGTACTTTAGTGAACTAATCAGGTCATTCCCTTCTGCTAGTTTCCACCATGCTAATAACTCCTCGCTTTGCTTCCCCATCTAAAGTGCCTGCGTCGTAATTCTAAGAATCAATGTAATTTATCATCTTTCATTCTGATTGACTCATAGAAATGTATCGGATTTCATTGTGATTAGATAAGCATCTATGGAGATAATTTTATATGTTGGAAAAAAAAGACTGGAAATTCTTCAAGTTCATATTTTATGATCTTCATCTGTAAGCCTTCACGCTCAGCTACGATGACTGCAAGCTAATTCTTCCTTCTATGTTCATCGAAATCATCGCAATATAATATATCTATCTCTCTATATATAGAGAGAGATCTACAAATTTTCAGTATCCCTAGACGATGGAAAATCACATAGCAATGCATGGTCGAAAAGACTTTTCCTCACGCAATAGTGAAAACACAAAACACAAGAAAGGAAGAACATAAACATGTTTATTTAAGCTCAGTTCAGTAAACAACGATTTTCATCAAAGAAAGTGCTCGAAATTAGGCCCCCGGACCCTCACATCTCCGGCACATGGAAGATCTGACGTTCTGGAAGATAACCAGGCATGTCCTAGACTTCCCAGCAGGCGCCACGATGCTTGCAACGGGTTCCTCAACACATTTAATGCAGGTTTTTGTACGCCAGTGTGTTGATGTACTCCCCAGTGGAAGTAGCCAGTAGAAATAAGGTTTGACGCTGTTTCTGGCCAGCTACCATCGAATCAGGAAAGTGAGCGGGAATCCTGGCAAAGTTACAGGTGTCATTCGTGTGGAATTCTGAAGGACCTGATGCCTCTTTGTTTAAAAAACAATCACTATTTTACCTGGAAAACTCAAAAATGTATTACTGGAAAATAAAGACATTTTTGTATTTCTTAAATCTGGAGGAACAGATTCCTCTTTATTTATTAAACGCTCAGTATTCGGCGCTTTTCATTTCTGTGTTCCATAAGCGAATCCGCATTTCCTATTTTGTAATACCCTTGAATTTTGCTGGAAACTCTGTTTAGAACTCTGCGAGTAGAAAATTTCTACAGTTAAAAACATTGTACCACTTCGTTGCTGTTGTTTCAGCCATATCATGTCAATTAATCCCTTTTTTTTATCATAGTATTCCATGACTTTGAAACTGGTCCACTGCTTGTTGCTGTATAGAAGGCAGATATCACATTTTAGTTATTTTTTTCAAAATGCAAGGAAAAAAAGGCAGTAATAACAGCACCTCTACATGTCCCATGCTGAGGACACGTTTCAAACGTAATTTCGAGCAACTTCTTTTATGAAAATCGTCTGTTTTTGTTCTTGTTTCTTGATTTCTGCTGCATTAAGCACGATAAACATATATTCCAACCATGTTCGTGTCCTTCCTTTCCTGTGTTTTGTGTCATCTGTACAGCACCAGGAAAGCGTTTCCGACCATTCATTGCTATGTGTCTTTCCATCAGCTAAGAGTACTCTATCTGTCTTGAAGTTTTGTAATCGATTAACTGAAGCCCTGTAAATATATATTATATACAAACTTATGAATTATACAGGGGTGAGTTTTACCCTTATTATAAACGTGATATATATGTTATATTGCCGCCAGTTTGATTTGAGTTTACTTTAAATATTTCGTTATCCAGATACATACATTCTGATAAGTAAGAAAACGACAGTACCGTTAAAAAAATCTAAATTATTTTATTATTTTTCTTGTAATGTCTGGATAAACGCCGTTCACCAGACGCTGAAATTAAAAAAGGAAACAAATTCAAAATGTATTTAAACAAGAGACCACAGGAATATATTATATAGATATATACTATATATATATATATATACAGGGTGTCAAAAAACGACCGCATAAACTCTGCATAGCTAGATTCCTCGTTGAGAGTACATAAAAACTGCCCAAAGAAGCGTTCCTGTACGATCCATAGTTTACGAGAAAAATACGAAAAACAAAGTATGACGTCACTACCGGTGCAAGAAAAAACACTTTATTGAACATATCAACAGCATTATATGCACAATTTAAAGCAGATGTTCAAAATGTCCGCCGTGCATGTCGAGGCAGGCTTGAACACGCCGTGGAATGGCTGTCATCACGCGTTGCAGCATCGCGGTGTCCACCGAAGTACAAGCGGCATGCAGACGAGCAACTAAGTCCATTGGTGTTGTCACTACGTCTCGATACACCAGTTCCAGATATGCGCGGCGAACGTTTTAAACATTATCGTCTGGAAAGATATGCCGATACTGTTGTTGATATGTCCAATAAAGTGTTTTTTCTTGCACCGGCTGTGATGTCATACTTTGTTTTTAGTATTTTTCTCGTAAACTATAGATCGTAGAGGAACGCTTCTTTGGGCAGTTTTTATGCACTCCCAACGAGGAATCTAGCTGTGCAGAGTTTATGCGGTCGTTTTGGGACACCCTATATATATGTTTTTATGTATAATCTTAGGTGAACTTTCTTCTTGCAGGTGGACTTGTTTGGTTTTAAGGATGCCATGACATATGCATAGCTATTTATCAATGATAGGTTTTTATGATCTTTACATAGTTATTATATTTTATTAAGGATGTTGATGTGATTTGGAGTTTTCAAGGTTATTAGCTGCTGGAAAGGCAACTATTATTTTAAGTCTCTTGTTGTTTGTCTTTCCAAATGCATTGTATCAGTATACTGCAGACAGCTTGTCCTAAAAGGTCCTAAAAGATTGTGGTTTCTTATCTTTAGGTTGCACGTGACATTTCGTTTTTGATTCTCTGGTTTCAGTTTAAGACCTTCAGAATTAGCTTAGAAAGAATGGGGTCAAAGGCTAATGCAATCTTTGTTAGAGCCTATAATGGATATCATTCGAAATTTTCAAAATTTGTTCTGCGTTAATGAACGGGGAGGGGAGGAAAGTGCTGTGAAACTGGAAAAGTATTTCTGGCATTACGGTATTTTAACGATACAAGTTAGCGAAGAGTTTGGGATTTCAAAGTGTTAAAGGAAAGAATATTTTTAATGCTGCAGACAATAATAAAACTTTTTTCAAATGGATGCCATTTACGTTTGTATTTTAAAAATAATATTTAATTTCATGGAGAAAATCAAAATCGTTACAAAAATGTGTGTATTTTTATTAATCTTTTCTTTAGCATATGATTGCTCACTTCCGAAGACTACAATAGGAATGAGTAAAAAAGAAGAATAGTAATGCTAAAGTTAGAGTCAAGATTAGACATAAATTTATATACCTTCTTTTATTATATACCAAGGTCTTAATTTATTAAATTTATTTACAATAAACCTTTAAAACTGTCTTCTTATCTAATTGCAAAATATTGAAAAACCATTCTAACTTTAACCCGCGGGTACGAGCCCTATGTGTCTAAAGACTGCTCTTCAGTAAAAGTTAATTTTTGAGAAATTATTTCGTCCTAAAATTTTTCTATCGTTTCAGAATTTACGTTTTACACCTGTCTCTTCCTGCTACTTTTTCTCTTCAAAAATGATTGATTACTTCGGTTAGTAAAAGGCTTAACTGCTTTCAGTTAAGTAAGAAAGGTATTTCTCCCGCCATCTTAGCATGCTTTCGTTCTGTAGTGGTCAGCACGCTCGGCGTGTATTGAGAGGTCCGAGGTTCGAGACCCGGCCAGGGCATTACTCATATTTCAAGTCTCTCGCTTCAAAAATACTTAAATGTCTCTACAGAGGAGTCCGAACTAAAAAAGGTGGTGGATAATTATTCTCCACCACCAGGATTTGGTGACTGGGTCCGCTAATTCCCAGTCACCCTTCAAAAGGTGGAGTATATTATAAGGTATTTCTCTCGCCTTCTTGGCATGCCTTCCTGGTGTAGTGGTCAGCACGCTTGACGCGTGTTCCACAGGTCCGTAGTTCGAGTCCCGATTAGAGCATTGCTCATTTTTCACGTATCCTGCTCCAAAATAATCTAATGTCTCTGCGATCAGCTCGGACCTCTCGAATACGCGCCTAGCGTGCTCATCATTATACCGCGAAGGCATGCTAGGAAGGCGGGAGGAATACCTTATAAGAACAGAACGCAAGAACTGGACCCCCGTCCTGGGTCTGCCTTTCGGAGTGAGTGTGTCCAGGCTCCTGAGACCCCTTCATCGGCGACGCAGACCCCACAGTCCCTGCCCGGCTTTATACAAAGCATTGGGACAAGGATAAAAACGCTGAGACGAATAAAAGAGCATAGGACACATTTGCCTCCGGGCACCACTCCATTGGCAACGATAGTCGCTTGGTGCCTTGCCCACTCTGTCAGTCCCCGTCACTGGAACTCTGAGGGCCAGGTTAGTTTTCTAGTTTCTTTGAAATCTCAAACGCAGCCCGGTGTTAGATAATTAATGCTGTGCAGAATATCTATAATTTCATGTCGCAACAATGTTCAGTGTTATTTATTGTCTGTATAAAGGTATACGTTTTCTAAATCTATTCAGATTTTTCAGGAATTTGTTTCAGACCTTTTACTTCCCGATACTATTTCTTTAAAATTATTTTCGCTATTATTTGCTCTAATAAAAAAGTTTATTTTAAGAGGTGCGAAATTGGAAGAAACCGAGTTCAATTATGCCTAGAAAACAAGAGAAATAATTGTTCGATTTCTAAATTATTAGACAAAAGAAATGTCTTCAACAAGAAGCAGCATAAAAAATTAATTATCATTGTGATTTCACATTTATGTAGCCGAAGAAAAATGCGCAGTAAATGAAACTGACAATACTCCTATCAATTTTTAAAATATTGCTATGAATACATAAAATATAATACATAGGCTCCATAAATTATAATACATAGGTACTGTAAATAGGCATTGTTTTATACATCAAGCCTGCTTTTTTTGTACTTTTGTTGTTCTTTTCAACTCTTCTTCAATAACAACTTTAATTCTTCAAAACCTATTTTCAAATCTTGTGACTTAGTTATATATGCATCCAGGATAATTCAACAGTGATTATGGAAAGATAGATAAAAGTATGGAAGGCACCTGGTATGAACCAATGGTAAGCAAGTATCGTCTCTGCGTATTATACCTCTGTAGAGACATTAGGTATTTTGTTTTTGAAAGCAGGAGAGAGGAAAAATGAGCAATGCCCTCGCCGGGACTCGAATCCGACCACGGATTTCTCGAATACTCGCCGAGCGTGCTGACCACTATACCACGAAGGCATGCTAAGAAGGCGAGAGAAATACCGTATATACTCCTCCTTTTAAAGGGCGACAGGGATTAGGGGCCCAGTCGCCAAATCATGGTGGTGTAGAATCATCATCCACAACCTTTTTAGTTCGGGCGCCACTATAGAGCTATTAGGTATTTTTTGGAAGTAGAAATCATGGAAAATGAGCAATGCTCTCTCCGGGACTCGAAACTCCTATCTTTCGAATACGCGCCGAGCGTGCTGACCGCTACACCACCAAAGCATGCTAAGACGGTGGGAGAAATACCTTATACCTCTTAATCAGAACTCTAATTAATAAAAAGCAAAAGCCTTTCATGGAATGCAGAATGTAAGTCGCCATCTGTCTATACCGAGTTGCAAATGCCTATATCCTAGCAGTGCCATTTAAGAATGATTTCTAAAAAAGAAATTATGCAATCTCTTTTGGCTTAGATAAGCACATTTTGTGGGCTTGGTTGTCTTATGTTTTATGATTTGTTATAATTTTTTGCCACACATAACTTGGTATTTTAATTCTCTTTAACTTATGTATAAGAGGATTTCTTGGTTACTTCCCATACTTCTAAATATACACGAGAAAATTTCTACGCATACTTTCATTCAGACATTGTATACGTGTAAGTGTTTAGTTTAAACTAACAAAGTTTTATGTTAATTTTCTCTTTCCTGTAAGTTCTTATTTCAACTTCCCGTTAGAATGAGCGCGCGTTTCAGCTTTATGCTAATTTGAAGTGGAGCCAAGTTTTTGTATTTAAAAGGTTAGCGAGGAACTTCCCGGTGTGAGAGAGCTTTTAATCTCAGATCACGGCGGCTCTGTTCAACGTCCACCTGACTCGCTAGTATTTAAGTTCTAAGCCTTAGCGCTGTTACGCTATTACTTATTGAAGTAATCCAAGTGCGATAGTATTAGCTAAATCTTGCTACGCACCCTTGATCGTTTAGCATAGAGGCCAACCTCGCGTTTATAGCTCTGAGAGCAACGACTTCTTAGTTTTCTATTTAACTTTATTTTAAATAATTTGATTGTTCAGTTTAGACCCAAGTGCGGTCATTATTTTCTGTTATCCCTTCCGAGTTGGGAAGTGGCTGTAAATAGTCCTTTAATAAAAGGGTCATTTTAAAACCCTCCTTAGGTGCAGTTATTCTACCACTTAACCACAGTTATTCTACCACAGAACATAGCTGCATTCAGCTCCCTGTTCGAGATCAAGAATTTGTTACAGTTACGAATATGTTCGCCAAAAGTATGCACAGAATACTCAGTCCTGACACACTAATTTTCTTTAGTACTTACTTATGACGTGTAATAAATCTGAACATTCTATCTCTATATAATAGTAGTAAATTAATACTGGCATTAATAAATAACAGTAATACATACAAACGTTTTCAGATTTCAGCTGTCGCCCACAGTATTCGTTAAGGTTTTTTATACTCCCGCTGAGCTCGTATAGTCTACCAGTTTGCTGTGGGACACACTCCACTTAACCGACTTTTTTTTAATCTTTTTAGATTTTATTAAACACCGTTTACTTCGCACAAACGCCGTATGCAAATGAACAGCAAAATCAGAAAACAAAAATTAAAAGCAACATAGCAGCGTTACGTTTAGAATTCCCTATGTACTAGTATTAAACGTTGGCATACACTTTTCTACTTTTTTGAGTCTTTTCTCCGTTCATTACACCAGTGTTCAGTTTTTTTAATAAAACAGCAAAAGATTACGTCTCATTATTAACATTTTATGTATTAACTTCATTTATTAAATCCATGTTCTTCGAACTTAGCGCATAAAATTCAGTTCAACAGCAAAATTTCAAAATATTGTTACGTGCGTACGGGTTCGTTATATATTGAATGCACAAGTCGTAAAAAAAAGTTAACAAAAATTTATTCTTTCCACAAGAAATAAATTAAAATGCTGAAATATTTCTTTACAAATCTTCGCACAATATCACAATATCTCAAAAGTTTAGCAAAAACTCGGTTCAAAACAGATAAAATAGTTCTATCTCACAGCGAAATCGCTACAATCAATACAGCATTAAGTAAACAAACAGCGGTTCGCTTTTTACAGCTACAAGTATAACAGCAACAACAACAACAACTAACTCACTAACTAAGATGAGGTGTTTCACCTCGGCTTTTATAAGCTTTTTAATTATCAGTAGAACAATCACGATTTTTCTAGATTTTTCTGGATGGCAACAGTAATTACGAGATATTTATTTATTAAGCATTAAATGCACGCGCTCTTTTATTTTTATTGTTATTTTTTTTTTCGACGTAGCTTTCTTTTCAAAAATCGTCTGCGTTGCTAAGGCAACATGAAGCAAATCTAATTACAATTCTAAATAAATAGCCAAATAAATGTGAAATTCGTAACA
>KK121120.1:508622-539848 GCA_000611955.2 Stegodyphus mimosarum | reverse complement strand
TTCAGAAGCAGTTGTCATTCGTTTCCGACCTTGTCCAGGCCTCCTTACAACACTTCCATCATTTTGAAACTGTTTCCATAGCTTAGAGACTGTCTGTCTTGAAATATTCAGACATGTGGCTGTTTCCATGATTGACTGCTCTGCTTCTAAACGGCCGATAATTCGCCACTTTACAGATTCTTCCAAATGATACTTCGAAGCCATAACAAACCGCTTTGAGTCCCTACACACTGAAATCAAACGCTATGTTGCAGAAATTCACTCAAATATTCAGTTTGCGCAAAGCGCTTGATTCACCCTTGGATGACGTAACGCCTAGATTTGCATATCACAAACCGTTTGATTACTTTTGATTGGATAATGCTAATTAGGCTTGGTTTTCACACATTCCCTGCAAATACGGATCACATTGATTCGATATTTCATTGAATATCATCATTTTTGGGTATGTAAAGATAATTTTGGACATGAGTGTATTTAAGTCGATGTTTCACTGACTTCGTTAGAGAGCCCGAGTTCCTGAGATGTTTGCCTTTGGCTATATCTAGCCTATTATACCCTCGGCCGTTCTAGGCCCTTGGTTAGCTTTGTCGACTTAATCGAGATTTAGGCGTCAACTACTTAGAATCTTGATATCTTCGGCTAAATTTTTAGTTAAGCATTAGATAAGTTTAAATTCTTATTAATTTAAGTTCCAGCCCAAGTGGAGGCTTTGCTGTACGTTCCGAGACAGGAGCTGACGGTGTTCATATTTATTTTGAGAAATAAAGGGTAATTAACCTTTCTTGAGTCTTACGTCTCTGTTCACACACTGAAGCGATTATTCTCTTATCAGTGTAAGGGGTTCCTCGCATTGAACTGAGAAATAAAAGGGTGGAACTCCACACAGTTCTTATTCACTAATTACAATTTCGGGAATAATCATAAGTTTCTTGTAAATACTTTCGAACTTCTGGGTCGTTTGTTATAAATGTTAGCTCGTATTTAATGAATAATATACACTTCCAGATATTGAAAATGCAACATCAAGGAGGAGTGGCCCGAAAATTATCTAGGGTAGACACGAGCCACCAAGTTATGGGAATGACGTGATATGCACAGCTGCCCTGCACGTTGAAGAAGATGTATGGGAAGGAACTTGCAGAATGTTAAATTTTCGCGCCGTTATGTCTGTTAGGGACATTATCGTATAAAATTTGTTCCTATCCCATACGACACATGAAATAGCAGAGAATACCGTAGTCAACGGAGGCAGTTCCAGTAGACAGACGATTTTACAAGGGTCTCGTCTGATCACCATGAGCTGAGATTAATTGTAAGCTGAAACTAGAAGAGATAGAACTTAAAATAACTGTTATAAAATTAGGATAAACCTTACAACTTAGATACGCGTTACACGTGAAATTTTCATTTCTGTTCTAACTAATAAAAATTCGTTTTAAGATGACTTTATCAAAACAGATTTCTTCTATTTTTGGCAAGATTTTTATTCTTTTTTTAATGGCGGGCACTAGCTATTTTTAGGCTTTCGCCACTACAAAGACCAGAAGTGGTTGTCATTTTACTAAGGAGGCACCTAATAGAGATTAGATTAATTAATAGGTCATTTTATTATGGAGGCACCTAATGCTGAGGAGGCGGGAGGTACATACGGCTAATATCAGCTGACCCACACCTGGACGCGTCCACAGTGCACCGGCTGTGGCAACAATGTTTGGAAAGGAAATGTAGAAATTTCGAGGTCTGCCGCACCCACAGAGTACTTCTACCTCCATTCGGCAGCATGTTCAAGACACTATGGATGTTCCCCTATCGAACAGAAACATTTGCCTTCGATTGGTGGTTAGTGACCTGCAGTCTTGATGTCCGTTAAGAAGACTAGCGTTGATCCCTAATCATAGACGCCAAAGTCTGAGCGGACTCGAGCTATATGAAGATAAAATGGCACAGAGTTCTCAGATGAGTCACCCTTCTGTTTCTCCAAAGATAGTCGTCGCGTACGAGTGGGGTGTCGATGTAGAAACATTTCCCATAAGACAGCAACTGTGAAACGCCCCACTGCAAGACAACGCGGCATCATGGTTTCGGACCCAGTTGCGTATGATTCCAGGTCAGCTCTAACTCGTATTTAGGGCACTATGACAGCCCAACGATATGTGGATCATGTGCTGCAACTGGTGACGCACTGTTACAGTCAGTGAGTGCCTAGTATCATTTATCAGCAGGATAACGTCCGATGACACGCTGCTCGCATCAGCCAACGTGCTCTTCAAGATGTGCAGATGCTTTTTTGGCCAGCGTTCTCTCTGATCTCTCACCAATTGAACACATTTGGAGTTTGATTAGACGCCATTTGCAAACCCTGCCTTTGCTGCTTTCAGAAGATGAACTTTGGCAAATGGTTGGCAGGGAATGAAAAGCCATTCCTCAAAACATCATCCGTACTCTCATTTACTCTGTACCTAAACATCCCACCGGGGGTTGACTCAGGAGAATTCCTGGGAAGTGCTGGCTAGGATCTGTACTTAGGCAGTCTCAACCAAGGGGTATATAAGTTGTCTTCATACGACTAGAGCCCTAGTTAATTCTGAGGTTGGTTCAGGCTTGGCAGGGACCGTACTGGTATTGTCGTGTCTGTTCCTCTGGCTGTGGTGGAGTTATATGGTTAGATTTTTCGAGTTGTCCTTGGGGGTTTGGCTCCCCTAGGTCAACACTCGAGGACTGACTTTCTACGTTTCAATTTACTCTCAGTGACAGCGTAAGCTGTTCACTCTCATATAACCATGTCAATCCCGTATTCGTCGTCTCTACACGTCTCCTTGGATCGACCGGAGGGTGCGCCCCCATGGAACGCCCTCAAGGGCTGTGGCGCTTTCACCGTGTGAGGTCTCTAGTTACCAAGTATGGGAACCATTTCTCCCCTATGAGTTGTACCTAAACTTGATTCGTGTATCGTGGTCCAAGATGATATAAAAAACCTGGTAATTCGAAGCTGTTCTAGCTCTGTATTATTCATATCATTTCGATATAAAGATAACTTATTGTTCGTTGTTGTCGCTCTATATTTGCCAAGTTTCGTCACTTTCTGGCCAACCCTTCTTGGTGTTGCATTTTTAATGTCGGGTAGTATATATCAAGTCACATAATAAAGAATGTGTTTTTCATAAAGGAAATGTTAAAAGATGTTCTACCAGGCTTTTCAACAAATACCCTGGTAGACCATGAAAGCTTTGTTTCACAATCGAAAATCAATAGCAAATGAAGCCGGCTGACCGACGAACGTCTGCAATGCATGATGAAGCTAATTCTAATAATTTCTCTCTAAAACTACAAACTTCATCAGACTCAAAACGCCATCAAGTGTTACATCATAGTAAGAACTTTATAATTATTTACATATAAACATATGTATTTGCATTTATGCATCGAAGAAAATATTAATAAATAGGATAAAGTGACTAGGCTGATATGATTAAATTTCGAGTTTTGTCCCACCTTTGGCAATTTTGTTCCGAAAATTTAAAAAGGTTTTTCATTATCACTTTACTTTTAGCTTCAGTTAAATTAAATGATTTTATAATTAATTAATTAAACATGGCAAAATATTTTAAGGAAATGTCAGTCTAAGAATTTAATATGTAGTTGTAAATGTATTTTAATTTGAAATAATTTTATCCTCATTTTACTTTTGTGAAACATTTGTTGCTATTATAACCATACAGGGTATATCAGTACAAGTGACAAACGACGAAGGACGTGGGCACTATTCCTTTACCATTATGGTGAATCGTTGTTGCACCGCGTCCACCCTCATCTAGAGACAACAACAGTCCACAAGGAGTTCAGGTCACAAAGACATCCCGCACGCCGCGCCTAAACCCAAGGCCTAATTCAGGGCCCCTCTCGCCCCTATACACCAAGTGGCCACTGATATTTATTAAAACCATTCAAATTATTACATGGCCAAATAAGGGACAATTAACTTACAATGAGTGTTGTAAATACCTAAGTGAATGGGATTCGCATATTAGTTAACATATCCATCACAGTATATATTGTTACATACTACAGCATTATATAATTATACTTGCAGAGTATAGACGACGACACAAAAGTCAAGAAAAAAAGGACACGAACGGGGGGAGTAAACATGTTTATTATTCGAAGTACAACAAAGGGAAAACACCTTACAGAGACGACGATGATCACCAGAGAAGTTGTTCGAAATTATGACCCGGACCATGATGCAGGAACCGCGCGTCATGCATCTTATATACGCCAGAGAAGTGAAGCCTGCAGCACATTCCGGGGTCGTAATTTCGAACATTTTCTTTCATCACGATAGTTGTTCGTTTTTGTTCTTATTTGTTGGTTTCTGTTGTACTAACCATAATAAAACACGTTTTGTCTCACTGTTTGTGTCCTTCCTTTTTTGTGTTTTGTGTCATCTCTACCGCGCCAGGAAAGCGTTTCCGACCATGCATTGGTGCGTTTTTTCCCATCGTATAGGTGTACTCTATCTTTCCTGAAAGTTTGTGACTGATGTGATGATACTTTACATTGAATTCCATTCATAGAGCACTAGACTGTTTTTTGTAAATATGTGTAACCATTTGGATTCAACCGATTGTTTTCTGACTTCTGTGTATACTACATATATTCAGGGACTGTTGTGCACGTACAACTTTTATTTATTGATTTGTTGCGTTTAATGTAATAATTTTAGTATATATTTTTGTTTAATCGAATTTGTAACCACGCATTATGTTTGCATATTATTTATTTAATAATTTTTTTGATTTATCATTTCTAAATGCATCAATGAAAGATGCCTTTTTTTCTCTGAAAACCAAAATGCAGATAGAAAATCTTTGGATAATAACAATATTTATCATCAAGCTGGCGATATTTGAAGTTTTTTGCAACTGAACGTCACTTTCGAAGCTTTTGGGAAATTTCGAAATCTCAGGAACTATGTTTCATGAAACCACCAGATGGCTGAACTATCTTATATACAGGGTGTATCAATACAGCGGTGACAAACTTCCAAGAGAGACAGAGTACACCTAGACGATGGAAAATCGCATAGGAATGCATGGCCGGAAACACTTTCCTGACGGGGTAGTGACGACACAAAAGTCAAGAAAGAGAGGAAACGAACGAGGTGATAAGATATGTTTATTATTCGGACTGTAACAAAAACAAAGCAAAAACAAGATGAAGAGACAACGATCATCATCAAAGAAGGCGTTCGAAATTACGATCCGGACCGTGATGCAGGAACGGTGCGTTGTGCATCTTCCATGCGATCTTTCTTTCGTGATGTGGATCTTCCATGCGCCGGAAAATTGAGGCCTGCATCCCGGTCCGGGGTCGTAATTTCGAGCAATTTCATTAATGACGATCGTTGTTTGCTTTCGTTCGTATTTGTTGGTTTCTGCTGTACTAAACATAATTAAACACGTTCTGTCTCACTGTTTGTGTCCTTCATTTTTTGGATTTTGTGTCGTCACTACCGCGCCAGGAAAGCGTTTCCGACCATGCATTCCTATGTGATTTCCCATCGTCTAGGTGTACTCTATCTCTCATAAAAGTTTGTCACCGCTGTAGTGATACACCCTGTGTAAATTTAATGCGCAATTCAAGGCTCTATTACAGTATTCAATTTAATGAAAATACATGATGTGACAATTTCGAATTACTTTTGTTGAAGATTCTAACAAAAAGGTTTCGAGACTCTTTGATTTCTTGATCTGCGTCTTTTCATTAAAAATTGAGGTGGAACTTGTGAACTGTATTTCACTTTAATGAAATAACTGAATCGATTCGACTCTATTCTGTGTTCTGTATATTCTATATTTCCTTTTATGTAACAAAAATTAAAATAAATGTCTAAATTTCACATCATTAATGCACATAATAATTTAAAATAACGTTTCTGAAGCATTTTTCAATCCTGAGCCATTTTTAATTAATCAGAATGTACTACGAACCACCTTACTCTTCTTCTCTTCGAAAGCAATTTTTAGCGTATGTTACTGCTAGTGCTTTTATCTGTATTTTAACAGTTGAATTCATTGATATTTCTTTAATTTTGTATTGACATTAGGTACTTGAAACAATAAAAGAATATTTGTAATTATTTTAAATCCAAATCCATTAGTCTTTATCATGTTCGCTAAAAATTAAAAAAAGCATGTGGATAATCACGTTTTTGTGATGAATGAACTTTATGATTCTTGCATAGCTGTTCTATATTTGCAATATATGTTGGTAAGAAGCTCCACAGTTATAGTGATTTAAACCTATCTTTTGTTGATAAAACTAGATTAGGAAGCCTGTAGGTATAATAACCGGTAATGAATTTCATAAACTATCATTCCTGTGGAAGGGAGGGATAAGTGATTATCCTCTATTATTTCCAAATTCATTGAAGCTATAGTGTGGTATACGCAGTTTATTTGAGTTTTATTTTGAGTGTTTTTATTAATCTATGAGGACCGCAAAGGCAGGTTTCGAGAACTACGGATTCTGCAACACTGATACGAGTTACTTTAATCACTCAGGACATAAGATAAAATTCACGGAACTAATTATTTATGTTTTATAGGAACATAATATGCGTGTTTTATACGAAATGGAGAATAATTTTAATTTTGAAATGTTCTATTTTTACAATGCTGCAAAATTTAAGTCCATTTTTGCTGACTGGTGAAATTTGCATTTAATATTGTTACGGATTTTGTATTTAGTTAACTATTTTGGGTAAAATTGTAATTAAAATTGTTTTATTTCCCCTTGTAATGCAGCGCGTGACGAGTTTTAAGAGACAGTTACGCCGAAAAAATTAAAATACAGGAGCACGCGCATTTAATAAACAGATATCTCGTAATTTATATTTAAATTGAAATAATGCAATTGTGTGTTAGCTGTAACTGCAATTCTACTCTTTTGCTTTCCAGAAGCCTCGAGAAATTACGATAAGCTTCTCGTGACTAATTAAAAAGCTTATAAAAGCCGGAGAAAAACATTTCAGTTCAATTGTTTACTTAGCTGCTGTAACTTTGAGATCGGATTCGCATTCTCTGCGCTTTGAATTGTGTTCTATTTAATGTTTTGGTAATTTAAAATATAACTACTGTGTGATATTGCGATATTGTACGAATATCTGTCAGGAAACATTTCAGCATTTTGTTTTATTTCTTGTGATAAGAATAAATTCTATTAACTTTCCTTCAGATTTGTGCATGCAACCTATTACGAACCCATTCGCACGCAACAGTATTTACCATTTTAGATGCTTGAGAGTTTTTTCAGTTTAAAAAATGAATGAGCGAAATCATTCGAAGATATGTAACTAAAACTTAACTTAACAAAATTTCTATTCGTAAAAAGCAATTTAAAGTAAAAATTAATTATAGAAATAAGTTTAAAAGAAATTCTAAATAATTTATATTGCTGCGAACTAATCTACACTATCATTTAAATTCTGAGAACATAAGTAAGTCAAGTGTAAGTATCAAATATAAAATTGTAATTATTTTTTTTAAATCCTAAAAATAAAAAATATGCATAAGTGAATAATTGTTGAGCTGGAAGAAGACAGACTTATCAAGGGGAAGTTGCCCTCAAACCTAACTCTTCAATTATTCGATTCGTGTTTCGTCATTTATGTCGGCAAGTGTAAAATTCAATACCAAAAGTAAAACAAAATGATGTGACCTACCAAAAACAATTCAAACAATGGAACTTTTAGAAAAGTACAAATCAAAGCCAATACAAAACAATACCCTTTATAATACCAATTTTTTTAGAAAACCAATTTAATTGAGAAACACTTGCCCACAAAAAACTTTCCCGACACGAATATGCATATAAACAAAAAAATACAGAAACTATTAGCATACTAAAAATAAACTAGAAACTAAATTAAATAATACTAAAATAATATAATAAAGGCAAGTAAAAAGTAAGTTTTAAATTAAATTAATTAATTTACCATTATTTCTATTGGAGTGTGGACAAGTAGCAAGTTAAATTAAGTGATGTGAAGTAGTGTTTTTTCTATTTTTTAAAAGAGGACGCTAGTAAAAGGTAAAGTTGAGTGATAAGCTGCTGTATGTAAGAACCATTTAAAAAACTATTTAAAATTATGCTGCAAACTACATGTAATGTAAAAAGTGTGTTTTGTAGCTAAAACCATATTTTAAATCTAACTATGTAGTAATGTAAAAATGTGTGTGAAAATGTGTGTAAAAATGTGTAAAAATTGTGAAAAAACAAAATGTTGAAATGTGAAAAATGGTTGCAAATTACTAAGGACTGTAATAATTTGTTTAGTAAATTTAATTTAAGTATTTTTGAATTTTAATTAGAAAAATTTTTAAAAATTTTATGAAAGTAAAAAGTATTGTAATATGTAATTATATTAAAACTGAATTTAAGATGTGTAGTAAAACTTACTAAACACTGGCCAAAAAGTTAAAAAAAAGGAGAAAAAGATTAAAATTTTCACTCAAAACTAGAACGCAATATACTCAGATATATCTATGTTACTTGTACAATTAAATCTGTTGAAACTGGCTTCGAAATTTCATTATAGTTAAGTTTATTTGGCAAATGTAGTATTCAGTGGTTCAAATTATGCTGCGGCGAAAAAAAACTTTACTGGAACTATTTGTCTTCTTTTCTATTTTATCACAAAAATATTATGTAATGTATTAAGTTTACCGTTACTTCCACAGAAAACATTAAGAAAATAAACGGAAGAAAAAAAAATAAAATTGACGGAGTAAAAACAGAAAGCAATATAAGTTTGGTAGCTGAATGTGAACAGTCTGACAATTTTGACAAGGAAGAAAGAAAAAAAATAAAAGAGAAGGAACAAATCGGTTAAGATTGGATGAGTGAGAGAAAAGAGTAAAACCAAAGGGCAGTAAAAAAGAAACTGTGCTGGAAAATGTTAACAATAAAAATTATGACGAAATGTTTGAAATAGTAACTGTCTTTACAATGTATATTATCGAAATAGTAAATATCGCACAAAATTAGTACAATATGCTATTTTATTACATTTTTAGAAAATGAATCACATTTGTGTGAAAATAAACATTTATAGTTCCCATTTTCCTTTTATAAGTTTTGTTATGATGTAAGGTTTATAATGCGTTTTCTAAGAGTTATTTTAAGTTTTGTATGTTTCCTATCTTATTCTAATTTCAGCTTACAATTTCCTGCCAGAATGTAAATTCAGAAACGCAGTTAATGCTAATGAGAAAGAGTACTATTTAAGTCGATGTTTCACCCACTCCAAGAGAGAGTCTGATTCCCTGACTAACGCGCGTTTGCCTTCTGGCCATATTTCTCTTACCTGTTACTACGCTCGGCCATATCTGGGCCCTTGCTAGGCTTCGCCGATTCAATTAATACTTAGGAGCCAACTAGTTAGATTCTGATAGCTTCGGCTATATTTATTTAAGAACTTTAGTTAAGTTAATTTTAGTTCAAATTATTTAAGTTCAAGCCCGAGTGGTGGCTTTGTTGTAAAGTTCCAAGCAGGAACTAATTGTAAATATACTGGATAATAAAGGGTTTAAAACCCTTCTCAAGCCTCACCTCTTCTGTTCACACTTAGGCGATTATTCGCTTGTAAAGTGTTCGTGGGGTTCTAAGTAAGAACTTAAGATTTAAAGAGTTGAACCTTACAATATAATAGGAAATTTCAAGATCAATCTTTTCTTTCCTAAACTGTAAGGATTTTAAGTTTTACTAGCGTTTATTTTATTTTACACTTTGCTATCCTCTCTTATTTTCCATTTCTGGCCTGAATAAGCACGAAAGAGAATTGTTTATGTAAATGAGGTTGCAAACTGTAGAAGTATTTAAGACATGGCTTTCAGCCAAACGAGAGAGAGCAACTTCTCGTCGTTTTACCACGCGCGTGTCTCCTTTAATCTTTCTATCTTAATCTAAGCGCTCTTCATGTCTGCCTTTAAGGCCGGAACTTGGTTCTCGTAGATATTTGAAGACGTATTGTAGTTTTTTGCATTACGCTCACTACATACGTAGTGTTAAGATGCCAATCTTCGTGTTACGACTCTGTGTAAAGCATCTTAGTTTAGTTTATTCCTTGTTTTCCCGGTTTTAGACCATAAGTGCTCGTATCTGTATCCCGAAGTGCGGGAAAGGCTGTACGCTGTGAGAAATAAAGGTTAAATTTAACCCTTCTTATCTTCGCTGTATTTTCTACAGACTCACGAACATAGCTTTGAGTAAGCTTCCTGTTCCTAACAGGACTCCAGTTATGTTTGCAAAGGCAACTAGAAAGAACAGTAGTCCTGACAAAACAAAGCTTCTTAAAACAAGAAATAATTTTAAGGGCCGGAATTCTAATAACTTGCCATAAATATATTATTATACCATATAAACAAGTGGCTTAAGATGAAATCATGATGGGTTACCATATTTTGGCAGAGAAAAAAAAGCTTAGCTGTTTCTAATTTACATATATATGTTAGCTTTAAAGTGTGAAATCCGTTATTTTATAGAATACCTAGTTATTCCATGAAATAACTGATCGTGTCCATTAAAGTGTAAAACTCTATTGTATTTCATGGTTTAACTAGTTATTTCGTAGAATAACCATCTGCACCCCGTTAAAGTGTAAAACAATATATATCATACATCTCGCTTTTTAGTATAAGGTACATTTACGTTTCGTTTAACAATATGGAATGTTCGTGTAAAACCCAGTGTGCCAACAAAAAATGTTTTTGTTTTAGAAATAATGTTCTTTGTAATTCCGAGTGTCATTTTAGTAATCGTTGTTGTAACAAAGGATTTTATGGTACGTTTCCATAAATACTATTTATACGCTGCATAAATTAGATAAATTGCTTCTTTTTCATTTTAATTGTCTCTCATTAGTTAATTTATAGAATACCTAGTTATTTCATAGAATAACTAGTTAAAGTGTCAAGTTATTAACATAATACACGCTTTAACGGACACGATCAGTTATTTCATGGAATAACTAGGTATTCTATGAAATAACTGCATTATATACTTTAACGGTAACATGTATATACACACTGACATAAGGCAAGATTGAAAGTACAGCTCTGCTAATGAGCAGAGATATCAGAATTAAGTTAAATCCATATAGAATTAATTTAGGCGAAAGAAAGAGTAGAAGATGGAAAAAGGAATAAGTCCACTTAATTAATATTGTACCTCTATATGAACCCTTTAGGTCAGTAATTCTGACTTTCCGTGTTTCAATGTGAAACGTTGGATTTTTCGTACATTTTATGTAGAGTTTCTCGCCTGAGTGTTATTTCCAAATTTTGTGCATTTCTGAGACAGGAAAATCAATAATTAGGGGTGTGAGTGGCAAACGTAAGCATCGGTCAAACTAAACAATTAATTTGTGAATAAAAGATCCTTTCGCTTTCCTTGCGTTCTTCAGAGAGTGAGAGAGAATTCTTTCGGTTCCCTTGATCAGCTACGCGACGCTTGGGAGGTCCCGCTTGTGGAACGAACGTGTTCTTTGAAAGAAGACTTCTTAAGCGTGAATTGTCTTAAAGCCTGAAAGAGAAGGTTAAGATTTATTTAGGTTTATGTCGTTGTAGGTGGTAATAAATGCGGCAGCTTTGGAAACAAAAGGTTTGATTTGGAGCATGGTGCAATTTGTTGTTTACATGGTCAAACTGTAAAAAAAAGAACAGGTTAATTTTGAATGTAAAATAAAATAATATGTACTAAAAAAACAGCAGCACGTTTATTAAGGTATTAATTACAAGTTAATAATAAAAATAGTTTTAATGAGAAATTTGAACTGGAAATTCTTTGGATAATTTCATTTACATTTGGTCCTAAAAAGGACAATGGTACTCTCATATCGTCTTCTACATTTGACAATCTCGATCTTTTATTCCTTTTTATGTTGGTTAATACTGAAAATCTAAATTCACACAAATAAGATGTAGAAAATTGTAATAATACTTTTTAATATTGTAATAATATTAATTTTAAAGCTTTCTCGGCCATCATGGATAATCGCATCTAATTTAAATCAAAAATGAATTGGTTGATTCTTCCGAATATTTTAAAATTAAATCTCGATTATTAGAAAGCAAAATTAGTTCTTCTTTTTCATTCAAAGTTAATTCAAATGCAGAAGTATTCGTTATCACAAATGGATTACAAACCCAATAAATGTTTTTATATCTAAGTTTGGGAAATAATGAACAATTCTCTCCTCTAATGTTGTGAAATGGTCAATAATAATTTTATGAATAATTTTATTAAAATCTTTTGGGACTGACACAAACTTTTCCAAAATGCCTTCCTGAGCTTTATTCTTCCATAAAGTTATTTGTTTTTGGAATCCCACCAGTTTATCTGTTGAGTTTAATACATTTACTTTCTGCCCTTGCGTACTTGAATTTATGTTGTTAGAATAATACAAATGTCTGGTAAGTAAGTTAGTCTCTCATCTGCACCAATCAGAACTTTTCAATTTAGATTATGTACTGAACATCCGCGGAAATGCTTCCAAATGCGCTCTTCTCCATAGCACAAAAATCGGCTTGGATGAAACAATTGGCGCCACCGAAATTCGCGAATTCTTATGTGTACCGTAAAGTTGAATCAAACCAATTATAGTTTTTAATGTATACCTTTCTAAAATTTGGAGGCACGCTTTAAGAATTTGGAGGCACACAAAAGTGCCGCGGCACAATGGTTGAGAATCACTGCTGTAGAGGAAAGACCAGAATAGAAAAATTTCGAGAGACGTCTCCTCGGGGAGTAAAAGTGGACAGAGACTTCCCTTTGCGACAGATATGGAAAACCGTCCACTACTCGTCTTGTCTTGAGGCAGTGTAGAAAAAAATTTTGCGGCGTCTAATTTTAATTACTACGTGGTTATAATTGGTTCAAAAAAGGCTGGGAGGAACTCAGTTGACCAAATAAGTCGTCAACTCAGTCTCTCACATTTAAGTGAGGTTAATTTAAATGAAGCGTGATTGTATCAGGAAATATCTTTTAATTAATAATTAGTGGAGATATGAAACAGACAGGATTCTGTCGAAACATTTATGTTCCTTTTTCCCCAAAAGATCGTCTGTGTAGTTTCACCATTCTTTAGAAAACTGTTTCAAATAGCCAGATTTTTTAGTTTGCTTACTTTACGCGTAATTTTTTATCGATGTCTTCTTACTGTGCCCACAAAACTTGTGTTTTACATTTTAAGTCTTTTAGCTAATGATAGTGAGGAAAATAATTTCCACAATCAAATTTCTACCTGGATTCAGATAAGGGATTAGAAGACGCATTACTAAATTTTCTAGAAAATCTTCAGTTTCATTTCTTGATGTATCTTTTCCAAGATATGGAAAAGCACTGCAAATAATCTCCGAGTCTGCATCGACTAGCATTCAAAATTTGTCACCGAATTTGTCTGGTTTATTTGACATATACTGTATAAACTTACATCTGGCTTTGGATGGAAATAGCTGTTCATCCACAACTAAATTTTCTCTTGCCTTATAGGAAATCGTACAGTTCTGTGTAAATTTATTCCAAATATCTGAAAAAAGTGAAAACTTATTACTTTCTAAACGTTGAGTCGCAGTTGACTTCAAGTCAAATTTTAGATATTTCATAATATATCGAAAACGACTGCAAGGCATTGTTTCTCGAAAAAACACAGGACCCCGTGTATTATTCTACAAAAAAGTCATAATCCATAGGATTGCAACCATATACTCTTCTTACATAAATAATAGCAATAAAAGCATCAAGCTGTTCTAAAGATATTATCCAATTTTCTTCATTGTTCAAAACCGCCTTTGCTTCCGTGCATTTTTTAATATTAATAACAGTCAATATGACAGCTCGTGGCGCTTTTAGGTATAACTAATAATATTTTCGTAAATTTTAATTTTATTCGATTTATATTTGGTACCAATAATTTTCTAGTTTTTTTTAGGAAAATCCAAAAAATTGTGGCTTTTTAAGATAAGCGGTTTTTTAGGAATCCATGGTGAAATGACGAAAGCAGTCGAAATGACTGCTCTGGCGCTTCTAGTGTTAACAAGTAAACCACATTTTCGTTATTATGGCTTGTCATAGATACGCCAAATTTCAAAACGCGTCAAAATGTAAATTCACGAATATCTTAGGAAAGTTTGAATAAGAAACTCCATTTTTTTTAAATATTATATTGCTTAGAAATACATCTACTTTTAGGTGATGGTAAAATTTTATAGGTTATAATTCGAAATGTTTTTAAAAAAAATTTATAAAAATCACTTAAAAATTCAAATTTTAAAAATAAGTCATAAAAAAATGGGTGAATTTTATTTGGAATGAACCTAAATTTTGAAACGTGAAAAGAAAAATTCATGGCAACCTATTCTTAATTTACAGCAACCAACTTCTTAATTTATAGAAACCTATTTCCTTTTCCTTTTTTCATTGTCTACAAGAGGACAAAAAGTCGTTGTTCATACTTTCAAATAATTTAACAAAGTGCGTAAACCACACTTTCGTTATTATGGCTTATTATAAACACGCCAAATTCCAAAAAGTACCAAAATGTAAATTCGTGTATATCTTAGGAAATTTTGAATAAAAAACTCTAATTTTTTGAAGGTATGCTTAGAAATATATGTACTTTAAGATGTTGGCAAAATATTTATAGTTTATAAATCTTAATGGTTTTCGAAAAATTTATAAAAATTATTTAAAAATACAAATTTTAAAAATAAATCATAAAAATTGGGCGAGTTTTAATTGAAATTAACCTAAATTTCTAAATCTGAAAGGAAGATTAAAATAAGTTTAATAAATAAGAGATATTAATAAATATATATGTAATTCAATTAACATGGAGGAGCTAAAATTCTGAAAGCTAATTTTTTAAATCTTACTCGTGCCAATTTTACAAAATTTGGCAGTTTGGCATAATTTGAGTCCTAGAAGCGAAATATGGAAAAAAAAAGCGCATGGCATTTCAAAAAAGGTCCGACTTTTTTGTCAAAACACCTATATTAGAACAATGCTATATATAAATCTGATACATGTCCTAAGACGCTCTTTCGAGACATGAAAAACTCAAGTCGAATTTCGTCAATCGGCCCAGTAGAATGGGGCATACAGACCTGTGCCTTTTTTTTCGCACTGTACGTTGCCATTGCCCGCTTTGAAATTGTTCAGGCTGTTAATCAAACATTCGTTTAAATTTTAGAAAATATGAAATGGAAAATAAAACAAATATCAAAATCCAAACCTGGGCTTCTAGATGCCCATATTCGACTGGAGGATTAATTTAAGGACTTACTTTATTTTAACCAATTATGTTTTAGTTTTCCTTACCTTTCGTTCCTGATTTCAGTTTCTTGCCAGAATGTAACTTTGCTATGACGTAAACGCAAATTCTAAAAGTGTTTCAGAAACAGTATTTAAGCTGTGTTCCTCCTACAAGAGTTTGAAAAGAGTTGTAGTAGCGGACTTAGTTACGCTATTAGATACACTTTTATCAGCCGATTTAGCGTTAGTTAAGCTAAGGATCCAGTCATTAGATATCTTAATTTACTAGTGATTGTTACATTCTTATTTTCTGTTAATTTACGTAGCCGCAATTAGTGGCGATTTGTGAGCCCGAAGTGCGTGCATCTGTTTTAATTTAGTTTAAATAAGAAGGTTATTTAAAACCTTTCTTCCGAAGTATTTATTTTTAAAGATATAGCGAGGATTCGGTGCTTTGTGTTCGACGTGGAGTCAACGTTGTATGTTGCCTGGAAGAACACGTAGACTTATAAGGTATTTCTCCCGCCTTCTTTGCATATCCTCGTGGTGTAGTGGTCAGCACGCTCGACGCCTAAGCGAGAGGTCCGTGGTTCGATTCCCGGCGAAGGCGTTGCTCATTTCTTCACTTTCCTACTTCAAAAATGTCTATACATTGACGCTGGAACTAAAAAGGTGGGGGATTATGATTTTCCACCACCGGCCTTTGGCGATTGGGTCTCCAAAACCCCAGTTGCCCTTTAAAAGGGGGAGTATATAGGGCATTTCTCCCGCCGTCTTCGCATGCCTCCGTGTTGTAGTGGTCAGCACGCTCGACGCGTTACCGAGAGGTCCATGGTTCGATTCCCGGCGAATGCGTGGCTGATTTTTCATGTCTCCTGCTTCGAAACAACCTAATGTCTCTACAGACTCTACAGGATTACGTTATTCAAAATTTGATATCTCTAAATACCGTTGTTTTTGCACAATGCGAGAAACGTACATACTTTCAAGCAGATTCTTCATTACTTATTTTCTTTAAATATAATGCAGGGCTCTAATATTTGATGGCAACAATCTGAAAAGTGAAATGCCGTTTTATAGTGGATGACGCAAAATGCTAAAACGAAATTAATAGATCTTCTGGGCAAATTGCCCATTTGAGGAAATAAATATTCAGGGCAAGTGTTTAATATCAGAAATTTTAAGATAATGTAAGATTTGGTCTTTAGTGAAAAAGTAATTCAGGAGCACATTTTTTTTTAAATTACATCTTCATTTATATAAAATATACAAATACAATTTAGTAAATGAACTAGGTAATTCATTTGCTGAAAAGAGATTAATTCTCAGCATAATTTGTTAAACATAAATGCATGAAATTAGATAGTTTTTAATAGAAAGTATAAGATAAGTTCAACATCCTGGTGCAGGTCGCGGAGTTTATAATACAACGTAACATGAAATGTTAGATTTATTATTAGGTAATCGATGTCGAGAATAATCGAGACGACTCGAGATCAATAAAACTAATCTTTCTAAAGTTTGGAATGAAAATCTTATACCCAAATTAAGGTCAAAATTTCTCTGGAAAGAATTAAAAAATTCGAATTAAGAAAAAAAGGGCTAAGACTGGAGTTTGAAATACAAATCCTGTTTGAAGTTTCTCGGGCTCTGAAAATTAGAATGCCCATTCTTGGAAAAATCAAACTAAAATAACTGTTAAAACAGTTCATATCTAATGAATTAATTCAATTATTTATGTTAGGCTTCATCTCTATATGTCAGGAGAAACATCTCTTGTTAATTGAGTGGAAGAACCTAAATTATTATTTTTATGCAAATGGAGAGAAAGTTTGACAGCTTATTTTAAAATAATTGTGTTTTCTCAATGGAATTTTCTCCGCAGTGGCCGCTCTTTCGGTGTCACTTATTTTACTTTTTAAGAGATCTGCGTGTGAATTAAAAGTAAAACGTAAACTCACTTGATTTTAAAATTAATAGTTTATGCTTCACTCAAATAAAAGTTTCTAACATCACTGCAATTCGGATGTGAAATGTAACGCAAACTCAATGAAGTTTTCACTATAACTGGAATGGTTTTTAGAATTCAAACCGTTTTTGAATTTTTCTTTATTTCTATCAAAACTATCCAAAAGTTATAAACGGGGGAGTGAGTAGGGAAAAAAACCGAAGGAAAATTCTTGGTTTCTTAACTGAAAAAAAGAATGGTCAGTTCCATCGGACAACAGTTTCAATTTAGAATATCGTAGAATACATTTTTCTGAGTATATAGCATGAAAAATAAGAATTATATATTTAAAATTACATGTAATCACATAAATGGCATAGAAAAACAGTTGTAGAGTCATTAGGAATATTGATGCCGGGAATATTGATGATTGATATTAGGAATATTGATGATGAAAAATGAGCAATGTCCTCGCGAGGGCTCGAGCCTCGGACCTCTCAAATACGCACCGAGTGTGCTGAACATTACACCACGAAGGCATGCTAAGAAGGCTGTAGAAATACCTTATATACTTCTCCTTTTAAAGGGTTACTGGGGATTAGGAAACTCAATCGCCGATCATGGTGTTGAAGAATCATCATGCACCACCTTTTAGATCGGGAGACACTGTAGAGTCATTTAAAATTTTTTGGATGTTCGGAAACTCAAGAAAAGAGCAATGCCCTTGCGAGACTAAACCTAAACCTCTCGAATACGCGTCGTGTGTGCTACCGTTACCACAAAGGCATACTAAGGAGGCGTGAGAAATAAGTTGTACACTAAGCTCTTTTTAATTTCTGTCAACAGTTTCTTCCTAAGTTCGGATCATATTTAATTTTATAAAACTATATAAATATGGATTTAAAGCTTTGTGGCTCTTGAACGTTCCTTATTTCTAATATGTAATTAGTATCGTCATGACGTTCGGCCAATCCTGGGCTGTTAGTTCGCTTAAATGGAATCTTACCGTACATGAAAACTTACATTATTATTACATTTTTAAAGAATAAAATTCGATTCTGAGTACTTTAGGATTAGATTTGTAGTATTTTTCTCCTTTATTTATCATGCAAAGATACGATCTTAGTAATAAGCCAGGCATATCGCATAGAAGTGAAGAAATGGCACACAGGGAAAGGGTTAAACTATCCTTTTACTTGCTTAAACTCTTTAACAAAAAAGTAACTTACTTCGTGTTCACAATAACACCGACTACATGCGGTAGGAAGTTAAGAATAGTTTAATAATAACTAAGATGACAAAAACTAGTGCTGGACTGCTAAAGAGTAACAGGCTGAGAAAGAAACCTACACCGAGATTTATTTAAGAGACACTTTAAATAAGCGGCCAGAAGGCGTATCAGCAACTCAGAGTAACAGCAGGATACAAAACAGCAACTGTGGCTATGCTAGCGAAATCAAGCTCTTGTCTAACATTCTTCTCTCTCTCGTTTTAATACTTTTCTTCACTTAATTTGAAGCCTGGCGAGGAAATGTGAGGGAAAATGAGAAGTTCAGAAAAGATAACAAAATTTAGAATAATAGGTTTGTGGGGGTTTACTTATTTAATTCAGTGTTCAATCCTTGAAACCCCACAAACACTAATAAGTGAATAATCGCTCAAGTGTGTGAACAGAGACGTAAGACTTAAGAAGGGTTAACTACCCTTTATTTCTCAAAATAAATATGATACGATAATCAGTTCCTAACTCGGAACGTACAGCAACGCCTCCACTTGGGCTTGAACTTAAATAAATATGAAATTAAACTTAGCTAAGCTTAACTAAAGCTAACTGAAAGATATAGCCGAACTATCAAGATTCTAAGTAGTTGGCCCCTAATCTTAATTAAGTCGGTGAAGCCAAACAAGGGCCTAAAGGACGACCGAGCGTAGTAATAGCTTAGAGAGACGTAGCCAAAAGGCAAACGCGCGCTAGTCAGGAACTCGGGCTCTCTAAGGAAGTCGATGAAACATCGACTTAAATACTCTCTTTACCCATTTGTATTAACCGCGTTTCTGAAAATACATTCTCGTAGGAAATTAAGCTGAAGCTAGAAAAGACAGGAAAGATGCATAAACGTAAAATAACTGTGATTAAAATTAGGATAAACCTTACAGGTTATTCAAACTAATGGAAACTCTACGAATTAATCTCATATTACTCTTTCTGGAACAGTAACATCAACTCAATATTTAAAGTAATAAAATTAAAAGCAGAGTTGTAAGGTATTTCTCCCGCATGCCTTTCTGGCGTAACGGTAGCACACTCGGCGTGTATTCGAGAAATCCAAGTTCAAGATTCGCGGGGAGAATTGATCATTTTTCATTTATCTTGCTGCAAAAAAGTAACTCTATAATGAACTCAATGTTTGTGTGAGTGGCGCCTGAGTTTCCCACCCTTTAAAAAAGGGCGACTATAAGGTATTTTTTCGCTCCTTCCATCCACGCGTGTTCGAGAGGTCCAGATTGTAGTCCCTGGGAGGATATTGCACATTTTTCACATCCTGTGCTTCAAAATAGCCTAACCACTCTACATTCTAATGTATTTGATATAGGAAATCCTTCCCAGCCATGATAATGCATTAGTTCAATAAGTTTAAGTAATGAATTGTGTAAAGAAACGTTTTTAAAATATTATAACATTTTGTTTTAACACTATATTCTAAAATCTTCCCAATTCCAAGTATATTCCAAGATTCACGTGCTTCTGAGTTACAGTTTAGCTCTTTGTTTTGTCTTCCCTGATTTTGCCGAAAATCCAGTTTATTCTCTCTAACGTCTGCTCTCGATTTTTTTGGCTCAGTATTGAAATTATCCTTATGCATTTTATATGTTTTCTTCACATTTTAACACATCGGAAAGATGTTAGTTGTACTGAATTTGCAGAAAAATTATGCCCGTGTTACACGTAAGCATTTTCAGTAAATGCAAAACATATTTACATCTATCATTGGTATTATCAAACTTGCATTGTTGAATGTAAATATACGTTAATTATTTATTATTTATTACTCCTTTATAGCAGTCTCCAAGAAATGAACTTTTAATAGAATCATAAATAAACTAAATTTATAACTCTCTATAACAGATGGTTTGGAGAATTTCAAGGAATTGTATGTAAGAATGTTGTAATAGCACATAGACTGAAAATGCATGTGTTTAGTTTTTTTCTATGAGTTTTTGAAAGGTAAGAAACGTTTGTAATATCTTGATATATTCAACAGAATGACATTCTCTCATTTTCTCTTATAAATGCAGGTAGAAAAAGAATTATTATAGCAAAAAATTAAAATTTCATCATTCATCATCATAAAATTTCAAAACTTCATACATTATGTCATGCATGTCTTAAGAGAAATTCTGCTCAACTAAAAATAAAATTTTTTTTAGATTTTGTGAGGATTTATCTTTGTATTTCTGAATAACAGTTAATTTTTGAGTTAAGTAACTTTTCTGTCGTTCTCTTTTTCACCCACACTTTTCATGCCTGAATGCAAATGAGATATCGAGCGTTTATTTATATGAAGGGAGAAATAACTGCCATTTAAGGGAAGGTTTCGCAAGTCCTTTTACTTGTTCTTCTTACTTAAGGTCCCGTTGTTCCTGTGACTAAAAAGCGATTTGATTCTGTGGCGTTGAGAGCTTCTAGCCATTAGGCTTATCTCGCCGATTTTCTACAAACCAGAGCCTTCCTATTCGTTACTTTATCCTGTGAGCCGTTAGTTTAATATAATTGTATTTTATTTTAATTCAACATTACTTATTTAAATTAAGCCAGAAGTGTTGGTTTATGTAGCCCGAGGGGGGCCGTCTGTGAAGATCTTTGGGTTCGAATAAAAGATTCTTATGCACCCTTCTGAATTTTGTTTGTGTCCTATGATTTGAATTTAATTCTTCTACAGACTTTTAGAGCTCATTAGTGTATGCTTCCTAAGCATACTAGACGCAACAACTTACAATTGTTTCAATGAACGCGTCACACTTTTAGCATAAAAAGCATTTTAACCTTTGGCAAATCTCCATAAGTCTCAGTGGAACTCGGAACCATATTTTCTTCATTTTCATCTTTTGAGTCGTACTACATAGTCCTTCTACACGTAAGTTGGAAACTCTGTAAGGATCATAAGCTTGACTAACGTTTATTTTATTTTAAAACTTTACTTTCATCTCTTATTTTCCACTTCCGGCCAGAATGAACGCATGAATATGTTTATGCAAACTGCACTCGCTAACGCTTAAGTATTTAAGTTGTGGCTTTTTGCCAAGAGTAGAGTTAGAAGGGAAGAGAGTGAGCCGTCTTGCCACTAGACTTCGCGCGAACTTGCCATCAGTTACCGTCCGCCTTTAAGGCCAGAGGTTTTAGTGCTTTCGAAAGCTAAAGACGTATTGTAGTTTTCCGCAGTTTGCGTACTACACACGTAGTAATTTAAAAGGCCAGCCTTAGTGTTAGTTATCTGTGTAAAATATTAAAAGTTAGCTCTTGTTTAAATTTTAGTTAGTTATTAGTCTTATATTTTTACGTTCCGACCACAAGTGGTTGGTCTTTGTATCCCGAAGTGCAAGAGCGCCTGTGATATCGTGAAAAATAAAGGGTAATTTGACCCTACTCATCTTGTTGCCTTTGCTACGCTTCGTAGGATATAGTTTGTAGTCAAACTCACTGTCTAGTCAGGACACGTCATGTTCGCCAAGCAGATGAGAAGAAATACAAGTCCTGATAGTGGCTTCCGAACAAGGACAAAGGTGGTGGATGATGATTCTCCACCACCAGGATTTGGCGATTGGGTCGCCTAATTTCCAGTCGCCCTTTAAAAGGGTGAGTATATAAGGTATATCCCTCGCCTTCTTTGCATGCCTTCGTGGTGTAGTGGTCAGCATGCTCGACGCTTACGAGAGGTCCGTTGTTCCGTCGTTCGACTTAACCGAGAGGTCCGTTGTTCGATTGCCGGCGAAGGCGTTGTTCATTTTTAATTCTTCTGCTTCCAAAAATTCCTAATGTCTCTACAACCTATAAAAATAAACTTATTGTAATTTGTAAAAAATTAACAATCGTAAATAACACTAACTTCGAGGAGTTGAGTTGAGGGCCACGTTCGAATTATTAATGTACTGTTAGATTTATAGTCCAGAGATGTAATGCAAATAATAAAAGTGTACGTTGTTTCAAATATTTTTCCCAGATGATCCATGAGAGGAGTGCAGCCTGGAAAAATAATTTACAAATAATTATTATTTTAAGAAAAAAAGAAAGGAACAAACTATACGAGACCTAAATAAATAGATTCAAAGGAATTAATATTTTGACTATCTACCGAAGCGGCTCTTTAGTGTTTAATAATGTTTATCAGTAAAGACTATGAATACACATGGCCCGGTAGGAACAGTGAAACATTTTACAGGACACTCCATGAATATTAGACTAATATGGGAAATTTACATATGCTCTGTATATTTGAAAATTAAAAAAAATATATTTACCGTGACTCTAAAAACTTATTTGTGTATTTAATGTTTTTAATTATACATATCTTGTATTTTAAACATATTAATAATATAAATTATAGATATATCTTGAATTAAATACATGTTTTAAAATCAATCAGATTAAAAAGTGAAAAAAATAACATACTTAAGAACGTCATGTATTGCTTTTAAATGCATCAGTTTGTTAATCAAATAACAGGAAACTTACATTTGAAATGCCTTGCATTTTTCTGAATGCAACTGATTCGAAAGAAGGGCCTTTATAAAGATGACATTTAAAATGAATATCCGCCCAATCGGGTTTTGTGGTTAATAGCTCTTTCGGAGTTTATAAAAATTATATACGTGTAGAGACATTAGGTTATTTCCAAGCAGGAGACATGAAAAATGAGCAGTGCCCTTGCCGAGACTCGAAGCTTGAACCTCTCGAATACGCGCCGAGTGTGCTGACAGTTACACCACAAAAGCATGCTAAGAAAGCGGGAGAAGTGCCTTTTAAACTCCACCTTTTAAAAGGCGACTGAGGATTAGGGGACCCAGTCGCCAAATCCTGGCGGTGGAGAATGATCATCCACCACCTTTTTTAGTTCGGGCGCCACTGTAGCTACGTATGTTATTTCGAAGCAGGACACATGAAGAAAAAGTTATGCACTCGCCGGGAATCGAAGCTCGGAATTTTCGAATACGTGCCTTGTGCGTTGACCATTACACCACGAAGGAATGCTAGGAAGGCGGGAGAAATACCTTTTAACGCCTTCAATCAAGATTTAAAATGGAGATGGAAAGGTAGGGCAATGACAGATCAAAGTTCCGTGTTATAACAGTATAAAACACCATTTAAAATCTTTTCTAAATGAGGAGGTAAAATTTTAAAATAAATAGACACTTAGTTGGTGAAATAAAAGAAAATATTTTTAAATTTTGAAAAACGAAATTTTGTTACTTTACCAGCACTGTTATTGCAGAATTATAAAATTAAGTATAAGTGTAAATTAAATGAAAATCTTTATTTTTATTATATTTTTTATGTAATAATTTTTGCTGGAAACTACTTTATAGTATCTGTTCCCTTATTCAATTTTATTGCCATCTATAGACTGTATTTCGAACAGAATCATCAGCTTGAAAATGTTCTCCTCCTTCTAATAGGACAAAGCTGAGGATAAAGACTGATCCATTTCGCCCACCTGTTACGTCTTAAAGACTTAAGTAACTGTCTTTATGAAGAGCGTTTTAATGAGTATTCGACTTTCCAATGAAATTAATCTAGATTTTCGGATTTCTAATCGGTGGACAGGCCTTGCAAAATTGTATTTAATGGCATTTAGTTTCTATCGTTTCTCTAATCAAAATTTACTGTAAACATTTAGAAAATGAACGTTTTTCAATATTTTAATTTAATCTTCTTCTCAAGTGGTGTAAATAAGTAAGTTGATTTTTTTTAAATTTTATTTTCTTATTTTTAGTCCAAAGGGTCTTTGTCCCTCAGGGACTATTGTTTTCGTTTCGCGATTTTGCGTTGAATCACTCTGAATGTCCATTTCACTTTTCGAATTGCTGCCACCAAATATTATCGCCGTGTATTATATTTGAAGAAATTAAGTAATGAAGAATCTGCATTAAAATGTATGTATGTATCTCGCATTGTGATAAAACGACGGTAACTTTAACGATTTCAAAACAAGGATTTCAAAACGGCGACGTAGTACAGAAGAAACGTAGTACAGAAGACGTAGTAGCAATGGCGACGTAGTACAGAAGAAACATTTTTATCTCCAGCGCGTGAGACTGTGTATGAAAGTTCTAAAGATATGCTCATTTTAAAATTATTTTCGATATTGCGTGCTCTTGAACTGAATGTTATGGTTTAAGTGCGAAGAACATGATATTAATAAATAAAATTAACACACAAAATGGTAAAAAATGTCCCTTTGGACGCAATTTACCTTTCAGATTTTTTTTTTTATTTTTAAATCCTTTTATTCATTATCTTGTTTCCCACGTACAACTCTCTGCCACAAGGAGTTTACAGGATCAAATTAGAGGACAAGTGGAGGCTTTCCTGTAAGCCCGTAGAGAGAAGCAATCAGTAAATGTTCTTTAAGCTAAATAAAAGTTATTTTTACCTTTCTTGGACTTTCTGCAATTGTAAGAAAGGCAGAGAATAGTCTCTATACTCGTCGCTAATTCTAGTTGCCAAGGGCATATAATGTTTTAGGTTTTTCTGTATTAAACAGTTTTTAAGGAAGATTGTTTCGATCGAGATTTTATAAATACTCTCTAAAAAAAAAAAAAAAAAAAAAAAAAACGACGCACCAAGAAGAAGTTATCCGAATGGAACGAAAATCGGTAGAAGTTATGTACACGTACAGAAAAACAAATGATTAGAGTTTGAGAAAAATTGGGTGATATATTGAATTGAAGGAGCTGTACAAAGTGAAAAAGCCAATAACGCATTTGTCCACCTCTGGCCTTTATGAAAGCAGTTATTCGGCTTCGCATCGATTGATAGAGGTTGCGGATGTCCTGCTGAGGGATACCATGCTAAATTCTGTTCGACTGGTGCGTTAGATCGTCAACATGAAGGGCAACACAACGGGCCTTAGCACTTCGTCGACGTACCGCTATGCTTAAGTTTGCGACGGATGACAACCAAAAGGGTCCTACTATGAAATGAATTGGCACCCCAGACCTGGGCCTGTCTGCCGGAAGACAATCAGGTTGGTATCACACCGCTGTCCGGGGCGTCTCCAGACTTGTCTTCGCTGGTCATCGGAGCTCAGTTGAAAGCGGGACTTATCACTGAAGACTATTCTACTTCAGTCAGTGACATTCCAGTGCGAATGACGCCGACACCACTGCAAACGGGCTTGACGTTGTATAGAGGTCAATGGTAGCCGGCGCAAGGGCGCCGTGATGTCAGCCCTTTTCTTTGAGCCGTCTATGAATGGTCCTTGCGGTCACTGAAGCACTAGTTGTACGTACAATTGATGATAATGATACATCTGCGACTGTGAGTGCCGCTCTGACGATTGCTCGGTCTTCACGTTCTGTCGTTTCTCTAGGCCTACCGCTTCTTTCTTGACGCTGTGTGCGGCCATGGTTCACCCATTCCTGCCAACATCGTCTAATAGTGGCATCACACCTGCTCAAATGTCGAGGTATTCGAAGATAAGACCAACCGACTTTGACTACACGACTACACGACCTCTTCCGCCCTGTCATCTGCGCATATCGTTGGCCCACCAGCGGCCGAGCGATAAAGACGCTGAACACTGGTAGTTCAGTCCGAGGTTCGAATCCCGCGAACGGGCTGGCTGCATGGGCGTTTTCGTAGTTTTCCCCATGTGAAACGTGTGTACGAGCCAGTTTCCCTTAGAAAGTCCTCCACGAAGGCATCCCTTCCTTTAGGCAGATAGCCCTCGTGTGCTTTACCATAATTGAATAACCTAACCTAACCTAACCTCCTGCGCATATCGTTCGTATGCGAGGCATAGTTACTGTCTACCAGAGTACACGGAATGAAATTTGTAAAGAATTTCTGACCTGGAGTCGTAATTTCTCCTCTTAAATATCCTGCCAGTTGCACAGATCACATGCGTTGTAGCGACAACCGTTCATTGATTGGCAGCCAAAATGTAAAATTTTGCATTTTCCGTCGAAACCTGTATGCATATCGATTTGTGTCCAGTTAGCTTTATGTCTTCTCGGTGCGTCGTTTTCTTTGTCTAAAAGTGTATTTGTCTTACCGCGAAGGGAGAAATATATATCTAATGATATTCTAGGCGATAAGTTTAAGCGAAGTGCAGGAAAAAATGCGCATAATTTGATATGCGGTATAAGGAAGTCATGTGGTGCCCAGATCAGATTTTTTTCTTTTTCTTTCCCCTCTCCCCCATCTCTCATTCTATTAGGCAGTTATATGACATAGAACTCTGAAGCCGCATGAAGCATATACACTTTTAGTTAAAACATTTTTAGATACAGATATTTTTCTTTCCTTTTGAAGATGAGTAATGAATATAAGTTGGAAAAATTTCTCCATGATAAAAAAAATCCATTGTTTTCGCAATGTAGAGAAAGCGAAATGATGTCAAAGTTACAAAATCCAACGTTATGGTTTACTTGTTATGTACATAATAAATGCGTTTATATCCATTAAAAGCATGGATATATTTTTTTAACGCATGGTTAAAATATACGTTTTTTAAAGGTGTGGATATATATCAGTTTTTTTTTAAGTATAATAAGCCAGATGTTAACGTAAGTAGGAAAAATCTAGTTACAAAATATCTAGCTCTTACGGATACATTTAAATGAAAGCAAGTCAAAAATAGGTGCTGACTCTCAGATATGCAGATCTGATTTTGTTTACCAAATTATCTAAATCTTCATACAAGATTATGATAATACAATCATAAGGTATTTCTCCCGCCTTCTTCGCATGCCTCCGCAGTTTAGTGGTCAGCACGCGCGAACTGTAACCGAGAGGTCCGTGGTTCGATTCCCGGAGAAAGCGTTGCTCATTTTTCATCTCTCCTGCTTCTAAATAACCTAATATCTCTACAAATGGCGCCCCAACTGAAAAAGGTGGTGGATGAGGATTATCCACCACCGGGATTTGGCGACTGGGTTCCCAAAACCACAGTCTACCTTTAAAAGGGGAAGTATATATGGTATTTCTCTCAGCGTCGTCGCATGCCTTCGTGGTGTAGTGATCAGCACGCTCGAAGCATAACCGAGAGGTCCGTGGTTCGATTCCAGTCGAAGTCTTTGCTCATTTTTCACTCCGCCTGCTTCATAAATACCTAATATCTCTACATAATATATTTGCTATCTAGCAGAATGAGATTCCATTCTCGATGCATTAAAAGCACGAAATGGAATTATGAAAGCTTATTTTGTACTCCCTTCTGTTCAAAATAGGACCTCATGCATTTATATAAGCTGCGATTTAATAATTACTATGAACTTGGTTTTTCTTATTGAAAGCTTTGCAGTTGAATTTCGGCGTAAATGAATAGGTACTCGAGAAAGTACTCAAGAGAAGTTCCTAGAGTTAGGAAACAGCATTGTGCCAAAAATCTCTTTTATGTAGAAGCGAGGATTCAAGAAGGTGGGTTCATGAGAATACCATCGAAATTGCTTCCCGAAAAGTAATGGAGCAGCGTGGCATAATATGCGTTCCGTTTCGTTTCCTTTCTTCGTAACAAACGGAAGCAACGACGGGGGGGGGGTTGGATTTATTGTAGCTTCGAAAGAAAGGGCAATTGCTTCTCGACGTCCCTGAAGGAAGATTTTAACATCCCATTTTCTTGTCACCTCAAAGATCACAATTGAGTATTGAACGCAAGAAAATTCCTATGGTTTCTACCTATATATTTTTAAATGTTGGTGTTTCACATTTCCTGTGCATTTTTCGTTGTAAATGTATAAGATTGGTGGTTCATGAATTTTTAAGGAAGGTTCTTTCGAGATTTTATAAATATTTGTCTTACCGCGAGGGGAGAAATACTGTATATATCTAATGATATTCTAGGAAATAAGTTTAAGCGAAGTGCAGGAAAAAATGTGTGTATAATTTGATATCGGAATAAGGAAGTCATTTGGTGCCCAGACCAGATTTTTTTTTTCTTTTTCTTTCCCCCCCCCATCTCTCATTCTATCATTAATTAAATCACGTGGTAGAGGTTGAATTGCAGATCATCATGAATTGCAGATATGGATGACATTTATTTCTGGTTTGGCTAAAAAATGGTGGTTCATGAATCTTCATTAGCAGAATTTTATAAAAAGCAATTTGGCCTGGTTTTATTTGTCTATCTTTTTACTTATCTATATATATTTTTATGTTTAAATTTTATTTATTAGTTTATTCACATTACATATGTCTACGCTTTATCGTACAGAATATACTGAAGGCGAATGAAAAAAAAATTAAAAGTAAAGTTTAGAAGGTATTTCCCCTCCTTCCTGCATACCTTCGTGGTATAACGGTAGCACACTCGGCGTGTATTCGAGAGGTCCAGGTTTGAGTCCCGGAGAGGGCATTGCACATTTTTAACGTCTCCTGTTTTGAAAAATCGTAATGGCTCTACAGTGGCGCCCGAACTAAAAAATGGTGGTTCATGAATCTTCATTACCAGAATTTTGCGATTGGATTCCCTAATCCCCAGTCGCTCTTTAAAAGGAGGAGTATATAAGGGATTTTCTCCCTCCCTTCTGGATGCCTTCGTGGTGTAAATACTCGAGAGGTCCAGGTTCAATTCCCGTCGAGGGGACTGCATATGTTTCACGTCTCCTACTTAAAAAAATGCTAATGATTCTGCAAGTTAATTTTATAAGTTCTTATATGTCAGCTTTTCCTCAGATTAAAAATGTTATAAGAAAAGAAATTTCAATATAATAAATTAAACATTAATGTCAGCAGGTGAAAATACATTGGAAGTTGAGTTTTGAAATTTGATCTCAGATTTTAAAGCCTGTCAGTGAGGATATGGACTTCTGTATGCTTATAGTAATATCTTATAAGTGATGTAAGTGTGATGCGCTTGTGCATAATTGTTTGAGTATAACACAAAAACTGCTCAGCCTATAGATTTGAAATTTTACTGCAGAAAAGGAAGTAGATTCGAGAAGGAAAAATATGATGAAGCATTGAAACTTTCAGGTATGCTTGCAAGTGATATGAGAAAAACCTTTTCATGTTTTTTTTTTTTTTTTAAATAGCTGTAAACGCATCGCATATTTTTCGTTACCCATTATGCATTTGCCTATCAATAAGTCTCAAGAGTCATACCAAAATTAAATCACGTGCTATACGTTGAACTGTAGATGAGTTTGAATTGCAGACATGCACGACAATTCCAAGAAACACAAAAGACATTTCGGTTTGGGCTTTTAATGGCAGACACATACAGAAGAAACGACATTTTAGAAGGCTGTTATTTTCATGCCTTTTAAAACTGTGTGAGGTTTCAACTTTTTATTTCACAGTGCAATATTCGAAAGCCCTTGCACAGATAAGTGAATAATCGCTTAAGTGTGTGAACAGAGACGTAAGACTCAAGAAGGGTATTCTTTATTTCTCTAAATAAGGATGACACAGTCAGCTCCTAACTCGGAGCGTACAGAAAAGCCTCCACTTGGGCTTGAACTCAAATTAATATGAAATTAAACTTAACTAAAGCTTAACTAAAAGATATAGCTGAAGCTGTCAAGATTCTAAGTAGTTGTTCCCTAAATCTCAATTAAGTCGGCGAAGCTAATCAAGGGCCTCAAGTACGGCCCAGCAATAGCTTAGACAGAGAGGTAGCCGAAGGCAAACGCGTGCTAGTCAGGAACTCGGGCTCTCTAACGAAGTCAGTGAAACATCGATTTAAATTACTCTTACTCATTTGCATTAACCGCGTTTCTGAAAATACATTCTGGTAGGAAATTGTAAGCTGAAGCTAGAAGGGATAGGAAAGATGTACACACTTAAAATAACTGTTATAAAATTAGGATAAACTTTACAACTGAATTAAGTAACAGGAATAAAAAACAATTTGGCCTGGTTTTATTTGTCGATCTTTTTATTTATCTATATTTTTTATGTTTAAATTTTATTTATTAGTTTATTTTAATTTAGTTTTTTTATATTTATTTATTTTCTATTTCCTTTACCATCTGTTTGTAACATAACTAATCGTCGACTGATGTTTTATAATTTCGACTTTTAAGAGACTGATCTGCTTCCCAGACGATATAATTGTTAGGAAAGCCTACTGCGGTACCAAAGGGCCCGGGTTCGAATCCCAGAGAAGGTATGGTTGTTTATAAGTTTATAATGCCTTTGCGGCGTGGCGGCACTCTAAATATATGACGAGTAGAAGTCCTCGCGTATAGATTGGCAATAGTGTAGAGTGGTGGGAGATCCTCGGACCCCCCCTCCCCCAACGATGCTCTTCCTCAAAATTGGGTGGAAGTAGAGGTCCAACCACTTTTAGGCTCTGACAAACACTCTTCCATGAAAATTCATGGACAAGACAACAACAACAAAAGAATGAACTTCAGTAAATTTTTGCTAGATAAAATTAAAGGGAAGTTTTCACCAACACTATTAAATTTCTACTACGTTTACTTAGCCTTCTGGGAACATAAATCCGAATCCCCGTTAAAATCATTAGAAACATAGTGTTCGTTATTTGCATTGTTTTTAAACTAATGCATGCATCGTTTTTTGACTGACTTCAGAATTTACCTTGAAGGTATATTTTGTAAACCACGTAAAGCTTTCTGAGTAATCAAATGAAACCGAATAAATTCCCATTGAAAATGTTATCTCCTGAAAATCTATGTGAAAGTTTTTAAGAAATCTAAAACTTCGGTTACTTAAAATAAGTCACTGGATTAGTAATGCTCTGTGCCCTGTACTTAATATATATATATATATATATAT